>JABUIW010000062.1:1045891-1085424 GCA_013363375.1 Menidia beryllina
TCCACGGCCGGCCACACTCACTCATTCACATCTAAAAATTCAGACTGGGCCGAAAAAATCCTGGGGGAAAAAAAGCAGCTTCATTTCTATTGTTTCAGTCTCTAAAGCGATGCTTTTCAGGCAAAGAAGATATGATTGAGTTTGTGGGTTTGAAGGGAGAAATGTCCCCACTGGTGAAATCACTCAGGTTACTAACGACCTCGGTTTGTGGGTGTGCGTGTGTGTGTGTGTGTGTGTGTGTGTGTGTGTGTGTGTGTGTGTGTGTGTGTGTGTGTGTGTGTGTGTGTGTGTGTGTGTGTGTGTGTGTGTGTGTGTGTGTGTGTGTGTGTGTGTGTGTGTGTGTGTGTGTGTGTGTGTGTGATGACGCAGCACAGTTCAGTTCAGTCAGCTAAATGCTAATCACATGTCCAAACCACAACTGCATTAATCAATCCTCCTTTCATCTCTGCTTATTTCTCTCCCTTTCCTGCTCGCTTCATCTTCTGTGACTGACTCCTTTACTCCATTTCACCCACTTGTCTTTTGCCTGTGCTTGCTGGTTTTTTGTCTTATTTTTCTCCTTCATAACAGTTGCTATGTCTTTTTCCTGTCCGTTCCCGCTCCTCTTTTGTTTAGTCGCCGTTGTTCACTCAGTTTTTTGGGTTTTTTTTGCTTCTTGACAATGTCACTAACGAAAGGAAAGATTTGTTTTACTCTGTATGATAGTTTTCATAATTACTTGAATCCAAAATGCATTTCTGTTTGTCAAAACACAGGAAAATGCTAATCTGGCCCACTCACTTCTCTGCCCACCACCAGCTGACTCAGGCTATGTTTAGCATTTCTAATTTGGGAGTAAATGAGCCGCAAAGGTCTGAACCGGAGAGTCATTCTCACAAAGAGAAAGTGAAACTGCACACAGATGCAGGCAGGCAGCTCTCAGCAGAATTAGAAAAGGTCCTGCTAGTTAGAGGTGCAGCGTGTGAACTCCCGCTTATGTAATAAGAGAATCTGGGTCCCAGCAGCCTCACTCTTCAGTTCCGGGCTGAGAAATCTTGTCTCGCCTCGCTAACTCACAAGTTTCCAGGCAAACACTCTGCAGAGCACGTTTAGCTAGTTTTGGAGCTCCTGACCGATCTGGACAAGAGCTGGAGCTCAGGAACTAGCTGCCCCCCCCTCCTCAGTAGAGAAGGGCTGGATCTCCACCTCCTCATTCTACTCAGAGCTGGCACGGCTCATTTGGCTGAGTCATTCCTCCGGAGGTCTTCTTTCACTGGCAGAGGTCTTTGGCCGAGTGCTCGGGAGAGGCAGCTTGACCGGTCCGTTGCCCCTGCAGCTGGACACATGGCCGAAAGCCCTGGCACTCGCTCGGCTAAAGATTAGTGTTTTGCATTCATCAGTCTGTTAAGATACGAAACAACCGAACTGTCCTAATGTATTATTCTCTCTGTGGACAGCCTTCAGACACTGGAAACCAGCGTCAGGTGTGGGACCACATCAGGAATATAGCCATCCTTCGTATGTAACATTACACCATTTTCATCACACAGAACCAAAGGTTGGGAGAAACAAAGCCATCTGTTAGTGATGATGCACAAACGTGCTCTGGCTGAGTACTGGACAAAGTTTTCCAAGTTCCTCAGAGGAGAGGTTTTTTTCAGCCGTTTGATGTTTGAGGTGTGAAGTCCGTTTCAAATCAGCCCACAGCATCTCAACAGGATTAAGATAGGGGCTTTTCCTGGGCTGCTCTAGAACTTTCCACTAGGGTTTTTTTCTGTCACCCATTGCTGGTGGGATTTACCGGTATGTTTAGGGGAATTGTTATACTGGAGGGTCCTCCCCGGCTTTGGTTTCTATTTTTGGACAGAAGAATATCAGTTTTGCTCGGATACAATGAAAACTTCAGAGACAGGACCTTCATGACCTGGTGTTTGAAAGGTGGTTTGAGTTTCTTTTGCTCCAAAGGTGTAAAAGGTGTCCTACTTCCTCTAAACAGAATCATCTGTGCTCCACCTGTGCACAGAATATTGTTTAGTCTGACACCAGCTCTGTGTGAACCGTTCTGAAGGTCTCCTGATGACGCTCTGTGAAGATTATAAACTTTTTAAATGATATTGTGGTCACTGGAGAGCTGATCTTCTATTTGACATGAGCATAGATGGCGGTTTTTATTCTCATGTTTCCACTTTACTTTCAAAACGGCTGACTTGATGTGATCCTGAAGTCGCCTTATATTCCTTTCATAACTTGTATGCATCTAGAGTATAATTTCAAGGGCCCTGGGGAAATCTTAGATGGGGAAACGAGTGAAAGACAAACTGAATGTCTGAGGCTTGAGTAGGATCCATGACAGTATTTTATCTTTAGCTGAATAAATTCCAGCAAATTGAACTAATTCCTAAATTACTCCTATTCTAGAGTTTTTTGTTGTTTAATGTCTTCCTACTCATTCCCTCGTTTCCATCGTTTTGCTGTTTAACTGTGAACCAACTTGAGTTTGACGTTCGGCAGGTTTTAGACTCAAAGTTGTAGCCTGTCGTAGTGATTTAAGTCTCATGAAGTTTATCCACTTTTTTAAAAACTCAGGCTAAAGAAAAACTTCTGTGTTGATTTGTGAGGTAAGATTCTATAGTAAGACGGCTGGATGACTGAAAACACAACTAACAGATGTCCTCACATAATGACTTTTTAGCTATTAAAATGCTGTCACCGTAACTCGCTACAAACCAAAGTATAGCGGCGGGAAAGTAGGTAAATGTAGCAAGAAAACGGAAGCTGTGAGGGGAATGATTGTCACAGCTTCAAATTAAAGACGAAGAAGGTCAAACGTAATGAAAGCGAGCTAACCTTTACGCCTCAGCTCCAGCCGGCCCCCCGCCGGCCCCCCGCCGCCCCCCCGCCGCCCCCCCGCCTGTCCGGTGTCTGGTTTGACGTCTCTGGTGCTGCTCTGTTCCGTGTCCAGAGGGGTCAGCTTCACTCCTCTCTACACTAACTGGTTATAGGACTCTCTGCAGAGGTATTTCCCTCTTCAACACAGAGCACCTGATGCAGTAGTTTCTGTTTCTATGTCTCCTGTTTCTGCATCTGGGGCTCCTCCATGTTCCACACAGGGATCAGGGACGAGTGTTTGCCTACACTGAGGGAGTTCAGGTTTCGATATTGCAAGATAAGCTGAAATGAGGACAGAAATAAAAAGAAGTTAGAATACAAAACTGTTTTCTCTCCATTGTGAGATAATTAGAAATCAGTCCAGTTAAAAGGACTAACATGTTTCTCTCATTCAAGGTAAGATGTCAGATTCTTTTCTGTTGAGGGCAAACCTTTGTAAAGTAGCTCCAATAGCTTCCCTGTATCTCCTGATGCATTCGGTGAACATGGTAAATGTGTGTTTTCCTCAAGTTTGAGCCAGTCAATTAACACAACTTATCCAAGAAGCATCAAAATTCTATTAATTATTCCCGATTTAGTGCATTCTAGTAAATCCTCTTATCATCGCTGTTTACAGAGGAACTGCTGCTCGGGATAAGATTTATAGTGAACTTGGATTATATATTATGATTTGCAAATCTAATTTATGAGGTTGTTCAAACGCAGCTTGATGCATTTAGACCAATAAACAACTGTGAGAATAGGAGCAATGATCTGAAATCTGAGAGAATTAGTTTTGCTTTATTTTTCATTGGTAATTAGCTCAGACAGACTAATGCATGTTGAATAATTAAAAACGACTTCAGGCTTCTCTTTATTTGATTTTTAGACCATCTCTGTTTTGTTCCTTCATGTTCTTCTTTGTTTTAACAGTTATTTTCTAAGTGTCCTTTTAACTAGTTTTCATTCATTTGATCCCCTTTTTCAGTCCTCGTTTCTGGTGGTTTTCTTTCCCTTCATTTCTCTCTGTTCTTGCTTTCCACCTATTTTTCTTTCCCTGTAATGTCTGTGTGTTTCCTTTTTCCAGCAGTTATGATGATTCCCTCTTCAGTTACGTCTCACTGTTTGTCACTTTCTCCTCTTAATTCCCCCCCCCCCCCCACCCCGTCCTCCGTCCTGTGGAGGCAGGAATTGATTTAATCATTAATTTTGCTGAAGCAAACACAAGTTGATTAATTCATGTTTGCGCTCCCTCTCCCTCTGATGAACGAGTCGGCACACCGAAAAACAGACTTGTTAACATGAGAGGAGAGAAACTTAAATCCTTCTGCCGTGTGCAGTAAAAGGGATCACTCGTTTAGGATGGTGGCTAATTAGAAGTCACTGTACGCCTCCGTTTGTTGCTATTCACAGTGAACGTGTGTTGGAGTGTGTGTGTGTGTGTGTGTGTGTGTCCAT
The DNA here is from genome assembly GCA_013363375.1 of Menidia beryllina. NCBI lineage: Eukaryota > Metazoa > Chordata > Actinopteri > Atheriniformes > Atherinopsidae > Menidia > Menidia beryllina. The sequence goes on from JABUIW010000062.1 coordinate 1,050,197, forward strand.
TGATCAGGCTGACAGAGACTTATTACGGTGTCACTTTATGCGACCCCTTTTGACCCCGCCGCCGGTGGCAGTGTGTCCCTGTGTGTGTCTGTGTGTGCTGGTGTGTGTCCCTGTGTGCCCCTGTGTGTTCCTGTGTGTGCTGGTGTGTTGGTGTGTGTGCTGGTGTGTGTGCTGGTGTGTTCCTGTGTGTGGGTGAGTGTTTGTCCTGCTAATGACTTGTCAGTTTCCACCACATGTGCTAAAGGTGACGCTTCCTCCCTTGGGGACCCGCCCACGTCCACAAAGAATATAAAAAGCACACAATATTCATCCAGGCATGTCTCACTGCTCCAATGCAAACACAAACATCCACAAATGCTTGAGTCCTGATCACAGGCACCCAGCAGCGTCCCACATGCTCAGACCGTCCATAGGACAGGATTGAAAGCCTCTCATGAAGAAGGTATTGATGAAAACCGCTCATTTTTAGCTTCAGTTGAACATTCTGAAGAACATTCTGAAAGCAGGACCCAGCTGCACACCTAATGGCTGAAAATGAGTTTTAACACCTCTCTCTGACACATTCCTGAACTGCCTCATTTCCATAACGCATGTTACTGACTGTAATTTTTCTCTTTCCCCTAGTCGTGTGCTTCCTCCTCCTTCTCCTCTCTCCTCCATCACTTCCTGCAGGTGTTCCTGGAGCTGTGGAGTCTGGATCTGGGGTTGAGAGTCTCCTGCCCATTTCTACAACGTAACCAAATCAAATCACATTGGCTATTCTGACTTTGTTTACATTAACCTGAGTGAAAATACTCGATTTTGGATGAGAATGGCAAAATGGGATTTGGCTTTAGCTACATAGATGCATAGTCCAGAATGACTAATACAAACCCTGTTAAGGGATCCCTCTGGGGGACAGATCCCTAAAGACGTTGTAAGGAATGTCCTTGTTCTAGTAGCTAACCAAACCACAAGGATCTATGTCTGAACCTGTGATGAAAAGTAACAAACATCAGCATAATTTAGGACAGCTAAATAATGCAGAGGAGAATGGAAGCGGCCTCCCTGTCTCCATTTGGCTTTCTTCAGATGCTCAGAGCTGCATGACGACCTCTGACCTCTGACAGTCGTCCTCTCCTCGTCTCCTTGTCAGCAGGACTTCCCCTCCAGAGGAACAGACGCTGTTAAATAGCGCTTAATCTAGAATAACTTCATCCTGCCTGTCTGCGCTGTTCTGTGGTAATGAGTCCTTCTGCAGGTGCGCAGGAGCCTGCAGATCCAGATCAAAGCAGCAGCTCTGAGGAGACATCTGGCCGTCTGTTGTCACGGCTTCATGACTAAATAAAACTCTGAGGTTCAGATGAGGTCGTACCGACACGTGGAAAAAGAAAGCTCACCCTCTTCCACTTCTGAGATTTATGCTATCAGGACGTAGCAAAACATGTCTGTCTGCACCTGATCAGGATCTGCGGATCGATGCTCTGATTACTGAGCCTCAGTGAGTGTGAGCAGTTCTACAAAAGCAGAGGCTCTGCAGCCTTTGGGGGTGTGTTAAAACAAGGCGGAGGAGGAAAGACACCAGCCCTAATCTGACAGAAGCAGCTGCTGCTGGCCATCAACCAGAAGGGTCATCAGGCTATTCAACACTATCAGAATCCATCGTTCTGCAGGGAAAAGCTCACTTCAGTAATTAACGTAACATAATGTAAGTAACAGTACGTAAGTGAAAAACTTTCAGGACAGTCTCCTCAGGAGTAGAAACATATTTAAGATATCAATGAACAATCTCTAACTGGGGGCCTTGTCTTGAAATGGAATCAAGCGGTGAAATAGGATTTCTTGGATTGTCTCTGCAACTTTAATCAGCTCCAAAGCCTCTGATTCAAAACTTCAAGAAAGGCCCTAAAGCAGCCCAGTCTTAGAGAGAGGGTTTTAAGAGCATGGATGATGTGGATCATGGTCACATGGCTAGCTGATCATGATCAGAGATGGTGGGCAGCAGAAAGAAAACTCTGAGAAGAAAGGAGAATGGCACGTCCAGAGAGAGAGTGTTTAGATAGAGGGAAGAATCCTCTCCTGTGATGAAGAGGAAGGCCGTCCCCTGGCCGTCTCCTGGCCGTCCTGTGGACATGAACAGGTCAGTTTGCCTGCAGCAGGGCTCTGATCACACCTCGTCTCAAAGCTGCCCTAAAGATACAGATCACTTGGAGACGTGATTGGAAGCTCAGCGGCTACTTTTTGTCTGTCATCACCTGCACTTTTCCTCATGGCATTCTTTGATAAGAGAGTCTGGAGGCTAGTTATAAAAGGGACACGATCACATTAAACTAGAATCAATCATAGGAAATGTATTAGCAATTGAATTTTTTAAGTTTAGCAGATTGGGGTTTCAGTCACCGAAGGCAGAGACAGGAGTTTCTCTTCAAGTTTACGGCGCATAAAGCACAGATTGATGCAATCCCATCAATCTGGTATGCGGGACTATAAATGTATTATTCATAAGCACTGAGAGAGGCAGAAAAGATCTCATTACAACAAAAAGTCTAGAAGTATGAGTACAAAACCGTCATCAAACCAAAACACCATCATAGTGATGGAAGTGTGCTGAACTCCTAAAACACATCTGTGTGTTAGCCCTGTGTCCTCTGAGGGAAGCATGATGATCAGAAAACATAGAAAGAAGAAATGGAGAGCCAGGAGAATGAAACAGAGAGTGAACGGGAGGCAGAAGCTTCATGAGCTCATCGGTTAGAAGAAAATGGACTCCTGTGATGGCTCTGAGATTTCAGTTTATGTTAACAAGAGGAACTGAGAGGGAAGTGTCCAGGATAGGATATAATCCATATGTGTGGTGGGTCTCTGCCTGTTTAGTTTTACAGCATCCACAGAGAAAGGAAGGGAAGCCTTTGCCACTCCTTTTCAGTCCCTGCCAGGCATGGCATGGCTGAACAACACAAAACGGACTGAAATAAAAGAAATACGACTCTCCCTGGTGTCAAAGTACATTCTTAGGATTCCAGTTTCTGTGATTTGTCGACCATCCCTGCGAGCGCATGCTGGTTGAAGCACCGGCTTATTTGTTCATGCCGACATAAATATGACTGTTAGCGTGTAAACTGCCCCTCCGATAGCGTGGCTTTAGCAGGACAAGGCCATTTGTGAAGAGGGAGAGGACGAGTGGGCTCAGCGTGGCCCAAGTGGTGACGGACGGACGAGAAGCAGAGTCTGAGTACTGAGTACTGAGCAGCAAGTGAGACTCAGGAACTGCTAAAAAAATCTGGTTCCCGGAATACATTTACAGCTTGAATAGCCCCCTTCCAAAAACCAGGAGGACAGTTTCCAGTCAGTGAAAGTCCTGATGGCTTTCCTCTGAAGTTTAAAGCTTCTACCTGTGATAATCTAGATATTGATCACTCATTTTATTGTTTTACTCGTGTCCATCTGACTGACCTGACCTCATCTGTTCTTGTAAAGGAATTTGATAAAGTCCGAAGAAAAGTTATGCATTAGTACTTTATCTCACAGACTTTCCTGTTACTATTTGTTTGTTTTATACATTTTTTTTAATGTAGTTGGAGCAAAGATAACGTCTTGGACTTGGCAGAAAAAGTGGGGCTAATTATCCTAGTGCTGGCGGCAAACCAAGACAATTAAACAGGACGTCTGATCCGGAATCTGCTGTGTGCTCCCTGTTTTTACTTTGGCTGAGTTTGTCAATTAACCCGTAGTTTGGGTAAAGCACACAGAGATAATCAACTAATAATTGTTTGTACAAACGAGCAGAGAAAACAATAGACAGAGGAGGATGGAGATAAGCCGGGAAAAGAACCATGGAGAAATGTAAAAGACTGAAAGCAGAGAGGTGGAATCTGGCCCCTCCTTATCTGGCCTTGCAGTTTGTCCTCTCTGATTCTCTAATGACGTTCAGCAACACATTTTAAATCATTTCCACGCAAAGGCCCGGTATTATTCATCGCCATGGAAACGGACACACCCTCATTATGGGATGTTCCACTCCAAATGGACCCAGATGCATCTGAATGCCCGGATGAGAGGATGTGTGCGTTGAGGTTTGAGCTGTGCGAGATGATTAAATTAACAGTGTGTGTGTGTCCTCGGGCAGAAGGCCAGCTCTCCCATCCACACTCTCTAATGGGATTTAATGCCGAGTTGTCCAAGGAGCACACACACACACACACACACACGCGCGCGGACACACACGGTTCAGCCGACACAATTTTAATCACAAATTCCTGCCTTCAGACCCGCTGCACTCTGACATTCACACTGCTGCCAGGATTGAATTCATTCTGTCAGACTGGGGGGGGGGGGTGCTTTTTTTTAAGCCTCACAATCTTCAGAATTATTAAATAAATATTTAGACACTTTTCCCTATAGAAATTGGCTCCAAATGTCCTCCACAAACTTTTTCTTGCATCCACATCTGCAAAAATATTAAATATTTCCTCGCGTGACTAAACCTCATGCAGAAAAGATGGCGAACAATGCACAAAAAGGACAACTGTTGATGAAAAAGCGACTTTTTGTTGTTCTAAAAGCAAAATAACATAATCTACAGAACCCCACTGTTTTGAGAAAGGATTGGTTCTCCCACAAGGAGAAGAACAAAAACTGAACAGAGAGAAGTTTTACAGAAATGACAAACAACAAGGTCTGCAATTCAGTCCAAGGGTCACCAAAATGAGAGATTATTGTCCTCTTGACATGAAGTTTCTAAAACAGAGAGAAAAACGCTGATAGAGTCTTAGGGTGTGAATAATGTGTGTGCGTGGCTCAGCGAGTCCCGCTCGGATTGTGATTACTTACAAACAGCCTCCGTATAACTTAAAGTGAAATTTACAGAGCAACATACGGCCAACAGTCCCAGGGGTCTGAACTGAACTGGCTCAAAAACGTGATATCTAATTCGGCCCAATCCCCAGAGAAACATCTTCCCACTAATGGCTGTTGAAACCACAAATCCATGTCACATTGAGGTTTTTCTGCCTCCACCCTGAACGGCGGCTGGAGGGGGGGCGTGGGCCTATTGTTTCTGAACAGAGCTCCAGATGAATGGATCAGCACGGCCACATTTGTAGTCCGACAAAACAAGGTGGAAACGGAGGTTACACAAAGCCAAAAAGAAACCGAATCGATAACATCCAAATGAAAAAGCAGCTCCCGTGTTGTCCCACACGTCCCGCTGTTTCTCTGGAATCAGTTCTCCCTCACTGGGACGGGCACCAGTGTGTCTGTAGATTCAGTTTGAATAAAACAAACTGTCACAGCACCCATGGAGATTTTTATGTTGTTGTTTTTTTTAAAAAAGACTGGACCAAGCCCTCTGAACTGGTAGGATTGAAAAGCTGACATCATCTCTGGTACTAATGAATAGGTGAATAAATCATGTTATTCTAAGTCTAACTTTTTATCCTGCATTTATCCTGACAGCCGGCACTGATTTGGGTGTTTGCAGGTCAACAAAAATTAGGCTGGGTCAGCCGTCCAACAGGATGACTTCCTGTCCACATGCCTACTTTGAGCCCCTTTTGGTTTCATTTTTAAAAAATGCATTCTTGAAAGGTTCTGACATGTATTCCTGTTTTGGCCCTGATCAGGAAATCAGGCTAGGTTTAGTGTGACCACACCTATCCTGCTTCCATCAGGTGATTTAAATGAGCTCAAGTCTCTTCAGATACACAGCAGATGGGACTGCACAGGTGCAAATGCTTTCCCTTTTTCACTGCTGGATTTAAACCGACTGTTTGGGATTATGTTAGAAATATAATCAAATAACTCCCAATATCCAGAGACAGAAAGGTTTACAGAACAATCTAAGGCTCTGCAGTGCCTTTTCATTGTTGACATCATTCTGGCCAGAGGTGTCCACTAACCGTTGGAGAGGAAGGAGGGTAAAATGCTGACTAAGCTGGAAACTCGGCTGTGTTTGAGCACAGACACACAAAGCTGCTAAACAAGCTGTTAGGCCGCTGGACCCAAAGTCCTGTTTGCAATTTGTGGCAAAAATAAAAAAGTCAGACGGGGCCAAGTGCAAATTCACAATCTGGCAATTCTATAAATGCCAGCTGGGCCAGAAGGCCAGAAGAAGAGGGAGAAAATATCATTTCACCGGGCGGTTGCAGCTCCGCCTGTGTGAGTCACAGGTTATTAAGGTTATTCAGTGGGATAACAGCAGCTACCGTCATCATCTCTACCCTCTGTTTTAAAAACGAATCTGTTTGTAGTAATGCCAAAGTTCAGCCGAAAACAATCAAATAAAAATGTAGAACGCAGTTACAAACCAGCCAGAAAAAAGGGGTCAAAGTTCCACCCGTTCAGCTGTTACCTGTAGCCTACTAAGATGTGTTTCTCAAGTTCACAGGGTGCTCGAAGCTATCGCAGATTTCATCACGTGAAGACATGGTACAACCCGGCCAGCTTCTCGGCTCTCAAAAATCCCCAAAAAAGGGCTTTTTCAAGCTTGTTATTTATTTTGTATGTTATAGATTTCACACTTACAGACACTGCAGACACTTTATAGAGAATTTGACAGTTCTGTTTCTCTTTTGGCCCCACAGTTGTCAGAAAAAAAAAAACATTTAAAATCTGTGTATGAACCCTGGATACGCACAGCCATACACACACATTTGTGGTCCTATATTAAAGAGGTCACAAAAGTGCCATCAAAAGCCCCAAAAATGTCGGCCCTGAGAATGTCTGCTGGAGGAAGACAGTCAAATAGAGGATGATGGTAGTGATGCAACCATTGAAAAGGTTGGACTGCTGTCAGTGCACGCAGCACTTCTCATCTTTTCCATCCCGTTCCCTCAGATGAAGATGAAGAGTAGGGAACACCGAACCCTGATGGGGATTTGAGGGTTGGTTGCAGGAGAACCAGTCTAATAGATATATCTCTACAGGGTCTCCAGTCTGCCAACAAACAGCTCTTGTTGTGTTTGTAAAACAGCAGGGCTGTTCAACAGGATATGGAAAGATTAAATTCATGTTTGGGTCATTCGACATGAAGACTGCCATAATAGAATAACTGAATAATAGACCTTACTGCACTCTATCTAACGACATAAACTGCCCAAAAAAAGGGTAGACATTTTTTTTTCTTTCTCTCCCTTCTTGCTGATAATGCCTGGGTTATTTCTCTTCTCTGTTCCGGGCATTTTGAACCAGGAAGTCTGATGTGCAGCCTCCAGTGGCTCTGCTGGCTACAGGTTAAGGTTTTGAATATTCAGGGGCTCTGCATGTTTAGCTCCCGCTCTGCTGCACTCACAGCAGGACGTACACCTCTGCAGGTTTGCTATTTCTATACAAGTTGACTCTCCAAATCTGGTTATGTTAACCAATTTAATTCTGAGTTTTGGAAAATAAACAGACCCCCAGCGGTGTCTTTTTTAATTTTTACTGAGACCTCATTAATCTGAAATATATTTTTGAATTCAGCCCTCGACTGATGAATTCTGTCCTTGGAATAAAGAGTGCCTAGTATTCTAAGGAATAAGTAAATGTACTAAATGAATCATGTGGCCATGGAGCATACCTTTATGTAAACAAACTAACCAGGTAATGCATGGTATTTTAAAAGGAAAGTCGATTTATCTGACTGGGCTTTTCCCTGAAAAAAAAAATTTCAAGCTCATTATGATCCCATTTTTTGGGAGCGTGCTGAACTGTTTAGTAAACACAGTGTGTTCAGAACCGGTTGCATGATGGCTTTGCACTGGGACCATCAGGCTGTGATGGACCAACACCAGCAGAGTTAAGCTGACTCAGCTCCCCCCCCCCCCCCCCTGTTGGGAATGAGCCGTACAGAAAATGGATGGATGGATTTTGTGAGAAAAAATGTAGGGCTGCCCATTCTTGGAGGCCAAAATGACTGGGAGGACTGTGTGTCAGCTCTGTGGGTCAGAGCTGGAGCCCAAAAGAAACACGACTAAATCCAGAACCTCAATAATGACTTCACCAGGGTTTGAGCACACTGGATAGACTTTACAAGATAAGAGCTGGAAAGAAGAAGAACAGAGAAATGATTTCCATCCACTCGTATATTTTCTGGATCCTATCCCAGCTGTCATAGGGAGAGAGGTGAGGTACAGGACAGGATGCCAGGCTGGAAAAATTATAGATATTACCGAAATTTAAGGCCTCAAAGTAAATACATTTGGTATAATGACTAAAAATCCAAATGGTCCACCAGTTAAAATGCCTTCAATAAAAGCATTTATATACTCATCCCATGGTTGCAATTCAAATATTCCTATTCAGTTAAATTTATTCAAGAACTATTGCAAATCCAGAAGCATTTTTTTGTATAAAATGTGGGGTCAGAGATATTTCATCTTCACAAACACTGAAAACAGACAGGACTCAGTCATTTCCTGAGTTGATGTATCTGTTGGGGACTATTTTCTGTGGAGGATTTACCCATCTTTGTTTGATGGGCGAGACTCTGGCTGCAGATTGGATGTGGGATTGGGTCCAGACATTTGACTATGTGTATGCTTATGTTAAAGAAGGAACATGGAATCCAGCACAACGTCATGGCTCATCAAGGCACTCCAATCTGTTTTTGGTCAATGGAACTGTTCTGTAGAGGAGAGAAGGTGCAGCAGGTTTTGTTTTGCAGGGAGCATTCATCAGGTCCTTCTCTGGATGTGTGAATAACCGCCTGGCATGTTTTATAATCTGCCCAGAAGAACTTTACTGCACATTAAGAGCCAGGACTTTAAGAGGTAATGTTGATGTCGGATGACTTTGCAAATGTAAGACTTCTTTTTCTATAATCTGTTTTTAAGGATAATTAAGAAACAGTTTAAATTCATCCCCCTGAGAAAAGAGACAATGAGATAGCATTAATCCAGGGGGAGAGTGAGCTACTAAAGCCTTCTTTTGCTAGAGTGAAACATGAAGTTCAGCACAATTTGATGTAGAAAAGTCCTCTGAGAGTTTATCCTCCTCCGAGGCCAATCTTGTATTTCATAAATCTGAGAAGAGAGACCCTAATCAACACCTACATTTAATGGCTTTCGCTTGGCTGCAGCTTAAATTCTCCAACACAAGTTTCATGAAATTCCTTTTGGCAGTTTTAGCCGGCATTTTGGTAGCAGCTCATCGAGTGGCGTCCCTAAGAACTGGACGTGTGACAGCTCCTGTTCCTGCTTAACGTCTGCAGCTAAGACGACACGGCTCACTACCACTGCTGCACAGCGGAAAAAAAGTCCAAGTGCACTCCAAAAACTACTGGTTCAGCCAACTCTGAAAGATTCACCGCCTACTTCAGACGTGGTGATTTTAAAGGACGAGTCATAATCTTAAACGTTGTCACTTTACCTTTGGATCAGAGGGTAGATCAGACCTGAGGACCTCCCTGGGGACAGAGAAGCAGCTCACTAACCTATGAAGGGGCCTGCAAACCTCCAGATGTGAACAGGGATCAAAATTCAGACCTGAGCTTAAGCGTTTTCCGGACCAGACGCGCGATTGTCTGAAATCGTTCTCAGTGGAATTTACTGCCATCTCTCAAAGTCGATACGGCTGTGGGGAGTCTAATAATTCCTGCATGGCTTTGTTAAAGAGAATTCAATGTTGTCAATAGTGTGTGATCATGTCGGGTTAGGGTTAGGGCCAACTGCCAATTATCACCAGGAAGACTTGTCCAGGGGGCCTAACTGAGCTGGAACTGTGTCAACAGACAACTGGTGCTTCACACAAGCTGGAAATCGCTTTTAAGAGCATAACTTGTTTTCTTTTTTTTGTTTTTTTTATGTTAATGCCAGCTTTGACAACCGTGCTAAAATTATATCATCTTGTTTCAGAGGTAATTCGGTTGTTGGGGAGCCTTTGAAGGCATCAGGAGGTTAGGACACCACCGTCTCCTCTGGCTGTGAAGAAAACACAGAAACCCCGGTGTACTGTTAGAGAAAAGAGGCAAAAGCTGGTCCAGAAAAGCAGCGTCTGACAGCCAGGCTTCGGGGGGGCAGCCCCGAGTCAGCCTCCAGCCACACACACACACACAGCAACCGACACACACACCCGGGGTCCCAAATCACCGTGGGGGGGCTGACAAAAATCCTTCATGACACACCGATTGACTCCAAATGGGCTCTGAAGCAGAACCGGGCTGCCACACACACACACATCCACACACACACACACGGCAGAAGGTCCTGACAGCCTCTCATCTGCAGCACAGCTGGATGACTCCAGCAACTTCACAGGGCAAAAACAGGGGGAAGAATGAATGAATGTGAAAACAAAGAGACTCTAAATAAAGTGACTCTATTTTTCTGAATGTGATGGACTAAAGAGTTGGAATAATTTAGCCATATTTCACAGCTCGTACCTCTTTGCTCTCTTGTTGTCTCTAGATAAAGCACTTAAGCCCAGTGGCATCTTTACAACTCTCTTCCTAATAACCATATCTCCTCCCATGGTTTGCAGATTTAACCCTTTTCCTGTGTACTGCTCCACAGCTCACTCATTCCACAAATCATTGTAGAAAAAAGCTAATTAGTAAAGCGTGAGGGCTCATTCGTGTATAAATCAAGCAGCTCCAATAATACACTGATTAAATATTAGTCATAATTGACCTGAGAGCCCATCAATTTTTTAGCAATTCATTTCATCTGATGTAAAAAGCAAAGGGTCTGGCTACAGGCTCTTAAATCAAGTGCAAACGAATACGCAGCTTCATGACTCAAGTGCATGAGTAAACAGAGGGAAAGATTTGAGTTAAAGAAATAAGAAACAGTCCATGTCTTCCTCCAAGCTAAAAACTAGCATCTTTAAAGATGCTGCATGTCAAGGGTGGAAGTGAATAAAATTCCCTTTAGCCTGAATGTACACTTGTTCTGGTTTGTGAGTTGCGAGGGACCGTTCGGACCTGGAACAACTCATCGTGGGGTCACAAATTAAGCCTGAGATCACTCATGATGTCATTTGGAAACCTGTTTTTTCCTATTTCCTGCATTTTACTCTAAATTAACATTGTGCACTGTCAAATACAACCTGAAACTAATAATCCAGACCGTTCTCTGGTGAAGCTGTTGTCATGTCGTATACATATTCTGTACTCCAAATGATTAGATTTAGGTATTTTAATGCTCTCAACTCATTTTTCAAATGTCTTTAAACCCAACTGAAGTCTTCAGAGATGGCTGGAGGTGTTGGGAGATGTGTTGTTCTCCAACGCTGTGCTGAGAAGGTGGAAATCTTCCTCGAGTTGCTCCGGAAGGATCTCCGCCTGTCGTCTCAGAATGAGTCCAGCAGCACATCGGCATCAACCATCCAATGGACAGCCTCACCAGCCCCATTTTCAGACTTTCAGACTTTCAGAGAAAGACCAAACAGAGACCTCAAGTCACAGGACCCGTTTCCCTTTCCTGAAATTGGCTTGTGCTTTGCTGTCGGACCTATTTAGCTGCACCACCGTGCTGATAAAAGGTATTTACATCTAAGGGAATGTTTTGACCTTTTCAGAGTGCCCCGCTCGTTTCTGTCCACTCTGCAGAAACCGGGGCAGATCCTGCTGAACAAAAGCTTCATAGCTGTTATTTACAGAAGCCTTTTCCAAACGGAGGGGAACCACTTGTGACATAACCACAGAGACTGGTGCCTCAGTTCCTTATGTTACAAACACAGAGAAAGGACCAGATCTGAACGATGACATCACTTTGACTTGTTGATGGACTGGGGTCATGTGATCCCATGTGATCAACAAGTCATTAGTGGAGCTGACAAGGAGGCGAGCCTAGAATTGTCCACTTAGAAGTATTTAACCCCTCTAGGAAAACGCTTTCAGTTTGATACTAGTAAGAACTTTAGATCATTTGTTTTTTCTGTTCGTCATTCTGAACGAGCCTGCATCTGAGCTGCATTCTTTTCCCTGCATATCTGCCTCATAACAAATAAAACCAGTCTGAGGTCACGGAGGTCATTTAACACTTAAACTCCATTAAGCACAGACTCATATTAGCCATGGGAATCATTTTCTAAATTCCATTCTCCTGATTCAAGCAGCCGTCCTGTCTAACGGACACGTGGTCATGAATCTGTTAGAGGTTCTGTAGACTTAAAGAAAAACTGTTGAAGAAAATGAATCACAAGGCAACACCAATTCATCTAAACAGCTCCATCTAATAACGAGGCAGTCCAAAGGGGTTGCAGGTTAGGTTTAAGGAAGCAGGAATTGGCTCAAAGCTGAAGCTATCTGGGAGATTTCTCCTCTTGTGAGGTCCATAAAAACCAAAAGCAGCTTCTCCTGGGTAACTTCAGGCTCTGTGGACAGAAGCTAGCTGGTTCCTTCAGGTTCAGAGCATCCAGCAGATCTGAGGTTGAACCATTTAACGCTTTGAAAACCAGCAGCAGTATTTCAAAAGCTGCTCTCTGATGTTTCCCCCTTCTCTGCTCGGAAGCCCTCTGATCGTCTTTGGGGTAGACCTGGAAGTCCGATGTTCCAGGCGTGGAGCCTGCTGGAGATAAATGCACGGTCAGCTCTTTTGACGCCTAAATCCTTTAATCACTGAAACGTTCTGCGGCTGATAGCCAGCTGCCTTCCTCTGACTTTATTAAGTGTGGCTGCTGAAGTCAGTCTCAGCCCAGAACAGCATCCTGGTTTCTCCCTTGGTGATGGTTTTCCATCCAGGCACTCCCAGGTGAAAAAGCGTGCTAGGTAACAGTTTGTGCTGAGGAGGGTGTGATGCTTCCCAGCCTCTAAGTGCCATATCTGAATCCCTAACTGTAAATGGGAGTAGTTTTGTTTGTTTTGGGGCTGCAAACGCTCCCCCATTTCAAGGGGATGCAATTTTTTGATGCCATGTGATGTCATTCATGTCCAATTTCGTTGGTAAACTCTAGCTCCAAATCCCGTTTGTCAGAGAATTCGTTACAGCTGCTCTGTGAGCGAGGCAGCATGTTGAACAGCCACACGTGTCTGGTCTGTAGGTCCACTCGCTTTCCTCCTCAGCACGGAGCAGAAATCTGTCCGGCATCAGACAACATTAAGGGGAACAGCGTCAGTTCCCTCGAAACGAGACAGATGTGATAAGTGTAGGGAAGTAAAATATCAGACTTGGGGGTTTTTTGTCCTGGTCATTTGTCTACTGAGCTTCACGGAAGCTTCAGAAACCCGAACCGACAACATCTCAGGCAGAAAAGTGGACTGGAGACAAGGTGACAGGTAAAAGAGCAGCCCAACGCACTGAGAGGACTGACTTGTTGTTAGACCTGTCACAGTTAAGGACTCTACCCAGGAGTAGGCTCAGAGGAGCAAACCTAACATGGCTGCTCTGTTTTGCCACTGTTCAGGAGCAGGGACGGAGGCGAGCATTGGACAAGAAGACATCAACGGAAACTGTGAAAATCCAATTAACTTCCAACATAAAGCAAAATGTCAGGTGTGTTTTTCACATTTTTAGGACGACCTGATGCACACAGGGCATTAAAACCCCATCTGAATAACCTCTGATCTGGCACTAAAGGGACGAGACTCCCCAGCTGTTTCTCCTCCCAGCTGGCAAACAACAAGGTCAAACCATGACCGGACATCAAAGATTTCTCAGAGAAGAATGTCAAATGTCTCCATTTCCATCTTTCATCTGTCCCCACCGCTGTCGTTTCCTCCCTGAGCTTAGAAACGAGCTGTTTTACTCCAAAGCATCGAGGCCGTACTCCGTCAAACTTCATGTAAAAACTTAGGATTCCAATTTTTGGAGGGGAATGGATGACTTTGGATTTGTCTTCTTTAGTAAGTGGAAAAATAAATAGTCCTAGCAATCGATCTCAGGCTGCAGATCATTAGAGTCTGATTTTTCTAGACATCAAAAATCTATAAGCCACCGACTCCAAACCGCCAATACGGCCCCGTGGGAGAAGAGAGGGGAAAACATTTAGGTACCCGTGGCTGGCGGCCAGCCCCTAACCACCATTCAGGTCCGTTTGCCTCCAGACGAGCACACGAGGCTGGTTGTGGTGGACAGCGAGGCCCTGAAAGTCTGTTTAATGACGCGTGGACAGCTATCACACTCCACCAGCGGCAGACAAAAATCTGCTGTTTCTCTGACGGGGACAAACAACCAGCAGCCCAGCCGGTGGTGTGTGTGCTACCCAGAGTCCTCCAGGCTCAGGATCAATGGTTCTGTCTCAAGTCAGCATTCAGCATTCAGAGAGTCATGAAAAACAGAAAGAGGTGAGGGCTGGACCTGTGGCCAGGCCCGGTAGTCCCACTGTCCTCCCCACATGGAGCTGCTTTCTGTGGATGGGGGAGCAGGGAGTCCTCTGGAGAGCCTGGAGCTCCACAGAGTCCCACCGGAGTCCCACTGGTGTCACACTGGAATCCCACTGGAGTCCCACTGGAGTCCCACTGGAGTCCCTCTGGAGTCCCACTGGAGTCACACTGGAGTCCCACTGGAGTCCCTCTGGAGTCCCACTGGAGTCCCTCTGGAGTCCCACTGGAGTCCCTCTGGAGTCCCACTGGAGTCCTACTGGAGTCCCTCTGGAGTCCCACTGGAGTCCTACTGGAGTCCCTCTGGAGTCCCACTGGAGTCCTACTGGAGTCCCACTGGAGTCCTACTGGAGTCACACTGGAGTCACACTGGTTTAGTGGACAGGTGAGGGGATGGTTTGGGCCTTTGAGCAGCCTCCCAACACATCCAGATCCAGATTTTAACAGAATCAGCAATCCCCATTAGTTTCAGTCTCAGACTGCCTTTGCAGTTTCTCATGTGAACAATCAAGTGAGAAGTTAGAAATATCCTCAAAGTTCTTCAAAAGTCTTACTGAAAAAGCCGTCCAAAGTCTCCCGGACCGCGACTCCTCAGCCCCTCCTGTGGATCCTCTGCAGCTTCTCCCTAAAAATTTAGAGTGATGTGACCTTATGGAGTCCAAAAGGCCACCGGATATCCCCATCTTGTTCATCTTACACTAAAGTTAACACTTGATACTTTTACCATCTTAGCTCGCCGTTCCTTACAAGCTAACATGAAAAGTGGATGTAGTGGGATGAGAGGGGGAAAGGGGAGAACAGATGACCAGAGTCCAGTCTGGGCAGTGGGTCCTCCAGGGCTAACACTTTAACCCAGTGGTCACTCAGAGAGACACCATGGAAGCTTAATATTTCACCACACGTGGACATATGTGTCAACACACCTTAATGTGAACTGAACAAGACAAATGAAGAGAAATAAAAGTATTACAGAGTAATCAGTCATAGTATTCAGAGAGGAGGTTTTCTAGGCGGGTGCTCCACACAAAGTCTGCTAAACTTTTAATGAGGACACCTGGAGAAGTCATCCTGCTTCCATCAGACTTCTCCCACACAGGCTGGAGCTAAAATGTTTTTATGTGCTGAATTAATGGGATGACTGATCATTTAGATGGGTTTTTCTGTGTGGGCGTTCTCTTTTCCATTACGTGGGATCTGTCTGGGGGCAGAGCCAGAAGGGTCAGTCGGACCGACACAGCTGGGCATCCAACCGGGCTTTGCCTCAGTCTTCCTGCCCTGAACGCTGGGTGACGGGATTCAGTCTGAATACAAAGATGCCTGCTGATAAATATAACCTCCAGTCAATTCTGTTGTCAGCCAGAAAGTGTTATTGAATGTAAGCAACCCCCCCCCAAACACTCACCGAGACACGGCTCCTTTGTCTGAATGAAAGCGGCTGTCCCTGAGCCTCAAAGCTTGTGCACTCATAGAAATCAGAGAGAATAAACCAGTTCTGAATTGGTCATTGAGAACAGAAATATCACAGGATTAGCGGATGCGAGTCTGATTCAAAATGAAAGTGAAAAGTGTGTCAGAGGTCCTGAGGTCCCTGCTGGGGCCGTACTGTACTCTAAAAACCTTATTACCAAAAAGCCCCTAATGAGACTACCTTGAAGGTAAATAGAAAACTACTTAGAAGCGTTCAAAGGGGCCATGTTCTGGACCAAGCCTGTTTCTAAACTTTAGCTCCTTGTTTAAGTTCATACCAACTCAAAAAGCCAGACAAAGGCCTGGCTCCCCATTCAGAGGCCTCAGAATTGAGAATCTCTCGCTCAAAGAGCTGTAACGATCTTTTTTTAATTAATTAATTAATTAATTTTTTCACCTTGTCCTGTTCAGCATTATGGCAGCAGAACTGAAATCAGAGTAGCGTGCTATGCTGAACAAAACTGCTTTGCCAACGGAGGCTTTGTTAGTGAGAAGCCCCCCCCCCCCTCGATTACCCAAAACTACTTTATTTATTCATTTTTGTTACCAAACTTCCATATGTCCAATAATGCCAAATTTGAAAGAGGGACGTGGAGGAAAGAATAGCAATGGACAGGAGAGAGATCCTCTGAAAGAGAAAGGGGGGGGGGGGTGGACTTTGATTGTGATTTTCCAGTTGAACTGACCACTTATGTGAGGTGCCGTGGCTACTCTGGCCACTAGGGGCCGCTGTTGGACACCTGTCTGTCCTGCTTTTGTTTTGGTTGTGAATTTGTGTCTGTCATGTGGTCCGGCTCCGCCCTCTCATTGTGTTTCCCTCCTGTGCCACCTGTTGTCAACTGTGCAATCAGTCTGTGTGTATAGGCCAGTGTTTCCCAGTCCTGGTCCTCAAGGCACCCTGCCCTGCATGTTTTCCAAGTTTCCCTGATCCAGCACACCTGATTATAATAAATGGGACTTTCTGCATAGCTGAAAAGTCATTCCATTTATTAGAATTATATATATATATATATATTAATGGCTGTGCTGAACATTTGTTTTGTGGGGGTAAACCATCTTTTATCTGAGCCCGTTTTAAACCAAAAAAAAAAAACCGTGGAACATACAACTGGGAGAGGCCAGACAACTATCAGTGGCTGCTGATACAGATGCAAGGCCCAAATATCTCTGTCCATGACGCACACGTATGCACAGAGTGGCACAAAACACCACCATCATCCAATATAACGACACAATCAGGAAAAGCTTCCAAACCCCTGAATGAGCCGCCTGCTTATTTGAAACCATTTCCAGAAACACCTAAAGAAGGAAAAGAGATATTTGCTCTAATTTACAACAGCGTCTCCTCCTTTTCTGGGTGAATCACTTTATTTGGACGTCTTCGTAGAGCTGAATGAGTGACAGGTCGGTGCTCAGAAGCTGCTTCAACACAGAAATGGGGTTCACCGATGAGACCTGGAGCTGGAGCTCAGCTCACCTGAGGCGGGCCTCCTCCTGCTGAGGTTCTTTAGGGAAATAAAGCTGTGAGGACGCACACCTGGAAGTGTTTGTTTCCCTTTGTTCACCAACCTGGTATTGTTACTCGCCCTCTTCTCTGGGTTAGCAGCACATGCACATATCGGTCCCCTCGCGTTTCTGTGTCGATGTCTGATGCTCACCCAAGCGAAAAGACTATATTTGAATTTGAATTTAAAGAGGAGGCTGACAGACAGACAGACGGGGAATGTTCCTCTGCATTTCCCTGCAGGCTGCTCTCACATTTAACCGTGTTCAGCCCACCACGTTCACGTGACATAAATTATACATTTCAGCCACAAGCTGCCAGAGAGTGGGCGTGTGTGTGTACGTGTGTGTGTGTGTGTGTGCGTGTGTGTGCATTCCTTCTGTCTGTATGTGTGTGTAGATGCATGTTAAGCCAACAACTTCCACCTCTGACTGTTTCGCTCAGTTTTCGAATCTCTTTAACCCGTTTTTTCAGCCGTTTCAGGAACAGCGGTTCATTTGTCTGGTTCTGAGATGTACGTGAGCGGAGGGTCGATATCTACCCGGAGCTCTTTACCAGCTCCAGGCTCCGGCGGCGGCGTGAGGCCTGTGAGGCGGACAGGAGCTGCAGTCCCCCTCACCTCCTCACGCTGAAGGCTCCTTCTGAGCCGCTAAACGATCTGTAATTACGGGTTCTTGCTCACGCAGATGCAGCGACGCGTAAAGTAGTGATTAGAATCTCAAGTACAGTCACCAAGTGCCAAACAACTTTTAAACTGAGGCCACCTGGTTAAAGAATCCCTCTCTTAACGCCTCCTGCCTGCTGCACTGTTTGAATATGCTCGGGTCATGATGAAATCCTCTCGGTCAGTTTCGGAGTCGGACTCATGGAGGACGGTATGCCTCTCAAACACGGAAGCTGCATTATTCATATTGTTTTGGAGGCTTGCAGTTTCAATGAATTCTTTAAGTGCTGCAGAGTTGTAACCACGATTTCTGAATTCATTGCAGGGAAAAGGTCCTGGAGCCCAGGAGGGCAGGCCCCACAGAGAAAAGAAACCCAGAGAAAAGTATACAGAAATCATGATGCATTGTGTGTGAAAAAAGACCAGAGCGGCCCAGAGACTGCCTCAAACGGATCCAAAATTAGCCCAAAGAGACGGGCAGTAAAATAATTAAATATGAGACAACAACAAAGCAGACATTAATACAGAGGACAGAAACTGACAGAATTAAAAAGAGATTCATCGGTATCGGTTTGCTAAAACTGCACCAATTCATTAATAGGAATGAGACATCCTTTTCTTTTTCTCGTTTATTTTCTTTACTATATGCCATATGCTTTTCTATATGCTTTATCATTTTAGGGACCCGCTTAAACATTTCACAAGACATGGAAATAGTTGAAATTGGTCCGTGGGGAAAAAAACAGGGTGAGAAAATTAAAGGGAGGAATACAATAAATATAACAGAATCTATGAATGAAATAACTACTGTCACATTTTATTTTATGGAGCATATTTAGAGTATTGACCCACTGAGACATTTACATGTTTCTGCTGTTATTTATTTCTTAGATAACTGAACAACTGGATTCTGTCAGTTTCGGAAAAAAATAGATTCCTAGAGGAAGTTTGTTTGGGAACTTTTCATTTAGCTTTTGCGTGCGACTCAAAATCAATGCAAAAGATGTTAAGGGATTCATCAACTGGTAACTATAAATACAGGTTTGACATAAAGAAGGCCTGGGGATGAGACGGAGGTGGGGCTCACAGTGTAAATTACACCCAGCCTTTGATTGAGAACACTTTTTATCTGGTAATCAATTCTGCTGGTCATTAATGATACTTCTTCACACAGACGAGCTCAGACGGGTCATCTCAGGCCTGAATTACCACGCCTCACTGAGATCAACACCTGCCAGAGAGCGTCTGACATTTATTCTGATTTTGCTCATTGACCAAATCCTTGTCTGGCTCATTTGCAGCCTGATGACCATCAGCGTCCGTGTCACAAACCGTAAATTCATCTGTACGTGGAGACAGGGTGTGAAAAATACTCGTCAAACCTTGTTCCACCGTTTCAATCATTTCTGTTTAGATGTGAGGAATGGGAAGTCTGAAAGTGCATTTGTTCAATTCAGAAATATTTAGGAACATCTTTCATAGGGGCGGGGCATGGGCAGATAAAAGGCCCCTAACTCAAGGGATGAGCCAACAACTTATCAAAGAAGCAGTTTAAATTGGCTTTTTAGACTCTTTGTTACTAGCATCTTGAAGAGGACTTGGGCCTAAAAAACTCTCTCCAGCAGATGAATAGGATCTGAAAGTGATGTCCTTAAGATAAAGGAACAAAATCCAGCAAAGACCTGGCAAAGTCTGGTGTCCCTAGTGCCATCTGGGCCCATTCTGCAAAAGCCTAAAACGGCTGTAAATGTTTGCACATCTGCAGAAAACAGCACCGTCTCTTTCTGGATCACCTGAAGATTGACAACTTCTTTATTTCCCTTTCCCGGCCACACAGATGAGCTTAGAGCAGAGAAAGAATTCAACCGTCCCATCTGTAATGTTTATTTCAAAGCTTAACACAAATAGATGCAATGTGCAGGTCAGTTTACCCCAAAGTGATGAAACCCTCAGCCTATGTTCTCAAAACCCATTTCCTCCCATAGTCGGTAGTAGGAAAGACGTCAGAACAATAATAAAGTATCCAGAAAAGAGTAAAGCAGAATAAGAAAAAGGCAACAACAAACTAAAGGTAAGATGTCTGAAATGTGATGGAAAAGGGGGATTTATTCCGAGGAAGTTCAGCTCAGACTCATTTTTCAGCAGCGTGTAACCTGCTGCATGCAGCGGCTGAAAGAGATTAAAAATTGTTCATATCGACTGACTGAGACAGCTACAGTGACCAGGGAAGGAAAAAAAAAACTGCACCTACAAACAGCACGAGTCCCAATAACACAATAAGAAAAAACATGTCCCCATGTCTGGATCTCAAAGCTCTGCCGTCTCCACCTCCATTCAAGCCAGTTTCTGTTATTGTGACATTTCAGAGAGATTCCCAGCACACTTCTAGCTTTTATTTGTTGGTATGGCTTGAGTAAACATTTAATTGATCAAATATTTGCTTTTGCTCGCTGTTCCTCCACTTTCCTGCACACCACTTCAGCCAAATATTGTTCACCTCTTTGCACTTCTTTTCAAGGCAAACACGTGTAAACGCCAGCCACAGGGAGAATGTTGCCCTTGCGGGAGATTTAATTTAACTTAAAATTAATTATTTATGACCCATTTTTGAGCTACCTTCACAGTTCAAAATAATGTCAGCGGGGACAGCTGACCTTTGGGAGATTTGACTTAGTTAAATCCAGCCCATTAAACAAGTTTGGACCCCTCCAGAGAGAATGAAAGTGACAGATGAGGTGGTTACAGGGAAACAGGGAGAGAGCAGCGAGTTGTCCTGCACAGATCGTAGAATAAACGACTCACTGAGGCAAATATATGCAGAGACCATGGTGCAGCATTCATAGAAACAGAATATTTCATGACACCAGACTCTACACTCAGAGAACCACAGAATGGGACAAATATGATGCAACCCAGGGACTATTGGCTCCAGTTTGAACGTCCCCTCAGATGAATCTGGTGCTATATGAAGACCTTTACTCTCCTCTGTAAATGAAGTCCTTCCCAAACGTGGCAACGGTGAACAGAAGCAGGGAATTAGAGTGCGGGGACAGATGCATTCGAGAGTCACCTAATTCTTAGATTTTCCTCTGCCTGTTGGTATTGTTTGACTCAGCTCTCATGAATAAGTCATGAACAGGAAGCGCTCGCCCACACAGTTCTGTTGAGGATCTTTTGCTAATAGGAAACCTAACCACCACGGACCTCGCTTATTTTGCGGTGGAGATCTGTGCAGCGTCCTCAGGCTGTGTTGTCGTGGTTGTGATGACAGAGTGAGCGTGGGGGTCTCACTGGGACGTCCTTGTGCTGCGTGGGGCCACCGCAGCTCCTCACTGAGGCTCTGCAGACTTTCGGACAATGTTTGTTGCTTCATTGGAAATGGGAGTTTGTTGAGTGCTTCATCTGGGATGTATTCATTTCTGTTTGGGTGCATCGGTTTGCTAATTATGTTGGACCATCAGCAAATGCAGCCATTGAGTTTCCCGCTGCCTCAGTGGGAAAATGGTGCTTTGATAAGGGTGATAAAAGCAGCGGGCCGAGTCCACCAGCGAGTCCACTATCACAGCAGGATCCAGTTAGCATCGGCTATTGTTTGGATGTTCCAAAAGGGCCAAATGGTTTATTTGTTTCTGGTTTAATTCTATCTGAATGCAAATTGCTGCAGAACATGGTTAAACTGGACGGCTTCCTCTGGATGATGGCATAACATCTCATGAGAATCCCTCTGTAAAAACACTAATCAATACTAATTGAGGTCAGTCCGAGCTCCAACCATCTCCTTAGCCATTAGAACGTCGGGAGCTGGGACTTTCTGGGATGTGCGATGGCCCACAGCTCATTTTGAGCTGATGTAAGCAGGTTCATTCTCTCAGTTTCGCCCCCCCCCCCCACGGCCGGGACAGTACGACTCAAACATGGCAGCTCCTGATGGGCCCCCACATGCTTCAACATGCTTCTGCACTCAGGCCTTCTCTCACTCATATACAATATTTATAATACAAAAAAAGATAACATGAGCTGGGACACACATTCTTTTTCATCTCTTTCCTCGTCCTTTCGGGAAAGGACAAGGATTATGTTGATGTCAAATCGAATTAAGCGTTGGCCGTTTTCCTTCTGTAGAGTTCTTAAAAAGTCCAGAAACATGGCTGCCAGAGAGCATCCCACCCACTGTTGTGCTGATGGTCCATGTTTCTCAGTTACCACTGGACCCCATGTGGTGTCCACGGTAAAATATATGGAGCAGGTGTTGCCGTGTATCAGGAACAGCTGCTGTGACCAGCACAGTGAGCAGAACGAGGCCCTGCTCAGCGGGGGGCTGCAGAGCTTCAGATAACCTGCTGTTCCTAAAGCTCTCTTTGCTCTGCAGCTCCACTTTCACTGTCAACTAAGATTTTCTTCTCAACTTGATTGAATTTCCTGAGGTGCCTTTTTGTTTCTTGCTTTATTTCAGTTCTGGATTGAAGTTTTTCACGTTCCAACCATCCCACAAAGCACAGCTTTTGTGTCTTTGTACATTTTACAGCGCAGATCTCCTGGAAGCATCACTGTCATAACGGATTCAGACCGAAATTCTGAAGCCAGCCATGTGTGAAAGATTACAAGTCCTTACACCTCTGTTCAATTCGCCCGGCTTTGGAGAGACTTCGACAAAGACAGAAGACCTCGCTTAACATTCACCAGCAGCAGAGTTCTTAGTTTAGTTCAAAATGGACAGAAATACCAGCTGATGGTAAAAGAACGAGACGCTGTTCTGTTCTGTTCCTGTTACCAACCTGAAATGAGTCTGTTGCTGTTCTCAAACATATTTGTATATTTCCCTGATCTGTGCTTCATCCCCACACCGTTTGTCTCAGAGAAGATCATGTGACCTGGATCATCTATATCATGTTCATGGCTTCAACTGATGCTAAACTGACTATAGAGAGAAGAAGCATCCAGATGCTTTGATGCTCAGGCTCATTAATGCTGAATGATGTATGCAGGCTTTGCTGTGCAGTCATTCGTATTTACACAGGACAGGGTGCTAAAGAGCTGAAAGTTTAGCCAAATCAGGAGATTCACAATAAACAGGACAAAAAAAAGGAATTTCCTGTGACAGAAAAGCAGGCGTGTGAAACAGATGTCAGTCTCCCGCACATCAAACAGAAACTGTGAAAACACGCAGATTAACAGAGTCAGGGCGTGTAATTGTGTGTTTTTATAGTAATGGCTTCCCACCACCGGCTCCCAAAAACAACCTTTCCTTCCTTTTCATTCATGCACATTTAGAAGTACGCGTTACGAGGGTTGAACGCTATTTCTGTTTGTTACATCACCCTCTGCCACAGCAAGGTCTGATGGACACTTTTAATCTGTGAACGGGCCGGTCTGTCTGCACACATGTCCGTCTGTCTGCACACATGTCCGTCTGTCTGCACACATGTCCGTCTGTCTGCACACATGTCCGTCTGTCTGCAAACATGTCCGTCTGGCGTCCTAAACTCCAGTATTTTTTCCTCTCATCATTTGGTGTCAGGCCTCATTACTTTCACTCCTCACCTCTCTCGTGGAAGACATTCTGACGCGTCCAGAGCATGACAGGAGACACAAAAAACGATTTGAAAGTGCTACGTTTCGATGGAGAGATGCTTCCGCTCCTCTACAGTAAAATGGAAGCCAGGTTCATGAGACCGAAACGAGCCCGAGATGCTGCGGCTGAAATGTCCGAGTCAGAGAGCGGCTTCCACCTTCCTGTCTGAGTCATTTTCTTTGTTGCTGTTTCAGAGACGTGCGCTTTGGAGTTCAAAGGAGCATTTCAATCACCACGGAGCAGAAATATAAAATGGGACACGCTGGAACGGCACCCTCAGAGGAGCACAGGGATGAATCACACAACCAGCTCTTTTATTTGCTCTCCAACTTTGAAGAAAAGTTTAGAAATTGGGAGGTTAACATGTCTGCTTGTTTTTAAAAGTGGGAGAAATGTTGTTGATGCAGATCATCAGGAAGTCTTCCACTGAGGCTCTCAGTCTGTCTCATCTAGTTCCTGTACATTACATCTCATCAGAGCACGTTTCAAGGGCGACGAGAGAGCCTCCTCGCCACATTACCACTGAGGGAAATATTCTGGATTTCATGAGTGATGCTCTCTGGTTCCAGGATCATTGTCTGTCTCATGACACATATCCTGGTTTCTCTCTAGTTTCAGAAACTCTTGGAGAGCTACCATCCGCTCTGCACTCCTCCTCAGCCTCTCTTATCCTTACAGAGGAGTTTTAGCCCGTTCCCTCTCACAGGTCATTGCCGTTTGCCGCTAATGTTGCTAGCACTGATGTGTTCAGCTCCCAGAAGGCCAAATTAATTCCCTCTCATGGAGAATCTGTTTTTTTTCATGAGGTTGTTTTCCTTTATATTTTTAGTCTATCCAGCTTTACAAACCCCAGAGCTGATCTCAGTTTCTAATAATTCATCTTAGCTTTATGTTCAAATCACAGTAGATAAATTTATCTTCTGTAGCACTTCTTCCAGGTTTGGGTCATCTATCAGAACTGTCATCAGGCGACAGGCAGGAAACACCCTGTGCATCACAGGAACACACACAGACACACAACACAGGCAACTACGCACACTCACTGTGACTCAGACGAGCAATTTGGGGTAATTAACTAACCTAACATGTCTGTTTTTGGACTGCGGGACGAAGCCAGGGTACCAGGAGAAGATCTTAAAGCGCCAATGTGAGGAAAATAGAGACGTTTTCTTTCAAAAGCATGCAGAGAATGTACAGTTTTTATATTAAATTAAACCTTTTGAGGCCATTTCCACCTTTTTTCCACCCTTTGGAAATGAATTTATAAGTTACCCAAACCACAACCTTCATGTGACAACAGCACTGAAGACCTGACTTTGTGGCTCCATCTTGGACAAGATAAAATAACCATCTTCTGTTTTTTTTGCCTTTCTTTCTTCAGTTTATTTTCCTAATTCCCATAGCGTACATAACTATCAGCAAAGTTATTCCATTTTATCCCCCCCAGAAACCAAATAATGAGTTGATGTCACTGTCATGCCTGTTCTCCAGTCTGTTTCTCCTCTCACAGGACAAATGAAGCTTCATCCAACATCTTTTCTTAATTTTGACATTAGGCCATTGTAGGATTTCATTTAATATACTCCACAACGAAGCAGTGAGATGAATTAAAGGAACATCCTGAATGGATATGAGGATATGAACAACAGTTCCGTATATTACAGGCTCATCTTTAGATACAAAGGCCTGTGGCCAAACCTGTGCTTGGCTTCATGATTAAGACTGTGGATGAACACAGGTAAACCCTACAAAAGCATTGTTCTCCCCTTATTTATAAATCTGTGCCGTCTTTTATGATTCCAAGTCATTGAGAAACTACATGCACAAACCTGATTTCCACAGCAATTGTTAGCCATGAATACATGTAGACTCCCCTAATTAGTCATTTGCATATCAAAACATCGACCGAAACAACTGAATAGGCAACATAATGAAAGCAACGGTAGGGAAGAGCGCTTCGTACAAAAGAAATCAAACTCGCTCATCGTTGAAACAGATAAGAAAAAAAAAGGGCTTCGGTTCTATCAATATAAGCCAAGCAAAAAAAAAGAAAAAAAGAAAAAGCAACCAGCTCTGAGCTCAGAACAATGAAACCTGCAAAGGTCCAGAAGAAATAAACACTTGAAAGCTTATGAAACAGTCCCCCCCCCCCCAAAAAAAAAAATGAAGACTCTCTAATTAATCATCTTCTTTTTAAGGTTTCCGTGAGATCTTCCACCTCCATCACACGGCAGCTATCACACTCGCAATTACTGGGAAAAAGACTCCTGTGGGGCTTGATCATGTGCAATCATAAATTATGTTGCCTGTTTTACAGCGTTTTAAAAACTTGAAACACACATGAGGTGCACACACCACCACTGCACATCTTCCTTTAGAAAACCCCAGCTTCCAGTCAACGGGATTCCATGTGCAGCACATCAACTGTTTCTGCTGTTTGAGAGCTTTCTGACCAGGCTCTTCAGGCTGACCCTTAGCTGTATTACCATTAGACAGGTGTCCAAACAGAGGTGTTTCAGGCCATACATCAACACAGTGGCTGGAGATGTAACTTCCCATAAACCTGCTGCCTGAAAAACATAGAAAACATCCTTACTGTGTCTTAGAAATCTCTTCATGGCATGTGGTAAAAGCTAAAAATCAACCCATTGTTCACTCACATTTGAAAAAAGTTCAGGATTTTTAAGTTTAAAAGTGAACTTTGTGAAAGTCGGCTCTGATAACTGATTCATTCTGAGTTCTGCTCATCTTAAATGCTCTTTGCTTTTCATTTCCGGCTCTTATTGCTGCTTATATTCACACTTTGTTCTCAAGTGCTAATCGCTTGCATTTGAGTGATACGGCAAAAAATCTTTTTCATTTCGTTGAAATGAACAGGCATTTTCCCTAGGAGAGTGGATATTAACTCATTGTCTTCTCCTCTCGGACTAAATTAATTTGCCCCCCCAGACTCCATCGGCATAAAACATCTGCAGCTCGCCCCGACTTCCACAAGGAGAAGCTGAACTGACAGGCAGGGGGGATCATTTCATTTTTTATTTATCACTGAGTGAGTTCTTTTGAGGATTGACATCACTACGTGTCATGTCATGTTAATATTTATGTGCATATTGTGTTGGATTTGCATCTAAAATTGGCACGACTACTTTTAAACACATGACGACATCCCCGCTGCTATTCTGTAACCAAGTTCTCTCTGCCGCCTTTACACACACACACACACACACACACACACACACACACACACACACACATACACACACACAGTTGGTTTCTCAATAAATTGAAGTGATATTTATATCTGCCGAGCCGCTTCATTAGATCTAAGAGCTGTCACCAAGGCTCACCTCCACTCGCGCAGTTGCAAAGAGGAAGTGTGAAAGCAGATAGGTTGGAGACTGTCAGTGTTAACAATGAGATAAACAAGACAAATTGAAAACCCAAAGACTGAATGGCCTGAAGGAAACGCTAGCAGAGAGAAACAGCCGTGCGGTTAAAGCCTCATCTCTCAGTCCCTGACAGACCGTCTCCACCGGTTGGCTCTTCCCCCTCTCTGTTCCACTCTTCCTCCACTCCTCCTCCACCTCGTCTTCGTTTTATCTTCATTATTGTACCAGCGTGTTTGCGTGTGTGTGGGGGGGAGTCTGACAGATTGGTGTCAGTTTGCTCTGCTGAGACGGTCTCTCTTGCTGCTCCGAACCCGTCCTCCGTCACTCTGGTGGAGATTCTTCATCTCCGAGACGAACTCCGGGATTCGGTTCTGGCGCCCCACTTCTATAAATCTCCGGGTTTCCTGATAAGCGTGTTGTTATTGTTCTGAAACGCTGATAAATGATTCAGGTGACAGTTTTAGGATAGATGCAGGCAGAGGCTCATTGGCTGGGAGACGGATTCCCTAAAAGCCCCTACATGACCCGCCCACCCCCCTTCTCCTACTCCAGGGTCAGATACTTAGTCCAGCTGGTTCTGGTCTGGCCTGCCCGGGCCATCGATCCTCTATCAGGCCGAGGTTTGCGTGAATTGGAATGGCAGCGACCGTGGCTCTGAAATATGAGGAGTCTTACTGTGCTTATTTTGATAAATCCATGGCCCCGTCTGTGGGTCGAAGCCAAGCCCGCGGCATGGATTTTCTTAAAAACAAACTAAATTCATGGCCGTCTGAGCTCAATTTCATCACGTCTGCAATCTGTCTGAGCCTCTCGAATCGCCTATATCAGGGGTCTTCACGGTTTCCCAGGCCAAGGACCCCCAAACTGATGGAGCGGGGACCCCCTAATTATATATATTGTATGAAATAGTGTTGTATCAAACTGGTCCTGTAGTGTGTGAATGTAGCTTGTTATTGGGCATTCAGTACTAAGATCCTCAGATAATCCACAGGTTGATATCTTCCTGTTTTTACTGTAAACATCTGGTTCTGGTTCCTGGTTGGTGGAACGGGTGTTGTGAATGAAACAGTGGATTTAAACACATTTACATTAGTTGAAAAAATTGCAGGGGGGGAAATGTAAAAAAAAAAGTTTAATCAACCAAAACTTTTTGCGACCCCCATGCAGTACCTCCGTGGACCCCCTCCGGCCTATATTTCACAGAACTGGTCCGATATGTGTCCATTAACCCCAACATTTGGCTAAACATTAGCTCTGGAATCCCTGAGGATGCTGCTCACTACAGGTTTGTACTCTGAGGCCTGCAGTGTTCCGCACAAGCATTTCTGGATCTGTGCAATATTCACACACAGCAGTTCAGTAATGTGTCTCTTAACTTCTCTGAAGTGGGTTTGAAGGGGACTTCATGTGATCTAGTCATGTACCAGTAACAAACTGGCCTTTGTTACATGGACAGCCAGTTCGTTTGTTTGTTCTGGTGTCAACTCTCAGCTTGGTTATTCCCACCATGCTTCAGGGTTGATTAAGTTTAATCTGACTCCAACTTAAATGTGTGGTCTGCAGTGTCCAGTCTCTCTGTGGGAAGCTGACCGATGCCTGGCACAAACATCTCATGAGAACCTCAGGAAATGGAGTTAACTTCTGAAAAGTTTGTTTACCTCTTAATCACTGTTTTACAGCCATGTGGACTCGCTGTCCCCTCTAAAGGTAGACGGATGTCAGGGTGTTAATGTGGTTTTAATGTTTTGCCCGAGGACATTGAGATTTCAGGAGATTGGGATCAAATCGTGACAACTCCTGGACCTGGTCCAGTTCCAGGGAGGATCTGGGCGTGCATTCACCTTTCCAGTCCTGTAGAATGATGAAGGCACATCTCCACAGTGGAATAAATCTGATTACGACATTAAAAAGGGTATTTTAACAGTTATGAGGGCCATAAGAATTAGTACGCATCATATCCCCTTAAATGTGACTGTCTGTTACCTGTCAGTGTGCACAAAGCTCTGTTTGCCTTCTTGTATTTTAACTCCTAATCAGTATTATTATGTCCATCTCAGACACTTTTTAAAGACGACTCTGAGAGAGGGCATTTGTTTTGGCTCTCCTAATAAGCCATCGGGTTTTCGAGTCTATCTGTTTTTTTGTCTTTAACACTAGTGTGAAACGATTTGTCTGCTGTGTTCAGTCTTTTATTTATTAATTTCTCCATCTTGGAAAAGCACAGGTTTTCAGCATCATTTGAAATCCCAAACAGAACAAAGTCCAGCTTTGTACATTTACTGTGGACAGAGAAAAGTACAGTTAGCTGTGGCAGCCGCGGCCAGCAGGTGACCGTGGTCAGGAATGTACAGGTAACGTTATAAGGACATTAGGACATTTTGGTGAGCAGTGACCACAACCAGTGCTGGACGTACATACGTCACTGCTCTTGTTCTCTGCTTTCTCCACATGGACCTCCCTCATCTTTCCTACAGCTTTGGAAAATATTGAGTTTATTCTCAGCCTTCTGGGACGCGGTCACTTATTCCTCAGGTGTCTGACGTGTCTGTGTTTTTAATGGTGTTAGTGATGGAGATGGGTTGCTCTTCGCCAGACGCTTTGGCTCCATTCAGCCTTTCTTGTTGCTGTCATTAAGCAGCGGCCTCTTTTCAGCCGCTCTGCCATGAAGCCCGGCTTTATGAAGAGTGGCTTTAATCACATCTCAGGGTTCTTTGGATCAGAGCAAAGAGTTATTCATATCAATACATCCACTTTTCTAATCAAGTTAGAGGCCTAAAGTTAGGAAGAGGGAGAATCCTCTGGTTAATGAAGTAAAAAGTTTTAAGTGTGGGATTTTAATAAATTCTGGCTCAGTACTAAATATGTTGAGCCGAAATGTACTATAAAAAAAGTGTTCACAGAAAGATGGGAAGAGATTTGCATATGTCTCCTGCTGGCTGAAGCCTTCCGGTCGGCTGTGTTTTAATGATGACTCTGAAGCCTTACAAAGCGTGACAATGAATCGGGTCAGGTTAATTTTGACCACGATGACAGCCTTCTCAGGTTACTGAGGCTAAATCAAAGCACTATTGACAGCTGATGGGCAACTTCTTGTAGTGAATGTGAGTGCTGCTGAGATTTAAATGCCTCAGGTCTGATGGTTAACCACAGACATCTAAACAGGAAGTCTGAAAAGGCAATCACGCAGAGAAAAAATCAAGAAAAAGGTGCTTTTCTTCTGTCCGGGACTCATCTGCATTTAACTTTTTTTGCTCTCCAAAAACAATGGTATGAAGTTTGACCCCTCTGCGCGGTCTCTCTGCTCCTTCCTCCAGTTTGCATCTGCAAACTCCCAACTTAGTTTAGACAGCAACTTTTTAAATATCATTTTTTTGCCAAAAAACAAACTTCCAGTTTCCCACTGCTTAAAGCCTGAGTAAGTCACCAGGCGCATTCGTCTGTTAGCAACTGAAATGAGGAGTTCCTGTATAAATACAACAGCTGTTGCTGAGTTAGTTTGGGACATTTGTACACTTAGTAGAGAAAATAAACTTCTCCAAAAATGCATTATCCCATGATGTGGAAGGTGGCTTTTGGATTGGAACTTTAATTGGATCTTTTGAGGTCTTCAGCCAAAATCGGACATAATTCTGAAATTTAGATTAACGTGCATTCATAAAAGTGATCCAAGGTGGTTCCAGAGGAGGACATTTATGGATCTTTGGAAAATGGGCCTCGTCCTTCCATCGTAACATCTCATCCTTCAGACCCTGGAAGTGCGTCTCTGGGCGTTCCGGCATGCTGAGGGGGATCCTTTAGGCCGACGGGAGGATGAATGCTCCCGTCCGGTTGTTTTATCTCCTGGTGTTTCTCCTCTCCTCCCACATTCATCAGCTGAATAAAAGAGGTCAGTTGTCACCGCTGGTCTTGTACACATAGTTCTTTAAAGCCAGATCCTTGAAGAATTCCCGGCTGGTTCCTGATGTAAGTTTGTCAGACTTTGGACATATTCAGGAATTCCCCCGTGTGTTCGTTTGATGCCCTTTTACCTTTCACGCACTTTTTATCCGATTATTCCCTGCTGTCGTGTCACCCGTTAAATTGTGCTGCTGGTTGTGTTGCTCAGGATGCGTGTGTCAGAGTAATCTCACAAAGACGTGGCTAATTAAAATAGGGGCTAAAAAAAGCTTCATGTATGAGTGAATGCCTGCAGTGTTCACACATGGGTGGAGTCAGGGTGTCGGTAAGGAGAAGCCTCACAATCTCAAGCTTCGTCCCTCCTGCTCTGCGAGGTCAGCCCCCCCACTGGAGGAGGGCGCTTTGTTCTGCCTCCAAACTCTGGATCCAGAACTCCTGGTTTGTGCTGCCATTGTGGTCCGGCGCTGTGCTTCTGCCAACCTGTTAGCCGGTCCTGTTAGCCTGTCCCGTTAGCCTGTCCCGTTAGCCTGTTCTGTTAGCCTGTCCCGTTAGCCTGTCCCGTTAGCCTGTCCCGTTAGCCTGTCCCGTTAGCCTGTCCCGCCGTCGTCTGCCAGTCAGCCAATCCCACCCTCAGCCCCAGTCACAGCTCAGCCATCTGCCATCCAGCTCACATACCTGCCATCAACCCTCCCCCCACCCCCACCCCCACCCCGCCGCCTCCCTCCTCTTCTCAGGGAGGCTGCTCGCTCAGCCCTGGCTCCCCTCGGGCTTCTCAACCCTCCATTTTTCAAGCATCTAATTGCCATCATTCATCCCTCAGCGCAAGTTTGTGCCGTAAACCTTTAAGAAGTTGGGAGTGAGTCTGAGCCTCTGTGCTCTGCTTCTGTAGCCTCTATACATTGATGATTCTGTTAATATTTGCATTTTTTGGAAATTGCTTCGGACACAAAGGTACCTTTGTAGCGGATCACATGAAAGGAATAAGAATCGGAAATACACAGTGGGGTTCACACACTGATCAGTGTATGCCTGGGGGATTCAGGCCTTACAGAAAGTCAATCTTTGATGGTAAATACCCGTCTGTATGCATACGTTTCCAACCTTTACCTGACATAACCCTCTCAGTTTATAATGTCAAGATACTGACCAAAAAAGTATGACTGATCTATGATCAAACACTTATGTCTCATGTCCACAACATGCTATTGGTAACTAATGGCAACGTCTTAAAAACACGGAGCCCGGTTGATAAAGGTGTTTAAGCTGGATTTAGATGATCACAAAGCCATTCAGAGGGCGGCCTACCAGCTTTACCATATCAGTTTAGATGAAAGTGAGCAAACAATTATGGATGTCAGGAAAAAAAAGCACAAATTATAGACCTATAACCACATAAGGTGAACCCAAATGGAATGACAGACTGTCAAAATGTTAGCCAAGATTTCCCCTTTTCTCTGCGTCTTATGCAGTTTTCTCTGGCTTTCATCATTCATCTGAGACAGACGTCTGTCGACCTGCACAGAACAGCACAGAGCCCCTTTTCCATGAATTATTAGGACAAAAGTGGCAATACTGTTCCATAGACGTCTCCGTATTTATGCGTTTTGTGTATGTGGTCAACATTAAAAATGATCGGTTGTATGAGCAGTAATTAGTTTTTGCACAAAAGTAGAAGCTCCTAAACATAGAAACATTAAATGTCTTCCCATAACACGTCCTCAGCTCAAATGACAGGAATAATTCTCATAATTACATTTGCTAAAAGTGTAAAGTTGATATCGCTCAAGTGCTAACGGAAGCTAAAAGTGTTACAGTAGTTAAGAAAACTTAATGGCAAAAAATGATAATTTTGTAGTGTGAGAAAAGCAAGTTAGTTTGTGGAATTGAGGACTGGAAATGGGCCTAG
Organism: Menidia beryllina; assembly: GCA_013363375.1. NCBI lineage: Eukaryota > Metazoa > Chordata > Actinopteri > Atheriniformes > Atherinopsidae > Menidia > Menidia beryllina. The sequence goes on from JABUIW010000062.1 coordinate 1,082,811, forward strand.
TTGTCTGCCGTAGTGTGACACATAACCAGACGTGAAGGGCGACCTTTAAAGTTTGTCCACCTTCAAACCCCCTCATTGATCCATTGATTTCCGACCGGTCACACAGATCAATAGACACACAGGCAGCGGTGCAGACATGCCTCCACTCCGCGCCGTGTCATTAAGGTAATCCTGCCGTGATTCATGCGCTCCATTATCCATCGATGATTAATCTGTCAGAGCCACTGTTCGAGCATTTATCTTAGCTGTCGCTTTTCATTTGCATGTAATTCACGCAGACCTGTCAGAAGTATGTTTAAACGTGTCGTATTAAGAGGATTATTTCCCATTTCCACGGAAAGCTACAAAGTGCAACCTCAGCGTGTCATCAGGAGAGTCAGAGGCTTTGTGCCTCCCACAAAAAGGGTCCAGCACCAAGAAAGAAAAGGCTGGATCTGATTTTTTTTTGCTTCTGAAATACACTTCACTGGCTTCTTTGATAACAATATACACACACGTGTTTTCTGAAGAATCCTTCCTTCTTCTTCCGAGTGACCACAGAACACGACGTCATCCACCTCTGAAATTACAACCTCCTATTGCAGCATTTCTTTGATTTTCTTTTCTAAAAAGCCTCTGCTGATGTATGCAGCCATGTAAAATGGAAATGTTTCGCCCGCGGGCTGATGTTATTGGCCGGGCTGTCATTCTGCTTTATTAGATGATTAAGTAGTTTGCTCTTGCTTGTTGGGTTGGGGCTCCACGGCGGCGTGCTAGTTAGCACTCTGACCTCACAGCTAGTCTGAATACCTGCGGGGGGCTTTTCTGTGTGGAGTTTGCATGTTCCCTCCACATGCGGGTCCTCAAACGTGCCTGTTTTTGAATGTGTGTGTGTGTTTGTGTCTGCAGAGAGGCGGTAAAGGTTTGGGATTCCGGGCACACGCGCCCGGCCCTGCCGGCCTGCCGCTGGTTGTTGGGTTTATGGAGGGTCAGCCTAACTGCGTTTGTTGTGGGAGACCTATGCAGATGGATCAGAGGAAACTTTCAAAGATGCCTTGGCGCCGCGCAGCAGGGCGGTGCAGACAACGTGTCCACGGACATGAAAAGGAAGTGCCCAAGTATCTGATGCTATGACTTAAAATAGGCAATTATAATCACCTCCTGTGGCTCCAGAGCCGCTGCATTAATGAGCAGCTCTTCAGTCCGGGTACGTTATCCAAAGATATGGAAAGTTAAGCAACTTCTGTGCATCTCCCCACTCACAGCCCTCTCTGGGATCAACGGGCATCTGTCCTGTGACTCAGCTCCAGAGCAGATTAAGAGAAAAACAATCCTTCATACTTATTTTGATGCACTTCATTCTTAAACAAAGCAGGAAAAACAGAGCAGGAAAACCAAACATCATGTGAAACGGATCAAATCCCTGGCTGCTGAGCCAGTCCACAGTGTTTTAAATCATCCAATTTTACACCTTTACATGATTTATTATTATCAACATCGTCATTAATATTAAGGAATTTAACGTCTTCATAGAAAGTTTTGTTAAATCATGGAAATAGGATTCATCCAACATCAGGTGCTGGCTTTTTGTCAGGCGAGGTTAACCCTAACAAGAGAATTTAACAAGAGCAAATCAGGGTGACTACAACTTTAACATGGAAACAAGTGATACTATACACACAACATTTCCTCTATGGGAAATGTTGCTATCTGAAAAATAGAAAAGAATAGAGCACTAAATTTATGACCATACCATGAATATATACAAAAATATTTGGATTTCTGGAATCACTTCTTAACATTCAGAGGAAAAGCTAACAGGGTGTGTGGTGTAGCTAAGCAGCCACCCAAAAAACAAACTCTGTGCTTTCCAACATAGAGAAGCAGAAAAAGTTGGAGCAATGCACCTTCATATACTAATAATGAGAGTGGGAAGAGGGAGTAATAGAAGAATAACTATGGATAAGGCAGGCAGTCACTTATATCAGGATCCCGATGTGGATCTGGACCAACCCACACTCTGAGGATCATTTATCTGGTTAGTAGCCAACCTCAATTTATGCAAAATTCTATTTTAGATACAATTGTTCTTTTTTCATATTTCTGAACAAAGCCTGGAGGGAAAATAATCCAATGTGACCTTTGTCTAAATGAAATATGGCTTTAAACGACCAGAGAAAGAGGCTTTGGAAAGCGACTGGCATAAAACCTTTCATCTGATTCTATTAGACACGTTTCTTTGTGACAGGTTCCATCTTTTTTCAGTCAATGTTATCTGTTTTTCATCTCTTGCGTTTGGATGTCAAAAAAATAAAAACAAAAATGTAAAACCCACTGGTGACTGTGAAAGAAGAAAAGTTGGAGACTAAGTGAGGCCACAGATGCCGGTGCAGCCTTTCACCTCCTCCTCCTCCTCCTCCTCCTCCTCCTCCTCCTCCTGGTCCATGCATAGCTCCACCCGGCTCCGTGTGCCCTGGAGGCAGCAGCAGAAGGACAAACCCAACACACCATCTGAGCCCGGAGGAGCCGGGGGCCGCTTCATTTATGCTACAGAGCTTCCCCATCTAAAGGAGCACAACAGCCGGCAGCACACACACACACACACACACACACACACACACACACACACACACAC
>JABUIW010000062.1:1093331-1103629 GCA_013363375.1 Menidia beryllina
CCATCAGTCCTCCACCTGTATGATGGAGGGATGCAGGAAAGGAAAAGGAGGGAAGAGGATGAAAAAAGAGGAGGGAGTGGTGGGTATATTTATCTTTCAATGTAATGATGACAGACCTCACTCCATAAACGTCCTCCCATGTCTCACACACACACACACACACTCACACACACAGAGCAGGGTGATTTAGTGTTCTCGGAGAAACAGACAAGCGTTTCCTCCGCTGACCTTTGGCAACAAGAGCAAACTGTCACACTTTTTTACACACTTTGCTGACTCGTGATAAAGACGATGTCCGACTCTCTCCACCCGCCGTTTCTCGGCTCTGGTCCATTTCCATCAAATGGCCTTTTTATTCCGCCTTTTTGCCGACTCCTTTACATTATTTCCATCACCATCTTTCCCTCTCTCCCACAGCCATTCTTTCTGCCTCTTTAACTGCGGTTTTGCTCATTTTCTTTAGAGTTTCTCATTTCTGCTCCTCTCACTTCTTTAGATGTCTGTGTCTCCTTTCACATTTTTATTCCTCCTCTCTTACTCTCCTTTATACAGAATATGAGCAGGAGAGGCCATGGAGCCTCAAAATATTTCACATGATTTTGAATTTAAAAGTTTTCTTTTTTAAATGCAAATCCACATTTTTTTAGTGTGTTGTGAGTTTGTTGTACCATAAAATGTGTCTTTCCCTTCATTTTTGGATGATTGTAGAAATATCTGACGAACTGCTGGTGCGGCTGACTGCTCCCCAGCTATTCCCCATTTAGGCTGTGTTTTAATGCTAGTCAAATGATCCACGGTCATTGAAACAGATCTCTTTTTGCCGCTCACTGGCGGTGTGAGCGTGCTCCCTCTGGTATAACAAAGTGAATTCATATTTCTCCTCTCATCAGTTGCAGTTCAAAGCTTGTTGAAGTCTTTGTTCCCGGTGATAACTGGGGCTGACAGCACTTTTCAGTAATTCAGCCGATCAGACCTCAGTGTTTAAATGCGGTGTATAACAAACAACCCCTCCTCAGTACCGTCCTTTCTTCTGTTTTTAAAGTTGAACCCTGCTGGACACTTGTGTCTTCCTTTGGATGAAAGTTTGCTGTGTAGTTTGGGAGACTGAGGAGGTCAGGGCTAGGATCGGGTTAACCTTTGCTAGAAGTATTTTCTCTTGTTTTTTTACTTCTGGACAGAGATTAAAACAAAATTCTATCTCGTCTTTATCTTTTTCTAAATCTTTCCCTGTTGGTCTCCTGAAGAGAAAAACTGTTCTGATGTTAATGTCTCAACAAGAAACAAATGCACAGCTAACTTCGTTTAAGGTAATGATAATGTTACCAGTGAGATGTTTAGTGAGCAGCATGTTTTTTCATGAAATCTCTCAGGCCTGGTTCGGGGTCCTTTTTATGGATCCGGCTCCTCGTAGATCCTGAGCTGAAACACAGCCAGTAGTGAGGAGCATCATTGATCCCAGAGCTACAGCTGCAGCCCACTGAATGAACATTTTCATTTCAGCTGGCTCTTAGCTGGAACGAGACAGATGGAGGAGGGAGAAGGGCTGTGAGTGGAGTGATGGAGGAAGACGAGGTGGAGAAGTGAGCGCTGGAGGAGGCAGATGAGGTGCTAGTTCAATGTCTCACTGAAGTGACACAAATGATCGGAAGCTCGAGGCTTAAACACTTTCATTTGTTTTCATCTGTCTCTGCTCATCTGTTGATTTCTGAACACCTGAAGGTTCTGGAGGCTGAAACATTTCCACAAGCTACATAAACACACATATCAACACCTATGTCCTGCCTTCATCACACACTGCTGAGATTGTGATCTGACCAAAGGACGAGATGGAAGCCACTGATATCAAGAAAAGAAGACGAGTCCTGTGCCTTCTCCTCCCCCTCCTCTCTCCTCCATCACTTCCTGCAGGTGTTCTGCATCAGGTCTCTGCCTCTTAACCCTTTAAAGCCTGATCCAAGAATAAAACAAAACAGAAAATTACTTCTTTTTTTTTAAATTCCTTATTTGGCCTTTTAACAAAATATGTAAAAACAAAAAACAAAAATAAAATCTTAAGATTAATCATTTATTACTGTGCGATAAGTCAAGTTTATTTTTTTGTGTAGTCTTCTGCACCCTGTTATCAGGTGTATCTGATTGTGTACAATAGGATTTTGAGAGAAGTTTTTATCATTAAATTATGCAAAAGGTGTCAGACGCAAAACATTTCAGAAACCATAGGCATTACAGGGTTAAAGGCAGTTTTTCCTTCCCTGTGTCTCCTAGTGCTGCTGATGGTGGGAATCTTCTGTAAATAACTTCAGAGTCGGTCTAGACCTGCTCTTTATGAAAAACACTGTGAGATAACTGTTGTTGGGATTTGTCACTATAGAAATAAAATTGAAATTGAATGGAAAAAAACCTCCTTACCATGCGTGGAGCTCCCAGGCCTCTGGTAGATTTTTCTTTAGATTTCTACATCCATATACAGAGAAAGTTGTGCTGCTCATATGAAAAGAGACAGAAATGCTGACACATTCTGAATCTGTCTGTCCTTGTTTGTTTTATAGATTTAATACAACAGTAAGCCACCAACAGAATAACCAACAGGGACGGGTTTCCTCTGATTCGTAAAAACTCTAAAGCAGAGCTGGAAGCCTAGTCCAGCGCTCAGCATGCTGCAGATCCCTTTGACTGCTTCCAGTCAAAGACAAAGCCTGGGGGGCTTCCGGGCTTTTCTGGCCAGTGCTACCTCTGACCAGCATCCATCAATGACTGACTGTGTGTCAGAGAAAAAAGAGAAACTGTGTTGTTATCCTGCTTTGCAGCGTGTTTGAGCGTTTCTCACTTTGGTTTGTTGTTCTTTTCTATCCACATAATCTGACATTCTGCCGTCAGAGCGGGGTGGGTTGATTGGTTTCAACGGGATTCCCTTTAAAGAAAAACAAAATATAAATCAGCTCTCCCAGAAATCCTGCAGAATGCCTCTGTTGCTGGAGTTATTGCTGGAGGTCTGTTAATACATTTTGCAATTTACCCTCATACTATTGCGGGAATAAAAGGTCATGTCAGTAAAAGAAAAAGACTTCCCACTTAGTGTGTGTAAATGCCACGTCAGTTTACACGCTGGGCTTTGAGATTCTGGCTCTGGCCTGCAGAGCGTGTGATTGAGGAAAAAAATGGAAATCTGCATCTTTGGAGCTCCCTCCAGCTCTCATTCCCAGTTTGTCCATTACTCAACCCATTTTAAAGCCCTTTGGTTGGTTTCAGTGCATGGGTCACAGCCTCACCTGGGACCTCTGCCCAGATACAGGATCTGATTAAAGACTGGAGAACTCTTCACACAGGCCTCATTTCTTCCACTTTTAGAGAGAACTGGACAATCAACCTACACCACTGTCCATTTTCAAAGTGAGATGAACCAAACACGAGATCGAGTTTACCTGCTGAGATTCTGGGCCACTGGAACAATTTTCATCTTCATTTCAAATCGTTTTCCATCACTTTACTCTGGCTGCAGTTACTAAGGCTCCTTGAGTTCCCTCAAGCTTCACCTCCATGTCCCTTCAAACCCCCCCCACCCCCGCTCCAGACCCCAGCTGATACACCTCAACAAATATATGCAGCCTAAAATATTCTGATGTAAGGAATAAGCTGTCAGTTGGGTTCAGCTGGCTCCTGAAGCAGAAAATGACTGAACGCCCTTTGTATCGTACACTCCTGTATTCAAGATCATTCCTCTCAACTCCATTCCAAAAGTTTTTGGGCCTACCCAGGTGTGGAAGGACAAGAAAAGCATCATGCATGAACACATCTGGAATGTGCTGACAAATTCAACTCCCGGCTCTATCTGTGAGAACAGGGACATTTAAACAGCAAACTTTATTCTTCAGAGTCATGTCAGGAATACTGAATAATACAGAAGCACAAATGCTTGTTCAGGAGCACGTCTTAGCTATCCGTGATGAAGAAAAGCTTATTTTCAAATGAACTCCTTTTAATTCAAGAGCAGATTTGTAAAGATGTTTCTAGATATGTAGAATCAGATCTTTCATACCCATCAAACCTGATAATACTCAAAGATTATTAAAGGAGGATGAACATGTAGAGTAGTGAAAATACTTTAGTTCCCCCATCTCCAAAACCTAAACCAGAAGATTAATTGACGCTTTTATTAAACTGATTAAAAACAGCATTAATTAATTAGTAGTGATAAGATCTGATGAATTCCTGATTGGGTGAATTCTATCCGTGGAGATCAATGAAAGATTCAATCAACCTATTTTCCATGTTGCCAGATTAATCACTGTTTTGTTAAAAGTGACTTTGATAAAGGGGCTCTGGGGCCACCAGTTGATTGGTTCAAACGAAGCAAAAACAAAGCATAAAAATAGTGTTCCCCCTTCTGCTCTATGTTTATCACTTTCACATCCTTTTATTCTGCTGGAGATGGTTTATTAGGCCCAGCTCTTCTTCTTTTGTCCGCCACTTGTCCAGTTTCCTCAAATGTTTTAAGGACAAACTGCCCACCAGGCTGAGATCTGCCCAGTTTCCAGTTTCCATCAGAAATCCTGTTTTCTGTTTGTCTTTTGCATTTTTGGGAAATGGGGAGAGAAGTCTAGCATTATGAGCTAAAGGTGGGATTGTCAGTAGCACACTCCCATTGTGCGGGAAGAATAATGGAGATGAGTAATGTTCATTGTCATAAACAGCCAACTTTCACTCGTTCTATTTCTAAGTGTGACACTGTGAACTGCAAATGGATAGATTCGCTTGACTGACATCTCTTTCCACAGACACATGTTCATTAAAGGTTTCTAAAGACAACCATGACTGAGTGGTGCTTATACACACCCCCACCAATCATTCCCTCTATTCCTGTGGACTTTTTCCCCGACGCACGTCACAGAGCAGAAGTAAGAGTCTAAATGAATGCTGTGCCAGAGGCTCAGAAACTATGTATGAATGTATTTATGTATGTATTGGAAATGGCAGCACACCCTTTCTTGCTATGAATTTGATCAAAAGCATCAAACTTACAGAGACTGTGCATGAAAGGTGTTTTAGTCAACTTTTGCTCTGTTTAAATTTGAAAAAATAAAAGGAGAATAGGACTCATCTATAGCCAACCTCTATTTTCTAAGTGTTGTCACGGTAACATGAACACCTGGTCATGAAAATTACAGGGTAAAAAGGCTATACGCACACACACGGACACACACACGCACCACTAAGGTTCACATGGACAAAAGCTCAGAGTGAGGCCACTGAGATGAAGCTTTCATGATATCTGTGGGGGGAAATTAGCCTTTGTCTGTGTGGCACCCACACACACTCCGACACAGCTGTAAACAACACGCACACACAGCATCTAGAGAGGCGGCACGTGCGCGCAGCTCTCTCCCGGAGCGTTGAGGTAGCGAAGATCCACAGATATAATGCTTGTTTTCAAGGAATATTACAGTTGCTGCGCGCACAGAGAAATATCCAAGCACCCACCTCTGCTTTTTATTCTGATTATTAAGAGCTGAATCAGTGAGAGTGGCCGTGGCCGAGCCGTGCAGCCATTATTCCATCACCAAACAAATAAACAGACAAACTGGAGGGGAAAAAATGACTGGTTCTCAGTTGGGTTCCAGCTCTTCTCACAGACGTGCATGAAGGGAGATAATAACCTGGTGATTTAGGAAACATCACAGTTGTGCATGAAAAGTGATGAGAGACAAATTACTGACTAAATCCAAAGTTTATGTTGAAATCTTGCACAGACAGGTGCTTGTCTAGCAGTTAGATGTTTAGATGAAATAATTTGACTCCAGAACCACAGCTTCGGCGTCAAAAGATGCTTTCACAGGGACAAACTGTCTGAACCTCATTTTACGCTCAACAGAAATGCAAAGCCTCCTTTAGAAATGACTGTTTCCTGAGCAGAGGTTAGCTATAGATCATTTGCCCTCACTCTGCAGCCTGAAGTGAGGCGTTTACGCCCACGCTCAGCCATCTCTGGTGAAACGCCAACACAAATCACCCAGTTCCGATCAGACCCCTGGTCTGAGTTTGGCCTGGATAGAGCTATCCCCCCACATTCTAGTTCGGTAGTTACTAGTCAGGGTGTTCAGCCCCTGTCCCCACGGAGATGTAGCCAATGAGGTGTCTACAAAAGTCCACAAGTCTTTTTATCCTTTGGCAAAGTTACACTGTGTAACGGTAATAAACATGAATTCTGAATTTAAGCTGTGGTGTAGGTTACAGTACACTGACAGCTGAAATGTGTCATTTCCTGCTATACTATGAGTTGATTGCCATTTCTGTCTTATACTTCTACCTCACAGTGAAAGGAACTTCAAAGGGAACAGCAGACTTTAGGATGAAACCATCTCCTACAGGCCTGTTGCTGACAAGGCTCTACATCTGCCCTGCAAGCTACTTTTTACTTCTAAAACTAATCTCAGACGGGGATAAACACAACAACCCAACAATGCCCTGCTGCCACAAAAGTCTTGAGGAAAAAAAGTTTGCTCTCTCTGGAAACGGCGAGCACCTCTTGGAGAAAACGTGGGTTTGGGGTCAGGGTTCTAGTGGTGATGCTCTGGACTCTGGTCCCTTGATGTATGAACGGCAAACGCGAGTAGGACAGAGACAAAACGCGTTGGACAAAAACAAACGTACTAACAGTCGGGCCTGGCATTGTCTCAGACAGGAAGATGGAGCAGCTACAGGAATCAGCCTCAGCTGGCAGAGGAGTCTCCAGCCCCCGTTTGAGAGAATAGACATGAAAACGAAATAGACTTATTGAACGAGTAGCTGGGATGTCTCTCAGATAAATGCTTGAAACTCAACAATGGAGTCCCTCTTAATGATGAGCTCATTTGCAACAGAGACAGCCGAGTCCTCCGATTACGTACATGGGACTTAGATTAAATGAATCCTCTTCTACCATCTAGTTTCAACATTGTGTTTTTTGGTGGACCTGTGTTGGGGGTTTGACCAGCTTCATCAGTTACTTGCTATGGATCCGCAGACCAGCAGGCAGGCCGAGTCGGTGGGTTCCAAACAATCAGTCTGGCTCCGGCTTCCTGGGGCTGTGGGGGGGGGCTCTGCAGAGGCAGAGCAGAGAGGCCCACTCATTTTCCCGCTGATATAGCCTGTGATATATGCAAAGAAATAGTTTAAAATGCTAACAAGGAGCAAAAGTTGATTTACAGTGGATGGAGCATTCCAGTCTGGCTGAACTTATAATGCTGCCGCATCCCAGAAGCCCCTGCTGTCGTCCCAGCTGTGCTCCACAGTCCCCCCCCCCACTCTGGATAACTCACCGAAATACAGAGCTGAAAGCAAATCTGCAGCATAAGGAGATTTGCAAAATAAATTAGAAATTAAAAAAAGGATTTTCTGATTTACAAATTGGGCTTGAATGCACAAGCCGTTTAAGGAGAATTAATATGGGCTGCACCCATCGATCAATTTAAAATCCTTAATCAAAGAAACATGGATTAAAGGTTTGATTGGTGCAAACGAGTGGTAAACTTCTGAAGTTACAAAGCTGGAGCATCACGTCTTCTGGCGGCATGTGGAGTCCGATCGTGGAAATAATAGCTGTGTTTTGGAGTATTAGTCAGTGCTCATGATGAGAGTTTTACAAACATAGAGACACAACTAAGAAGCAGCACACATTATTCCAGTAAACAGCTCGATTCTGCGCCTGGATCTGCGCGGGCTGAGGCGGTGAAAAGCTGTTTTCTCATGCTCACACGCAGATCTTTCATAAAGATGGAGCTTTTTGAGCAGATCTGAAACGGGTCAACAGGAGCTCAGATCTATTCTGGTGCTTCACCAAGTCGATTCAGCCTCTCGGTAAAACTCTCACAGCAAAATATTATGTTAAAACTAAAGTTTTCTTTTTGAATTTCATGATATTAAAGAGTTTATGATGACATCTGGATAAAATGTCAAAAATTCGAAGGCCCTCGTCAGCATTGAGTTTTAAATAAACTTCCCTTTTGTAATGTTGTCAGCTCCAGAAAACAATAATTGGTCTTCATCAATATGAAGATTTGGACATTTCCCTTAATAGCCGGTAGGTCTTTATTGGGTTTATTTGGTTGGTCATAGCTTTGTGTTGTTTGGAGTGATGGTTAGCTTTGGACGTGTCACCGGGAAGGATAACGTTCCTGAGAACGAATGAACATTGTTACTGAGGGAGTCCCCCTTTCATTTCCATCACAATAAAGATGGGACTGAGGAAGCTTCAGAACAATGAGTAGACGGAAAGAGAATAACTCAGAGAACATCCAAACCAGAGCGAGAACAGGAAACAAAAGGGAAGGAAACGGGTGCAAAAAAAAAGAAATTGGATCTGGAATTTCAAATGTGATGAAACATTTAAAGCAGTGCAAAGTGCGCTGTAGCATCCACCCTGTTGCCATGGGTACCAGGAGCACAACACCTGATATGGAGATAGGGATGAGCCTCTAAATAAACCTCCCGGGGAGTCTGAAATTCCATAATATTACTACACCCGTCAGTCACTCAGACTGAAGGCTTCCATCCTCTCCTTCCTCACAACTGTGTGTGTGTTGGGTAAATGTGTTAATTAGAAAAAACCTAATGTTTGGTCCCTTTTATGTGGCATCAAACCTGCAACGCTCCTCCCAGTGAATCTCTCCTCAGACCGTCAGAGCCAGCCTGCGATTGGTCGGTTTTTCAGTCTGCATTCATCTGAAAGTGCAATTCACCACTTGGAAAAATTACCTTTCCCACATTGTGTGTGTGTGTGTGTGTTTGTGTGTGTGTGTGTGTGTGTGTGCGTGTGTGTGTTTAGCATCTGAAAGTAAAACCTCGCCTTGAGGTATTAACCAAGTCAGGCCTCATTACACAGGCGCAGCCTCCTTTGGTCCCTCTCTCCTTTCTTTCACCTTTCATTCCCTTTTTCATTCCTTCTTCCTCTCAACCGTGAAATATGTTCAGTCCTGCAAGTGGCTAAGGTTTTCAGCATGTACAGTGGCCACAGCTTATTCATGTGGAACGCCATCCGAGAGGCGCCGTTTTGTGAAAATATTTTACATATTTAATATAGATGTGCAGGAGAAACACAAACGGAAACAATAGAGCAGCCCAAGTGGAGAGACAGTTTGTCAAAACCCAGGCTCGGTTTGATGCTCAAGAATTTATTCCACGCAGAAAAAGCCACCGCCAAACTGTGGGCATGTCACAAATTCTGCCGTCAGCTGTCATTTCTCCGCCAGCGCTGAGGCTCCAGGCAAGTCCCAGAAAACAAAGCCCAGACACACAGGTTCACACCTCGAGACAAAGCCCTCCGGCTGCCTCCGAAAACCACGCTGGGGGAAAAGGGTCAGGACGGTTTTCACACCAGTGAATGCAGGGATCAGCCCAAATGAGGAAGCCCAGTTTGTGTTTGTCGATCTGTCCATCGCTCAAAACGGGATCACAGCGGTTCTGAGGGCCCATTCATCCGTTTGCTGCCGCTAATCCCTGTCAGCTTCTTAGTGGGGGAAACCATCCCAGCATCCTTCCTCATAGTTAATCATCCCCAGCTTCCTGTTTGGGATGGCTGGGTTCTTCCCAGTCGAAAGAGAGTCGATCCAGAAACCCTCAGTTGGTTGACTTATCTCAATAAGTTAACTACCCGAGTGTGTTCTGGATCCTCCCAGAGGGACCACGTTTTCCCCCGGTGGCCAGAGAGGAGGAGTGATTGGGTTGTTAAGAGAACAGAATAATGAATCTGTCCATAGGTGAAGATGTCAGCTGGGATTTAGAACAATCACAATAATTCCACGTTAAATCCACGCCATTTAGTTAGGTTTCAGATATTCTTCGGGCTAATAGATTTGATACATGGAAGAGTGGCGCTTTAGGACCCACCTGTGCACACAAAGGTAGGAATGCTGCTTTATTTATCCCAGAATCAATGAGCTTTACAAACGCGGAATATGTTCACGTCCCTGAGGCCACATGAAGTCATGAATGGATGCCAGCAGTCCTTTAAAAAGCCATTTACATTTTAAAACCCTGCCTGCACCGCTAAACAGACCTGACAAATGAAACCGGAGAAAAAATGCAGTTTTACTAACTTTACCGAATGAGAATCTGCATAACAGAGAGGAAAATCTGTTTGAGTCATTGAGTCTCTGAAATAAAGTTAATGGATGAAAGCAGCAATCTTCTCGAAGAAAACACTTTGATTTCTTTTTTTTTAACAGGCCGACACTCCATCCATCCATCCATCCATCCATCCATCCATCCATCCATCCATCCATCCATCCATCCATCCATCCATCCATCCATCCATCCATCCATCC
>JABUIW010000063.1:0-34206 GCA_013363375.1 Menidia beryllina
GTTTTGCGTTCACCTTAAAGGTCCCTGGCACTCGGACATAACTGTGATCTTCAAGCTCAGCAGAACCTCCGATGAAGAAGCGCCTCAGAGCAGAGGCTGTCCCCATCTGAAGGGGTCTCCATGTGTGACAAGTTAGGATGTGTTTACCTGGAACACACACACAAATACTCACAAACTATAGCGTGGACGCCGACAGGACTAAGATTCTAATGTACTGTATTAAGCAGATTACAATTCATCCCAAAAATGAGTCCCTATCAGGTGGATTTTCTTTACTTGGACAAAAAATAATTTTGGGATTATAAGTACATTAACTCATTGACTGCCAGCCATTTTCAGAACAGAGAGTTGCTCACTGCCAGAGTTTTTTGAGAATTTTGACTGATTTTTCAAGAGCCACAGAATAGTTTGTGCTATGACTATGTAAACACCGAACACACCAAAAGAAAGAGGAGACTCTCTTCTATCATCAGGAAAAAAAAATTTGTTTCTACCTTATTCCGTTCTTCTTCGACGTGCGTCTCACCGGCGCCATTTCTCTCATAGCGAACCATTGCGTTTGTTTTTATTTGCTTACAATCTATGCTAATCTCCCATCAAAAGTGGCACAGCTACCTAGAGGGTAAATTTGTTAGTCCATACTCTGTCTAGAAGCCGATATTTACGGAAAAACTTTCGCCGATCGTCCCCCAAGCCACTCGCATTGAAAAAAATAAAAGACGTCTATAGACGTCTTTGGCAGTCAGCGGTTGGATTTGAAAAGACGTCTATAGACGTCTTTGGCAGCGAATGAGTTAATAGACATTAAATTAAAAGACCTGAGAATTTAATCAGACTGGAACCCCTTGGACATGAGCCGATAAGGCTAATTTGTGGAAAATATAACAAAAGTAAAGGAGGTCGTTTTTTTTACCTGCATGTGTTTAGGCAGAAAAATGAATGTGACTTTTTTTTTTTAAATAATGACTTTTTTTAAAACTCCAGATGAAAACATAAGCTAAAATAATACTCTGAAATTGTATGATTATCTCAAAAACAGCCCTAAATTGAATGCAGCTGTCAGGTTTCAGTGCATGCAGAGTACCAGGCATGGCAGGAAAAAGCAGATATCCATAGCCCTCAGTTCGATAGCGCTGCCAGGAATCCAAAGACAGGACCTTGAAATAAAGCACTGGCCACTGAAGAATTGATTCTGAAAATAAAAAACGAAACCTCGGCATCACAGACGTCACTGTTTAAATGTTGTAAGCCACCTAAAGTCTACATTAACTGGCTGATACAAACCCTCGGCCTCTTTTTCACTCATGTAAAATGCCTCGAAGTTGAAGGGGTAACCGAACAAAGCTACATTTTCCTGTTGGCAGAGATCACATTTTGGGTTATACCATTCCAGCAGCCGTCCTCTGAAGTTGTGCGTCAACATAGAGTAAAATACAAACCTTTTTTATTGATTTGGTCCGGCAGGTCTGAGTAACACCTGATAGAGACTGAAATGGCAAACTGGACCAACCTTTAAAGCACATAATAAAATGCTAAATTGTTAAAATAGGTCTCATCAACACCAACGCAACACAAGTCGGTTCAAGACACTTTGTGGGACTCACTGTTGGGCAGTTCCATGTAGAAGTGGATGTATAAGTTATCATATTCAAAGCCTTTCGCCAAAACTGTAGAGGAATAAAAAGATAGAAGTCTTGTAAAAGGTATTTATGAATCCAAAGAAACGTGTTGAGCTGAACCCCTTCTCACCTATTTCTCCGTTCATCATGTAACGCAGAATACCTGCAGGGGGCTAAATGATAAACATCATATCAGAGCAGGAACCTCAGCAAGGCCAGTTAATTAATACAATGCAATCTGCTGTTAAAAGAGAGTCATAGTTTCTTCAGAAAATGACAAACACATTTAGACTCTAGGCCCATTTCCTGTTTGTTGTATTAAAAAAAAACAATGAAATTTCAAACCATGTCTTTTAAGCTTAAGGTATAACACTATTATTTTAAAGATTATCAGATCCTCAACCATTTGGACTTAGTCCAATAAGGAAGGTAACACTATTCAACCCTTAGCTGTTGGTCACCATTAATAAATGCATGCTTCAATCCTTACCATTTCAAAGTCCTGTCCTACGAGGCTGTTAAGGTACTCCTTGTGACTCACATAAAGCTAGAAATAAACAAAGGTGATGGTGTAAATGTCATTATAGCTGCCATTTGACTTCATAACCAAGAATGTCTACATGAAAGGTTCATCTGTGGCTCTCAAGAAGAAGCAGTGATGGCTCACGTCTTTGTACATGTTCTGCTCCCTGTCTTTTTCCTCTGGTTTCATGGCTGTGGATACGTTCTCAACAGTAAGACGCCAAACTTCTCTTTTCTCTCCTTGTGTCACAATCCTGCACAAATGCAAAGACACACTGGCTTTCAGGCTTTCTCGCTTTTTGGGAACTCTTTCATTGTTTTTATCCATTATTTAAATAATATTTTCCATACTGGTAAAATTTTTCATACAGATATTAGTATTTCAGTCAGGATCGTAATGGCTGAGATTTAGGAGCCAGTTTAGCAGAAATATTAAATTAAATGTTCCCTTCATGTTAATCTCACACAATTAGTTACTGGGACATGATAATACGACAGAAAATATGGTGGAGATACCACGTTTCCCTGTAGCTGCAGGCTCACCTGTACGGATCTCTCCCTTTGTTGAAGTCAGGTTTCATAATGACGGTTCCACTGCCATCGGTTTTTATGGTCACCAACAGACATTCATTCTCTCTCTGGCCCAGCCTGGGAAATAGTGACATAGCCAGTGAGGCATGGAATCAGACAGCTTATTCACCATGCTGAACAACCACAGACCAGCTTTTCCATGAAAAAGAAAGGAAAACAAAAAGCCTGGGGAATCACAGTCCTGTGAAAAAGTCTTCAGTCAGCAGGAACAGCAACAGCTACATTTACACACAACATTAGCCACCTACCTAATTTACATGGTCACATTTTTAAGAATGCAATTTGAGCAGGTACATATTAACAAGTGTTTCTGATTTCATTGTGTTAATTCAGATGTCTGTGGTAACATATATTTACCCTGTAAAAATACCCTGAATCAGATAAATTAGGCAAATGTGTGAGTGCTGCTCATAAATTTCCATTATAGAGATAAACAGCGAAAGTAACATAACATGAGATTTATCTTACTTTCCTTGAGGGCCCAGGTCTCCCATGATGTGCATGGTCTGCATTGGGTTATTCAGCACATGACTGCTCTTCACAAACTCTTCTGTTGGCTCCCAGTTGACTATTCTTGACTTAGGGATACTTGAATCCCTGCAAATATGCCGTACCATTATCTGGACCACAATGTCAGTTGTCTTTAGGGGCTAATAAGTATAAGTAGATATATTCAAATTAATATATTTCAAAGTCAACAAAACTCTAATTGTTAGCATTTCCAATAAGAATAGAATCAGGGTCATTCATTTGATTGTCATTCGTCCTTCACCTACATGGTCCGCCTTTCTTGTCGTCTGTGTCTCACACTGGCCATCCTCTCAGCCAGGAAGGTGGGGCTGGATTTGGTTGTGGTAAGTAAGTCAGTGTGCTGCTTTTATGATAAAAAAAACATTAAATTTCAGCACATTGTTAAAGACAAGAACAGTGGAAATGGCAGTTTTCAGCTGTTAATTTCAACAATGGCAGGTTAAGTGGGAATGATCCAATCATAGGATTAAAGCTAAACAAAATGACTGATAAATTGTTGCATATATGACTAACCCATGACCAACCCATAAAAAACACCTAATAAACTTCTTCTAACTTCTCAAAAAGGAACCACTCGCCTTAAACTGAACAGTCGAAATAATGTTTTTCTTTCTGTTCCACAATGACTTACAAGCCTTTTTCCATACACAGAAGAGAATGGCATAACAACTACCATCCTATTATGCTGAAGGGGGAGACGGTGTTAAAATTGTAAGATGGGGCTGAAAATACCAGCTGGTGGAGCGGAAGACAGTTGGTGTAGCGGTCGTGATCGGTGTAAGTGAAGATCCTGTGGTTACGACGACCCTTGCCCTTGTGAAGGGCCCAGATTTCTGAGTGATATTGCCGGTCCAGAGGGGTCTGACATGCCGCCTCATTCTGGAACAGCTCGATCTCATACTGGAACCACAAACAGACATCGGTGTTAATTTCTTAATCGATTTGTGCAAGGGCAAGTCATGTCTTTAGGACTGAAGCAGCTTTAATGTTTCAACTTTTGGTATTTCTACAATCATGTGGAGAGCAACCAGGACATCGAACACACAAAGCTTTACCTGACTGAAGAGTTTCTCCTGCCAGCCCACTACTATCTCTTCTTCATTATCACCTACCAAAAGAACAATTAAAAATTATAAGTAAATAGTATTCATATGAACTTGTTTTAAAAGATAAGATGAATTCAGGAATATAACAGTGCTTTCAGTGGACAATTAAACAAAAACAACTCACTTGTTTTTACACTTTACACTTACTGAAACAAGGAAATGTCTGTATGCAATGCATATATAACTCATCACACTATACTCCCATTAAAAAAAGTCAGACACGAATGTGTTTCACAAGGAAATCTAATAAAGAAATTATTGTTAAATTTGACCTATTTTACCTGTTTGGCCTTGAGCTGTGAGAGTTTCCAGCTCAATTTCTCCTCTGTCTTGCTGAGAGAGAACCTTGTGCTGAAAATGCTGAGAAAGAACTGCTGTTGAGGTCACCCTCTCTATGCGCACTCTGAAGTAAACACACAAATGTATAGCATGGTTTAAATACGCAGTGGACATAAGAAAGGCATAATTTCGCCACATTTCAATATACTTACTTTATTTTCAAATTTTTGACAGCATCCCGCGAGCGATACACCGCTTCCCCTGTATCTGAGTTCCAAAGTTCTGCCATTTATCGAGCTAACATCTACGACTTCCCAGGTTGATGTTAGCAAACACCACGTTAGCCAGTTAACACACTTCACTTCTTAGCATAAAATTGACCACCGTTTGATAATTTCCCTTAGTTTTAGTAACTGTAAAAAAACTTTTTAATAATTATTGTTGTATATAAAAGTTACAATTAATACATTGTACACTAAAGATTTCGTACAGACCACTGGCTGGAGATAGTTGACGTTTCCATAGAGATTGTTGGTCGTTCTTCTTCGTGTAACAGTAACAACTTGGTGGCAGGATCCTTACTGCCCTCTAGAGGCTACAAAACCGGAGCCGTTTTCATACATTATTTTAATTATGGGAGGTGGTCTAATTTATTCGACTAAACTAAAACATAGTCAAACTTATTTTTGTTTTTTATATTTAATAAAGTTTATGCTCTCAAAGTCATAATTCATAGAAACACCATACTTCTCACGTATTGTGCGTTTACTGTCACAAAGGAATTCATGATTGTGAGATACAGAGCAACACAGATGACAGAAATAAGAGTTAAATAAACATGAGTCTCTAATATGGCTTAAGGAGATAATCACATTTTTTGTGTATTGTAGCATTATTAGGAGAGTTTGAATCATTGTCTTTTAATTCCCATTTTTTATGTAAGGTTGTTTTTTTAAATGATCATTTTCCTAATTTTAATTGTATGTTGGACATTCTAGTGTTTCCTGATTACTAAGTTGCTTTTCTAACCTGCTTAATTTAATAAATTTATTTTTGTATTTGATTAAAAAAAATCTTAATTTCTTCATTTAAGTCTTTGATAAGATCACTTTGTTCCATTTTCAGTGTGGCATTGGTTTTAGATTACTCCAAAAATGTTCCAAAAATTGTCTATGAAAAACAAAGTTGAAATACATTGCATATTAATTAATTATTCAAGTAAAAATACATTATTTTTCAACGCATTTTGTATTTTTTTATAGACTTTTATAGATTCAGTCTGCTCCATTTTTGTGGCTAACATTATTGCGTTTACTCTGAATTACTGTTGAAAATTGTTGTATAGTTTAATTTGCATTTGGCCTTATTAGTTATGCAATCAATACGTTTTAACATCCATTCCAGTTCATGTCTCTGGTTTACATACAATAAAACACTTCGCTGCTTGAAAAACCAACAACGTCAAATAAAAAAGACGAAGAAGAAAATGGGCGGGACTTATCGGCGACATCTCCCGGTGCCTTGAGCCAATCGGGCCGCCTGGCGGGTCGTGTTCGTTAGAGTGTGGTATTGATATGTCAGTGTTGTCTTAACATTTTATCGTACCTGTTAAGTATGGCGTCGTTTGTGACCGAAGTGCTCGCCAGCTCTGGCAAACTGGAGAAAGAGGACTTGGCCAGTAAAATAAGCAAAATGTCGCGTAAAGTGGAAGATACAAAGGTAATCCACCAGCTAGGTTAGCATCGGCTAGCGTTACGCTAAGAAAAGTTTGAACCACAGTTTGCTGTTGGCGCCTCAATGATACTTTGAATCAGCTAAGCTCATTTTTTAAAGACAATCCCAGAGAGAGTGGTCAGCTACAGCAGTAACCACCGCGTTGAAAAGAAACATCCTATCCAGCAAGCCAAAGGGGCTTTGGTTACTTAGTAGGACTGGTGGCTAGCCATATGTTACTTTACTGACGTCTGGTTACGTGGCTATACAGTACTAACAACAAGGGGTGAGGGTTCACAACACCGGTCATAGTTTTTTTTTCTATAACAATTGCAGGGATATTACTTCTGTGTTTCAGTGCAACACATTGCGACTTTTACGAATGATTGATATTTGTTGCTAAGGTTTTTTTCAGTAAAGAGAAACAAGTAGTTAAGACAAGGTGAACACAATCAAGTCAGCCAAATGTTACAGAGCATACATTGTCTGAGATAAAAATGCCCTCCCAAATATGTTTTGTTCCCTTACATTTCATGAAGTAACAGTGCCTTTTGTGCATTTCCTTTAGGAGGAGGTGAGTGACATGATAAACAAGAGATACAGTGAATTCCTGCCCAGCCTTCAAGGATCTGAGGACCTAATGGTACAGGTTGATGCAATCTCCAGAGAAATGGACTCTCTTAAAAACCACATTGAGACAGAGGTATGTGCTAAAACTGAATACAAGAAAAGATGTATCAGATAGGAGTGGCTGTGTTCGGATTAACAACGACAACATAGAACATATTAACATTGTCCAGATATTGATTTAAATAATGCAAATGGAGTATGAGAAAACGTATAGAAGTATTTAGCAGCCAGGTGCTTCCGATCAGGTCATAAAGTATAACAGTCCATTTTGAAGAAAACCAAACGCAGAATATTATCACAAACATCTCATACCAGCTGTCAGTAAGATGGTGGAAGACTGATGATTTTGGGTTAGCCACAAGACCTGGACACCTCTCAGTCATTGAGTCTACCATGAATTCCTCTGTTTAATAAAGTATTCTTGAGTCAGATGCGAGACCATCTCTCTGAAAGCTAAAGTGTGGCTGAAAAATGGTCATGAACAGAACAAAAACCCCAAATACAGCAGTAAATCTACAACAGAAAGTCTGAAAAAGACCAGAATCAAGGTGCTGCGATTGTCCGGTCAAAGTCCAGACCATTTTAAGTAAAAGAAATCTTTTTTAGAGTCATGTTGCTATTTCTTTTTCCTTTTTCTGAAAAAAAAAGCGTCTGTAGGGCTCTTTTTCAAATGTGTGCATATTTTTTGTAAAAACGAAATGTTTGTTAAAATGCGTTAAACAGATGTGGACTGTTCCACTTCACTGGCAGCTGTTTTTAACTGTCCGTAAATCGATGTAGGTGCATCAGAACATCAACGTGGCTGTGACTGAATACACAAAGCTGAAGCAGCAGCTGGAGAAAAACACTACCATCATTAAAATGCTGGAACACTTAAAAGAGGTACATCATTACATGGCGGTTTAAGCATTTGCATGTTTAAATGTTCAGGTTTATCTGACAGTTCCTGTGTGACTCAGTTTCACAGGTCAATGGAGGAGTTCAACAAGGCTTTACTGGAGAAGAAGTATGTGGATGCAGCCAACCATCTGGAAAGGGTAAGAGTCACATACAAAACATCCACACAATCTGCCCCGAAGGGTCTGAAGTGTCACATGGAAGAATTAACCGAAAAGTAACATCATAATGTAAAAATCTGTCTTTGATATTCATTCAAAGTATCAGCCTCCTCTCTGACGATGTCGGTGTTGTAAAAGTTGCAGGTCATTTTCATGCAGAGTGAGTCTGAGCTGAACCGAACGTGCCTCATAAGGGCGGGAATCTGGGCGTCTATCGTATTTTTTTTTTTCTAGGCCAGGAAAAGCGTGGATTCACTGAAGGCCTGGAAAACTTCTCATCTGCCGCTGCTCAGTGCAATGAGCTCTGAATTAACGGTGCAGAGAGAAAACCTAATCTACCACCTGGGAGATGAGTGGAAGAGCCTCGTCATCTGGAAACTACCGTCCTTGAAAGGCAGGACATCTTGAGAAAACTGTTTATTCTCTTGATCCCAGATGTGGCACGTGCCTCGTTTATCGCACGAGCTGGCGTCGTGTTGTTTGTTTTTTTTTTTTTTTTTAACTCAAGATATTTTTATTGAATTTTACATAAACAAAAAACAGAGCACAGTTATGAGAAGTTACAAGGTGGGCTTGTAAAACCCAGTAAGACAAGTTGTTCATACAAAAGTTTGTTGTGGTGTTGTTTGTTTTTTAACTCAAAGCAGTAATTGGTGGGTGTTTTTTTCTCTCAGAGCCTGCAGGTCAGCAGTCTTTCCTGCAGGTGGAACTGAGACTGAGTGATGCCTGCAAGACAGATGGTGACCCACAGCCGCCAGCTCTGCTGTGCTCTGTCCTGCAAGCCCTGGCCATCCAGGGAGACCTCCAGCACAAGATCAAACTCTTCAGTGAGTGGACGCAGATTTGATCGACTTAAAAATCATCATGATGTGCTTTGTGCATTTTTAATTCTTTTTTTTTTAGAGAGAAAACTGACTAAAAGTAAAGAGGGCTCTTTGGGTTGTTGCTGATGTTGATGCAGACCACAGAATCTGCCTTTCATTGGCTTCTGACGCCGTCCAGGTCGGGTTCTTTTGAAGAACATGTTGAAGCCGCTGGTGATGTACGCGGCGCTGTCGGTGAGGGTGTCCGAGCAGCAGGGCGAGGGAACCGTCCTGGCCTTGCAGTGTTTGGAGGAGAACCAGGAGGAGCGATCCGCTCCCTCACAGGTCTACAACAAACTGCTGCTGGTGCTCAGGACGCTGCACTCGCACCTCCTGGGTAAGTCTGGCCCCAGCTCATGTTGAAATGTGGGGGCCAAAAGGAAAGAGGTTCCGCGTTACTGTTTGTGGAAGCTGTTGACGTGAAGGCGTCTGTTTGTGTCTGCAGATGTGTCCATCGAGGATAAAAAGCTCTCTGCTATGCTAGGCGAGCTGATTTGGGAGGAGCTGTGTCAGTGTATCATCCACGAGTGTCTGGTCTACTCCATCCCCACCAACAGCAGCCAGCTGGAGAAATACAGCGCCGTACGCCAAAAAAACAAAGATTTTTACCACCCCGTCGACACTCACTTAGTCTGACTTTGAATATTTGTGTGTCTGCATGTTTAAGGTGATCAAAGAGACCCAGGAGTTTGAGAAGGTCCTGAAGCAGATGGATTATCTGCAGGGGGATTCCACGGATCTGCTCAAATACGCAAGAGACGTCAACTGTCACTTTGCCAGCAAGAAGTGTAAGGACGTCATTGTGGCTGCACGCAAGCTCATGACCTCCAAGATGCACAACACTGTCAAAGTATGTACGATGTCAAAGTGTGTAGGTGTGCACGATCAAAGTAGAATGGCAGATGTCATGTCATTTTCTTTGTCACCAAACTGTTCAGGCTGACTAAAAGTGGATACATTCATTGGTCCCTCCATGGAGTGAGGATGCTCTGAGTTGTTTAAGGGATTTTGTTTCCTAATTTATCACCAAAACACTCAAAGTTGTATTACCTATTACAAGAGGCTTGTCCTTAAAAGAGAGCATGCTCTTACCTTTGGGATAAGGCTTCAAATTTAGAGTACTGCTGTAGATTTTAAGAGTAAAGTAGTGTGACTTTTTTAAACATTTCATTTGATGTATCTGCAGTATTTCTTCATTGTTTTGTCTTATCTCAGTTCACGAGGAACCTGGACTGTTTCTAAATACTATTGAAGGACACCTCCTGTTTAATCAGAAGCAGGTTTTAAGTGGTCTAAATTAATAGCTGCACTTTGTTTCTGGAGCTATTTGTTTTGCAGTTCCACATTAGATTGTGTTCCTCCCCACATCTCCGACCCCCCTTTTCGTTATCCCTCTCCATGAACCATTCTGACCGCCGCCTCTCTCGGCAGATCACACCCGACTCCAAGCTGCGTCTCCCCAAGCTGCCTGCTCCGAGTTCGGAGGCCAAGATAAAGCAGGAGGCGGCAAAGGAAGACGTCACCATGGAGAACGCGAAGCAGCTGTCTGCCTGGAGCCTCCGGCTGCCGGCGTGCCGCATCAGCGAGTCGGTGCAGCAGCTCATGGAGCTGGCGCTCCACACCCTGTGCGAAGCCGTGGGGAGCTCCACCCAGTGGTAGGTTCCGCTCCGCCCATGGTGCCGCGCCGTCCAACCAGCCCCGTGACCAGGGATGGGGATCGTTAATATTTATTGATATCGATACCTTTATCGATACTCCTTACCGATCCGAGTCTTTATCGATACCGCTATCGATACTTTTCTGTTATTTGGTGGAAAGACGAGGCGACAATATTTAGCAAATAAATAATTGTATTTTAAATTAAATGTAATTTTTAATAAATGTTGGCATCAGTAGTTTAATTATATATTCTAAAATAATTAGAGCAATATACAACTGTATTACTCATGTTTCTCGCCAAAAACTCAGTTTCCCTTTTCTTAACGTTACACTTGAACGCATCCTGATAACCTAGTTGTCGTTTTACTGAGCCAATCTGAACAAACTTTATTTACTTTTCAAGCTAACTAGCTTGTATGCTGCTGATTACAACACGGATTTCACAATTACTATTGTAATAATAAAAAAAACGACCCGACTCGATAGTGGTATCGATAAGCCCAAACGGTATTGATTTTCGGGTTTTGAAAAAAGTGGAACCGGGTCCTTGATAGAACCAGGTTTCGATCCCCATCCCTACCCGTGACTGCAGCCCCGCCCATTTCTCTGTGATCCCCAGCGCCCTGCAGCTCTTCTTCACCGTGAGGAACATTTTCCAGTTGTTCTACGATGTCGTGCCCACGTACCACAAGTAAGAGCTCTTAAACCGGACAGCACGGGTCAAACCATGTGCTTTACAGCGGGGTATAAAAGCCGTCTCCCAACTCTGTCGCACCACCCAGAGAAAACCTGCTGAAGTTTCCTCATCTCGCCGCCATCCAGCACAACAACTGCATGTACCTGGCTCATCACCTCCTCACCCTGGGTCACCATTTCAGAGCCCACCTCCCCCAGCCGCTCAGCGAGGGCGTGGCAACCTTCGTCGATATGGTGCCCGGGTTCAGGAAACTGGGTGTGTCAATACGCTATCCACAGGGTTCTTTACGTGTATATATAATCTGCTTTCCGCACTCCTATCGAAGCACAAGCTTTAATTTGTTCTCTTGTTTTCCTGTAGGCTCTCAGTGCTTCTTAGCCCAACTCAATGTCCAGCGAGCCGAGCTGCTGGAGAGACTCTCCACCGCTCACAACTTCTGCAACTTGGATGATGACGACAACTACATTGCAGCCAGCAAAGCAGTGCGACAGGTGGGAGAAGGGGCCTGTGAAACCTGAGTGCTGGTAAAGACTTTTATGAGTGGCTGTTACACTGTTCAGCTGCTAGAGGAGCAGCAGTCCAGGTGGTTCTGCTGTGCCCCTTTTCTCACATGCGACATGCAAAAAAAGTCATTTTCTTTGACGGCTCGGTGCTGAGTGGATTAAAATTGAGTGTATCTGATCAGTTATCTTTTGTTTGCTGCAGGTCATCCATCAGCTGAAGCAGCTGGGGACGGTGTGGCAGGATGTCCTTCCAGTAGGCATCTACTGCAAAGCCATGGGCACCCTCCTCAACACGGCCATCACAGAAGTCATGTCGAAAATTATGGCGCTCGAGGTTAGTCTTGATTTTTCCTCTGGCGGCCCAATGCAAAAACTGGACACGCTCGGTCAGTGGTTTGCACTTTATGTATCTCACCTCAGCCACTCATTTTAAAACCTCAAGAGCTCTCTGCCCACTGTTAGACACAAATTACAGCTTTTTAAGTGTAAGTTCTGTTATTGTAAGATGTCACACTGCTACAGTTTCCTAATAAAACATGAGGGATTCATCAGGATTTTTTCACCCGACTCTTCAAAGGACATTTCCTCTGAGGATGGAGAGCACCTGCACACCCTGTGCCAAACCATCATCGAGGAAGGTCCATTGGTCTTCATCCCTCTGGCTGAGGAAAACAAGAACCGGAAATACCAGGAGGAAGTGCCCCTCTATGTGAAGAAGTGGAGCACCTTCAAAGAGCTGGTCATTGTGCTGCGGGCGAATCTGCAGGAGATCGTGGACAGGTAAGAGCAAAATACAGTGGTCTGGTTTTCTGCCTCATCAGCTAAATCAAACAGTAAGTGGACTGAATGGGAAGGAAGGTTGTTGTTTTTTTGAGGACATCTCAGTGGAAATTGATTAAGTGGTTATCAGACAATTCTGGGTGACGGTTTTGTGAGTGACAGGTCCATCTGTCATTCCTCTCCACAGATGGGCTGACAGTAAGGGGCCGCTGGCGGTGGAGTTCACAAGTTTGGAGGTGAAGAGCCTGATCCGAGCCCTGTTTCAAAACACAGAGAGGAGAGCTGCCGCGCTGACCAAGATCAAATAGAACAGACTGAAGCCTTTTTTTTCCCTTCTGTTTAAAAAAAAAAAAACAAAAAGGCCTTTTATTAATTTCCATTTTACTTTCATAAGCATTTCCAGCTTTTACAGCAGAGCAGGGTGAGCGGTGTTGGTTGTGCTGAAGGAGCTGCTGATGCCGGTGGTTGTCTGCTGGCCAGGCTCAGCTGTCTGTCCCACAGAGATTACACAAAGGCTGGCACCTCAGCATCCTACAGCCCCGGCCCTACAGATGTGGAGGTTTACAGCTGCAGGGCCGGGCAGAGGTACTGTGAAGGGTAGCTTCCCATCTGTTTGTGGGAGGCGGACCAGTGAGGGTTTCTGGGCTTTTTTTTTTTTTTTTCAGATATCTCTGCTTTTCTATGTTGGAGTCATTTCAGAAGAGAGCATGTGTGACATGTCCCAAGCTAAACAGCTATGAAGTGGTGAACTAATTACTGTACTAAAATCTTCCTAAAGAGGCCATTCATCTGAGCTTTTCCACTTTGTATTTATTATTTCTGCAAATAAACCAAAAACACTCAGATTTTCAAACCTTTTCCAAACATTTTTTCGTTCTTTTTTTATTGAGTACAAAGATTTTGGTGGCAGATCTGTCAGTATTTACATAGTCGCTGCATGTGTGTTTTTCCTTGGATAAGTTCTTTGTCTTCCAAGAGATATGCATACATCTTGTATTTAGTTAAGACTCTTAGAGCTTTGATTTTCAACGTTATAGAAAAAATACTTTATCCTTACCCCAGGGAATGTGATGATTTGCAAAAATGTGATGACATTTCCTGCTTAATGTTAGCTATCCTAAAAGATTGTACACTGGAGTTGAGTCATTTCAACTTGTGTGAGCGCTGCCTCAGCTTTAAGATGGCTAAGATAAAGCTGTAGAGCTGCCGGAGCAACATGTGGCACTTTGGATCGGAGGGTTATTGTAACTGATGTGGGGGGAGGAGACTAACAGCTGGACAGTGCCACAGCTCTGCTCTTAATTTCAAACAGTCTCCTCCTTTAACTTGATGATTTCGAGGAAGTAGCGTTCCCTCATCTTCAGATGCGCTTAGCAGAGGTATGCCATGGTCTCTTCTTTGTATTTTGCTGCATAAAATTGAAACTTTTTCAGCTGATTTAACCTTTGAAACTCTTATAAAATGCTAGGCATAGCCTAGAACCTATCACATCAGTATAATATTGGTAAAAAGTATCTTAACAACAGCAATATTAGGTCAAACATGACTTGAGAAAGCTAAAAAACAGATATTAGATTTGTATTTTTATTCCTGAAAGTCGATCTACCATAATTGGGGAAATGGTGGCTGAGTGTTTCTTGTACATGGTCAGTTGTTCCAGCTGTTGAATGCCAAATGCTACTGGAAAATTCTCTCTGGTGGAGCACACTGTGAGGTTAATGTGCAAACATTTAGCTGCCTCAGGAATTGATACGAAATGAATTAGTTTACCCAAATTTTGAATGGAAATTGTAAATATTCTCTTATTGATAACTATGGTATGAATGCAATGAACTGAGTGAAAACACTCCAAAAGATCATCTTGAACATCAGGACATCAACATTCTTTCGAGGACTCTAGCATATTTAGAGGTTTATCATTTTGATACCAGAAGTTAAAATATTTTGCCTTGAATGATTAAAAGTGAACATTTTAGGGTAAATGTGAATGGCCTTTTTTTTTTTACTTTTCCAAAACAAAGTTCATTTTCAATAGTTGTGCAGTGGAAAATGTTTTGGAACAATAACGCTGCATTTACATGTTGATATGGGCAAATTGTATCTTCCGTAAACAGTATCACACATCCATTATCAGGGCAGCTCATGGTTCCGGCATCTGAAGGGGTGTAGTTTAAATATATCCAACAAAACCGATAAATGAATAAAAGGATATTTATGTTGTGATTGAAGAACCTTAGTTATTTATCAGTGTTCTCTCCATTTCCTCTCAGTAAGATCCATCCTGGGTTGGTTTAGTTTGTAGTAAAACCCTCACATGTGCTGCGAGCGTGGCATTGTATAAAGATTTTCCACAGAGATAAATTAATTCACATCAGTCCGTTGTGCTCCATCTGGATGATATCCAGATATCCAGGCCTTGGGACAAGTAAATCTTTTCAAAGCACTCGTTCTCCTCAGGGTTGGTCTGATTAATTCTGTGGATAAGTAATAATCCCTGCATGCGTTGTACTTTGGAGCAGCGGCTGAAACCCTGATTGTCCTCCAGGCTTGTGGACGCTCGTGATTTGCTGATGAGGAAGTAAGAAAACATTTGCTCTAAGGTCATTGTCAAACACCACAAAGTATCAGGCTGATCATGTACAAGTACAATGTTCAAATATCTGCTGTTTCTTTGTCTCTAGGTGTGTCGAACGTTAAAAATGGGCTTGGAATAAAATAAAATATCAGTTAGATTACTGTTCTCAAAAACATCTCTTGATAGTCTGTGCCAGACTACCTAACCTAACCCTAACCCTGTCAAAAAGAGAGCACACCCTTTTTCATCTCAGGACATTAAAGACGCAAAGAATAAATCTTGTCTGTACTAGGTCTTAGACTTAGGCAAACTAGTACACATTACATTGTTGTTCACATCACAGTCACTGTCTAAAAAATAGTTGCCAAAGTACAGAACATGTGTGTGTAAACTCAGAGATGAGGCTGTTTAGAGGAAGTCTCTCCTGGCCAAAAGCCAGTGATTAACTTCGGACATCAGCTGTATTTTTTTCAATTTTGTTTATGTTAGTTTTTCTCATTGACTTTTATTCCATTTGAAAAATAAGTCTGTGGTTCCAGAGCAGGTAGATGTCTGTTTATGACCCTTTCCAAACTTTTTTAACTTCATCATTCTAAACTTGGAAACTAAAAGTGTAAAACATTCTGAGTAGTTGCTTTTCTCTCCAGGAGTGGACACAAAGTATATCAGCACAAATGTATCATACCAGCTAGGCATGGTGGTGGAGGGCTGATGATTGGGGCTGGTTTTGGAGCCACTAAGTTCACCATGAACTCCCTTATGTACCAAAGTATTCCTGGGTCAGATATGATGCTGTCGGTTTAAAAACTAAAGCTTGGCTGAAATTTGTCCTTCAGCAGATGAAGAATCTAAGACACATCAGCAAATCCAAAACAATATCTGAAAATCAAAATCAGTTTGACAAGTCAAGACCTCAACTTGATTTAAAGGCAGTGGGACCTGAACAAAGCTGCACATGAGTGAATGCTGGTAAAGTTTGGCTGGTGTTTTAAAAAGAGGATAAAACTGGAATTTTGCAAAGAGAAGTAGAACAGGAGGAGATGGAAAAGGACACCAGTTAATGCTGCAAAAAGGTGGATCTACAAGCTGTCAAATCAAAGGACAGATTTAGTGTAACATACACGGTTTCTGAACTTTGTCTTTGGGTTTCCGAAACGCTTAGATGTCATTTTGCTGTTTATCTGAGGCTGACCAACTGAGGTTTCCCTTTTCTTTTTTTCTTTTTTTGACCAAATAGGATGGGAATTTAGGATCCGTCCACATCCTATAGACCTCAGTAATGTTTTCCACACTAATGGGAAGCAAAAAAGCTCCAGAAAATTCCCGCAGGAACACCACTCCACTGGCACAGACTCTGACTGAGAAACACCTGTCTATACCTCGATCGCTGTCGGTCCGTCACACGCCTGACCCTGACAAGGTACAGCTCTGTTTGTGCAGGCTAAATGTACGTTTGCACTCATACTTAAGTCTTTCCAAGCTTTCCAATAGCCCCCTCGTTACAAGCATTTGAAAATATTCTACTTAGAAAAGCCAATGAACAGGACAGTATTTCATTTCTGGACACAAAGGTGAGAAGATATCTTGAAAATATGTAACAATTGGTTTAAACTGTTGCTCTCGTTTAAATATACCAGCAAAAATTTGAATATTTTGTCCAAGTGAGTCGAACAGACAAATCAATGTGTGAGTTTGCACTCATTGACTTCACTATGGCAGGATGCTCTCAATACTTTTAGTGGGGGAAAAAATAGGAAAATAAGGATAATGGTTATCGTAGGTTGCAAATAATATCCCTAAAGAATTCAGGATGTTACTAAACCTCTTTTTGCCATTTCAGACTGCAGCTAAATCCACTGTTACATCCATGATGATTACAAAAAGAGCCCCTCCGATAAAAAACCTGAACTTCTCCTCAGTCCCACCCTCTCAGGAGACATCTCCATCCCAGAGTCCCTGCAGTCAGCCCCCACAAGCCCTCGCCTCGTCAAATCAAGAACTTCTCCAGCAGAACGCTGTGCAGCCAAACCAGGAGACCCAGAAGCCTCCGAAGTCGCATCGCAACAGGCACCTCAAGCGTTTCAACTCCAGATGGCAGTCCAGGAGCTCAGCCGGCAGCTGCAACATCCCAGCCGCCGCCATTGAAAAGCTGAACGTTGCAAAGAGCCACAGGAAGCGCTGTAGGCTGCTGGGAGATGAGCCCTCCCTACACGTCGTGAGCAGCAATCGGCGGCAGCGCTACGTCGACAAGGACGGCAAGTGCAGGGTCAACCTGGGCCCGATCGAAGACAAGAGCCGCTTCCTCTCAGACATTTTCACCACCCTGGTGGACCTCAGATACCGCTGGTTCCTTCTTGTTTTCAGCTTGTGCTACATTCTCACTTGGCTGGCTTTCGGGTTGATCTACTTCCTGGGTGCCTGGCTGCGTGATGATATTTCACACGTGCGTGACCCCGAGTGGCAGGCCTGCTACCAGAACGTAGACGGTTTCCTTTCGGCGCTGCTGCTGTCGCTGGAGAGCCAGAGGACCATCGGCTATGGCTCCAGGATGGTGACAGCCAACTGCCCCGAGGGCTCGTTGATCCTGATGGTCCAGTCCATCCTCGGCTCCATCATCGACGCCTTGATGGTGGGCTGCATGTTTGTGAAAATCTCCCGGCCGCAGCAGAGAGCGCAGACTCTGATCTTCAGCAAACACTGTGTGATTTGCGAGCGCGATGAGAAGCTGTGCTTGCTCTTCCGCATTGGGGATTTGAGAGAGAGTCACATGGTGGACGCCAAGATACGGGCCAAGCTGATAAAGTCCAGGCAGACCAAGGAAGGCGAGTTCATCCCGCTGGAGCAGTCGGAAATCAACCTGGGCTACGACACCGGGGGGGACAGGCTGCTCCTGGTGGAGCCCCAGACCATCACTCACATCATCAGTGAGAGCAGCCCCTTCTGGGAGGTGGGGGCGGAGCGGCTCAGGAGGGAGACCTTTGAGATCATCGTCATCCTGGAGGGCATTGTGGAAGCATCAGGTGTGTAGAAGGAAATCTTTATTCTTTTATCAGTAAAAAGTTTGACTTTTTCCTGCACTGAAAGATCAATTGTCCATGCGTAAAACTGTTTGAACATGGTTAGATGGAAGAACTGACAGACATTATCCCTATTTTGTGTTTAAGTAACACAGATGATGCATCAACAACGTTCTTGACAAATGCATATATACACATTTCATTAAAGATTTCGTTTAGCATTTTTGTTGCACATACTCTAGGATGTGTTGTGTTATCTAAATAAATCCAAGTGGAACCTGACAGCCACAGAATGCAAGTTATGGCTGCTATTCAAAGCTTGACAAGTTCAGTTAGGCAACTGGAGGGGAAGTTTTTAACCTCACCTCCAGTTGCCTAACTGAACTTTTCAAGCTTGACCATGACCTGGATGACTGAGAACCTTCACAGAGCTGCTATACAAAATGAATTTGGCCAAGTCAGGGTGGCTGACATTTTATCTTAGGGTCTTTCGTTCTGTGGACAGTTGCTGCCTAAAGTTTTCACTAAATAAACATGCTAAACTGGAGCAAATCTTACTTGAGATTGTGACAAAAGTTTTTTAGTGCAGTTTCAAGTAATTGACAAATCCATGATGTGATATAAACATCATTTTTAAAAGTCTGCATTATGGAGTGTCTATATGTGTTTATGTATCAGCTAAATGTATGTTAATGTAGATTTCAGTCATCCAGGTCATGTTAATTTTATGATCTTAAGTAAAGGCAACTGGACGTCTTCAAAGCTGAACACACCTTTCGTATGAGACGTAAAATGTCTTCAAGATCTAAATCTATCAAAGTCCAGTTGCCTTTATTCAAAATCATAGGATTTGTCAGGTGAACATCTTGCTGTGATGCTTTGTTGTACTGCAGGTATGACGTGCCAGGCGAGGACATCCTACACGGAGGATGAGGTCCTGTGGGGCCACCGCTTTGAGTCATGCATTTCTTTGGAATTAGGAGCATTTCGTGTGGACTACGGTGCATTTGACAAAACCTTTGAGGTCCAGATGTCACCCCAGAGCGCAAAAGACAGAAGCTCTGAAAAAGATCAAGAAGTTGTAATTTAGAAAATTATAGTCACTGTGTTATATGGGGGCTGGGACCAGCCATCGTTTTATCTTAACTGAGAAAAGAATTTCATAATTGTTGTGTTTTTAGAGAAGAATAGTAGTGTTTGTTTCCTTTTTGTTTATTTTTTCAGATTTCTTTTGCCAAAAAAATACTCCAAATGTTACTTCACGTCTCATGTACAAATCTTTTTTTATTTTTTAGCCAATATGACTGAAAAGACTTGATTTAACTGGGGTTGATTAGGATTTATTATAATCATCAAAATAATTTTCAGGATGGTTCTGATACTAATGTTGTGCAGTATATATGTACAGACCTTTTCATTTTTTATAACAGAACTAATTTAAAACCTATAAATTAGTCTTGTTATACAAAATGAAAAACAAATAAACAAAGATATGGTTATATTTGTTGTGTTTTTCTTGACTGTGCAAATGGTAAGATGAGACTAACTCAAATAGAACAATAAAAAAACAATAAATGAGCTCAGTTCATGTCCTAATGTTTTTTCAGGAATGTTGTATCTCGAGCAATCTCAATTCCTCAGTCCTCATTTGGCTAATGGAATTAAAGTAATAGAAATATATCCAGTGTATAAATTAGCCAAAATACAAAAATCTGATCTCCTATATGACACAAAATGTGCTAAACTGAGCAAAAGCTGTCAGACAGGGCATGACATTTATTTTTGCCACAAAGCTTAAAGGAAATGAACACATTTAATTGTCACATTTACTTTGAGGAACCAGATTAAACAAAACCTTGAATTATGTTATAAATAATATAAAGTTTGTTTATGTGTGTCTCTGGTGTCGTCGTTCACACCAGTGGGGGTCCTTTTACATTAGAGGCCCGTTGTTTAGTGATGCCTTTATTGTAAACGACACCACTCCGTTTGCTACAATAAATTATTTTTAACCGTCAATTATATCTAAGCCCGGTAGTGGGCGCTCATTCGCCGAAACTTCATATACATGAGCCGACGGTTCCACAGAAGAAGAATATTTTTGAGGACAGCAGCATGATGGGATATGCAAGTCCTCCGGCGGCGCGTTGCCGCCATGTCACCTAGAGAGAAACATTTAGCGCTTCTTTCTGTGTTAGGCTTATTAACTCTCGCTTTTTATTTTATCCCCACTTTTCTTTACGCAACTTTAATTCTTGCCGGTTGTTGCTCTGCTTGTTACTATCGCTGGGGAGAACCTCTTCCCGCCAGGTTAGGCCCAAATCCACGGGGTGGTCTTAACGTGCCTGGCGTGCTCAGACGCTGGTTGTGGGACTGGGGGGCAACCGGCGAGTCGGTCATCGCACGGAAGAAAACGAGGAGTAGCGGCGGCAATAGAGCCGAGCTCCGAGAGACCGAGGGACACTTCGGACAAAGACCCAGGGAAACCGGGATTTACCGCAGAGAAGCCCTGTCAAGTGATTCATTTCTGTACAGCCCCAGGGATTTTCTAATGGGGAGTTACATAGGAAAACCGGAAAGTCCACCGGTCATCCCTGGGAGGCCGAGAGCCGGGAGAAATCCCCGGGAGCAACTCCGAGAAAGACTGTGTAGACCCAACAATGCCGTCTATACACCAAACAAGAGGCTTTCATTCACAGGGTATGTTCATCAGGTCAAAACAGGCTGTCTGGGCGTGTGGAGTTGGATGGCGGCTAAGTTGTTGTTATTCAAACCATTTAAATGTCTTGGCGGGTTTTAATCATTGACCCTTCATGGAGATCCTAAACGGCACTCAGACAGGATTGGCTCATACTGACAAACCTCCGTAGCAATAAACAGGAAGAGATTAGAATATTACTAAGATAATGTCTCCTAGGCGTAAACATCTGTAAAACTGTCTGCTGTTGGGAATTTCTTTTAACTATATATATCCATTGAAACACAACAAGCTTTGGGTTATTAAGGTTAAAATAATCTGTTGCTTCTTTTTACAACTTGACATGGTGATTTCTGTTTCCATTTTTCTACCACTTCAGCTAAAGTCCAGAAATGTTTTTGTTTTTTTGTTGTTCAAGAGTCCATGTGTTGTGATGTATGGATTGTTTTCTCCTGTCAGTCGATCTGTTTGAGAGGCTGGAAAGCATCAGGGTGAAATCATACAAAAATGCACGGATGACTACTAAACGTTTTTTAGACCTGATGTGCACAGTATTCTGCATCCACACATGGTGTCAGAATTTGTTGGTCTGTCAGCATTTGGTGAAGAAAAGTCTGATGATGCAAAGTAACCCATGTAATTATGTTTGAATGGCACGAGAAGAGTTTTTTCCTTGCGTGGATATGATTGATGTCTGTCGCATGAATGCTCACTGGATGAAGGAAAGATCTCTTAAAGCAGACGTTTGTATGTTACATGTATTGCATGTTTTCTGCAGGGAGCCATTGGGCCCAAAGGGCCGGTTCACCATCACCCCACAGCGCCATTACCCCCTGCAGCAGCCGGGGGTGTCCTCAGTGGGGTTCCTGCCTCCTGTCCGGTGGGACGGCTTCAGAAAGAAGAACATCCTGAGCCCTCGCAATTCCCCGGCTGCCCACAGCCCGGTCACAGTGAAGATCGCCAGGCCTGACCACAGCAGCCCCAGGTCTCTGCTCAGAGTGCGCCGTTTGGAAATGAGTTAAAGCTAAATTCAGCTTATTAGCCACTGTGGCTCTTGATGAATCGTAGGTTATGTATTTGTGATATAGCTTCTCAGCTTAGGTTTTGTAAATTTTGAATACTTTGTGTAAAATGTGGCCGGTGGGTCAGGGGAATGGAGGGAAATGAAGCATTTATTAACACTGTAACACATTACTAACACTCACAATTTCTGATCTCTGTGCTTTTGCTGTCTTGCTTATAGTATGGATCATCTGACGTGCGCAGGGCTCAGCAGGGTCCCCGAAGACCCCTGCTCCAGAGAGAGCGTTCTCAAGGTGTTAAAGGAAAGCCGCAAAAGAGACGTGGATGACGAGGACAGGACTTTCATAACTGGGCAGAAAAGTAAAAGAAGGTACCAGCTCATTACAGCTTTTCTTGTTCTTATTTATGAGAGTGAAAAGGCACCTGTTTCCGTTTTGTTGGAGACGAGTCAGAAAGGGCTCCTAACTTTTAATGTTCATTATGGAACCGAGGACTAAAAGCACGGTGGGAAGACTGTGATGCAGCTCAGACCAAAGTCAGAAATGGTCCAAGAAAACAACAGTTATCCAACAAACAGTCGAAAATGCATGGCAACATAAAGGGCATGTGCGGTTTTGACCGATAGGACACATGTTTTTTCATCCATCTCTCCAGGCGCAATGACAGTGGTGGAAGTGCACACTCAGCCTTTGAATCTCTTTTGCCCAACGGAACGCCATCACACCTGATCCCTAAGTGAGTGGCTCCTTTGCTTGTCAGATGATGAGAGAACTGCTGGAAGGAGTGTGGTGCTGCTGTTTATGTGTGGGCTGAAGATTAGATTTTTTTCCCTTTTCTTCCAGGCCAGGAACTTTGAAAAGAGGTATGACGTCAGTGGCAGACGAGCAAATGCTGAAGAGGTCCCGCACATCCTCCATCAGCTCTGGCTCTGCGCTCCACTCCCCCAGAGGGACGCCTGGGACCAGGAGGAATGCCATCCAAAGCTCCTACAGCTCTTCATTAGGCATCGGCCAAGTACTTAATCTGCTTCTTTTAGACTATTTATCTGCAGATATGGGTGGAGTTTTTGACACTTTAATGTCTTCTTTTGACTTTACAGTGGAAAAAACCATCAGCACCCAGCTCTCCGTTGTCCAGCCCCGGGTCGTCTCGCTCTCAGACGCCAGAAGGAGCTGCCAAAAGAGCCAGGTCTGCCTCTGCCTGTTGGCCCGCAATCTTCTGGTTCCACAGTTTGTTCAAATGTGGAGTTTCTAATTGACGGTTTCATCAACAGAGAGGACGACGCCCAATCTCCCAGCTCAGCATCCTCAGTGAGATCAGATCACACGGCGTCTGACAGGGCTCCTGTTGCTTGTAAGTCCACATTTATTAGTCGATCTCTGTACAGTAGACCATCGTAAAAGGCAGAAGCCCTGCTTTTTCTAGCTGGCAGTCTGTGTTAATATTTGTGTAACTTGATATTTTTTACTATCCTGACCCTAAAATGACACACAAGCTTTAAATGAAGTGAGCATTGTTTGATGTATCTTGCAGCAAAACTGACTCCAGTTCCCAAAGTCCCCGTCACCAGCTCAGCGGACTCTGCTGGTAGTGGTGGGAAGAGAAAGCGAAAAATCCAGTTGGTGTCCAGCCACCGGGATGATCAAATCTCTCTGGTTTGTACTGCAGCCTCACACTTGAAACCTCTATTGGTGCGCTCACCCACTGCAGTCACGTGGATTTCTCTGTTTTATTCTTGTTTCATTTGTCGAACCGCAGCCCCCACCTCCCGAGCTGGGCTACACAGTCACGGCAAAAGATCTAGACGAAGAGAAGAAGGCCGCCATCAGTAAGATCCAGAAAGTCCTGGAGACGCCTGGTTAGTTCATTTGAATCTGTGTATTTTCAACTTGAATGAGACGGCACTGACGTCCACTCACATAGACTTGCACTTAAGCAGCTGGTTATTTAGTTTTATCCACAGTCGTAATCTGATTTTTATTTTCTTTCTTTATTTATTGTCAAAACCGGAGAAAAACTATCCCTTCCATTTTCTAACCTGTTGGCAATTTGTTTCCCTTTTAGCCCCAGAACCAGAGAAGTCCGTCTCTCCCGCAGCCTCCACCTCCACTCAGCCTACCCTGTCTGTGAGCTCTGCGGGCGCCACCACCCTGAGCAGCCTCCTGGCCGCCCCCCTGCCCACCCCATCCAGCAGCGCCATCCCGGTCATTAACCTGGACCCCAGTCCAGCCAGCAGGGCCAGCGCAGCCCCCCCCGCCTCCAACCCTCTGCTGGAGGCTCTGAAGATGAAAATAACGACTACTCCCTCTGACTCCACCTCTGCTGCCACTACAGTCACAGGTACGCTCACTGAACTGAGAAAGAAGTTGCATCCTCTTTCCTGCGTGTTTGTTCTGTTACTCCAGAGTTAGGCTTTGTGTAGATATTTTCCCAGATATATCATGTGTGTTTGACATGGTTTTCCCTCTCTTTCTGTAGTGTCTGCGTCTACCACTCCCGTACAAGCGGGCAGCTTAAACCTGAAGGTGTCGGCTCCAGCCCAGCCCCCCCCTCCCTACCCGGCTCAGCCCTCCTCTAGTGTGGGGCAGCCCTCTGCCTTCACTCAGGTTCTGGCTCAGGTGTCCAAGGCTCCCAGCAGCACCGCTGCAGCACCTGTAACGGGGCCGACCCTGTTTGGCATGTCCACCCAGACCGCCGTTTCCTCTGCCCCCCCCGCCGCCGCCGTCACCTCCGCCCCGGCCGGCAGCGCCAACCCTCTCCTGGCCGCAGGGTTCAAGCCCATATTTCCCGCTACAACCACCACCACCTCCTCCCCGTCTTCAGAAAGCCGTCCCGCTGTCCAGAATTTCAAGCCCATCTTCGGCGACCCCCCCTCTGCGGCCGCCGCCCTTCAGCCTTCCTCCATCGCTACGGCCACCACGCTGCCGGCGAGCACCGCGGCCTCTTTTTCCACCACATCCACAAGCAACGCTGCGGTCGTCCCAAATGCTTTTTCCGGCTTCAACAGCGGCGCCGCCTCCAGCAGCACCGCCGCCAGCACCGGCTCCACCCCCTCCACCCAGCCGGCAGCCCAGCCCTCTCTGAAGTCCCTGTTTGGATCGTGGTCCACCCCGCCCACTAAAAGCAGCAGCTCTGCCTCCGTGCAGCCTCCCAGCACGGGCAGCACGTTCCAGTTCGGGGCTGCCGCCACCACCACGGCTGCCCCCGCCCCCTCTACGGCCGCCGCCGCCACCACTACCAGCAGCAGCACCCAGGGCACCTTCGCGTTTGGCGCCGCGCAGCCCAGCCTTCCGACTGCTAACCCCACGGCGTTCGGCTTTGGCCAGAAAGCCCCCAGCCAGAACGCCACCGCCACCACGGCGGCCTTCGGGGGCTTCGCCCTGCCCAGCACCGCCTCCACCGCGGCCGCCACCTCCACTCAGTCCACCTTCACCTTCGGGAAGTCCGCACAGTCCACCTTCGGCTCCTCGGCGGCGCCGCCGAAGCCGTTTGCCTTCGGAGGCAGCGGGGCGCCAGCCACACCTGCCTCCAACCCGGCCCCCGCCCCCGCCCCGGCTCCCGCCCCCTTCACTTTTGGGGCTGCGGCTGTGACTGCCGCCACCACCTTCGGGACCCCGGCTAAGCCCACGTTCGGATCCGGCTCCGCTGGTTTCGCTTTCGGTGCCAGCGCGGCTCCTCCAGCCGCACCGAGCTTTGGCGCGGCCCAGACCCAGACTCAGAGCTCCGCCTCCACCACCACCTTCACGTTTGGCGGGGCGGCCCCGCAGCCGGCACCGCCCGCTCCCACTCAGCCCGCTCCGGCTGGGTTTAACTTCGGCGCCAGCATGCCGTGCCCACAGTTTGGAACTCCAGTTTCCAGTAATCCCGCTCCACAGATGGGAAGCTTCAACTTTGGGCCCACTGCTACAGACAAACCGGCTTTTGGTGAGTCATCAAGAACGCCTGTCGGGACAAACTTTTCTTAATCCTCTTTGAACATCTTTAATAACAATCCCAGCTTGGGTTTTGAAATTTGTATGACATAAATCAGAATTTAAAACCTGTTTAACTGTAAGATAAAGCTAATAACTCAGTCAATTTGTCTCTATTAGTCTCCTAAATGTCACTAGGTTGTTTTTTTGGTATTCTGTGATTTAAAATCTTGCAATTTCAGAAAAACCAACATGCCTTTTTGTGGAATTAAATGGATGTTTTTTTTTCCTCCGATCGGATTAATTTGTGTTGCGTTTTCTCCGCAGGGACGTCAACTCCATCATTTGGGCAGAGTGCCGCTGCAGGTCCAATTCCCTTTGGAAGCCCTGGAACTCCTGTCCAAGGCTTCAGTGCTGTTCCATTTGGTGAGTCAATTACTGAAGCCAGTACTGCATACTGCTGTTTTCAAATGTTGGGTCAAATATGTTAACAGACTTCTTTTTAAGTTGTTAGTGGTGTATATCAGAATACAGAAGCTAAAAAGAAAAGTAGAAATTTGGTCAATGCAGGCATTTGGACGTCACCAAGAAAAAAAAGCTGCATTCAATTTAAGATGGGATTGAATTATTGTGTGGTACTCTGTCAAGTCTGCCTACGGAGAACAGACGATAAGAGTCCTGGCATTTCTTGTGGATTCGGGGTTAGGTCGGATGTAATTCTAGTTCCAAACACATGATTGAGCCCCAACTTTTATCAGCCACAGTCCCTTTTATTAGATCTTTCTGTGGCAGATCATCCTGGTAAAGTTGCGAGTTCCTTGTTGAAAAGCGAAGTGCTTATTCTCACATCAATGTTTTCTCTCATCCAAAGGGTCTCCGGCGACCCCCTCCTTCTCCATTGGAGCTGGATCAAAGCCGTCTGGAGCTCGCCAGAGGTTGCAGGCGAGGAGGCAGCACAACAGGAAGAAGTAACCAGCTCCCTGCATCCAGCACCGCTTTCAGAGGCTAACCTGCTAGCATCGTTCTGTCTAAAGCCCAACGTCCACCGGCACACCCGCGCCATCTTCCCACCCTCCATCGAACTGCGCCCGCCCCAGAGCGTCGTGCTCGCTGGCCAGTTGGAAGGAGAACACCAGCTTGCTGAGATAATGCTGCCTGGAAGAACGCATGGCCCCGTGAGGGACTGTAGCGGCGGGGGGAAAGAATCCATAACAATGTTACTATACTTGAAGACGAAGAAAAGACATTCGATAGTTTTGATTCTGAACAAAAAGCATATCCAAAGTTTTTTTTTTTTTTTTTTTTTTTTTTTTTGTGGACTTCGATTGGTTCGTCTTAAAGAGAAAGCTGAGTCGGGCAGAGACATGGAGCCTCGGCTCAGACATTTATTTTTTTACGGGATGCGTTCACTGGTTTGTATGTTCATGAATGTTTTGAGTACATTCTCTGAGTCTGAATGGAGGGAATGCACAGCCGATTCAGATAAGGTACACCGCACCTCAGTGCAAATGTAAAGTTATGAGATGTTTGCATTTAAATTATTTTTTTAATTGGCTCTCTGTCCCTGTAAATGACTGATCTGTTTCTGCACCTAAAGGGCAACTTAGTGTCTTAATGTAGTTCATGCAAAGGTTTGTGTTTTCTGTTTCATACTTTTTGTCATTTCAAGCATTCCCAGAGTCCTCCTGTGGATGGCCTTCTTTCTCTCTTTTTCTTTGGTGATTGCCAACACTGATCGAAGTTGCTTGTTGTTGTTTATGATTAGGATGACTACTTTAGACCTGTGCTGACAAACCAAAGCCAACTGTTTAACTTTATGCCTATGATAAGAACCTGTGATCTTTCATTTAATCTTAAATTCCTGAGATGTGTGCGTTTGTGCCAGACTACCTCTCCTTACTCCCAGGCACTGAAATATTTGGCAGTATATTAAAAAAAAACAAAAAAAACAATCCTACCAAATAGGTAATTTTTTACCTTTAACTACTGGTTCAAATGGTAGTGATTTTTTTTTGTTTTTGTTTTTATATATATATCTGAACAACACCTTACCCTTTATCCAGAAAAACAGTTACAGTAGTTTACATCAGGTTGACTAAAGTTAAGTCTGTTCACTTGGAGCCCCTCTTTTCTTAGTAAGGAAGAAAAAGCTGACGGTGATGCAGGGAGTTTGTTTTAATGTCTTACATGCACCATCATTTGATGCGATGGAGTTGGCACCCACAACAGTAAAGAGGTTGTTGGTGTTTAAATAATTGACTTGTTCTCAGTAATCATTGTGAGAAATGAGCTGTCTCTATTGAATTAGCCAAACGTGAATTTTAGACATGAATGTTAGAACAAATAGACATTGAATTCCTCAAGGCGTCGTTCTGCTTTTCTGCCACGACATCATGTTACCAGATCCACTGAAGAGGCCCTACAGTTTAGTTTAACTGTGTTCAACTCCTCATATATTGACATTACCAGTGTACTCTTTTTGTAGTTGTAGTTTCCATTAAAGAGTGGTGTGTGAATGCTGTGTAAAATGTAAATAAAACATGTTTAAATTATTTGCATGTCCTATTTGACTGAGAAACTTAAAAGGCACTGAATGCTGAAACTTAATACAATGACTGCCATGCCATTAGGTGGCAGTGAAGACTGGTTCACGGAATGTTCACAAAGTGGCTTTTAATTAAAAAAACAATCCTGAAATCTATTTAAAATAATACCAACGAATTTGAATAGGATGGAAATGTCATCAGAGGTCCACATCCCACCATTTTGCCATGTTTTAATTCTTCCGTTATGAGAAAGTAAATGAACTCAAACACACAGATTCTCGTAATTACGGCTTAAACTTGACTACACGAACGCAACACCAAAGGAAGAGTACTTGAGCGCATGCGCGGTGCCTTTTCAATGAGGCTAGCTGTTAGCAGTGCAAAAATACGTGGCAGCAAGCTTTCGACATGGAGGTAGCTGCTCTTGTTGCCTTAACTTTATTGCTGGGTGCACTGGTTATTCTGGTTGCATTAGCGGTGGGCAGGCGGAAAGATGAAATAAGAGAAGAAACGGAACAAGCAGCAGAGAGTGCAGGTGAGAGCCGTATTAGCTCATGGAAGTCGCTAGCTACTGAGGAGATGAACGTCGACAGGCGGTGACTTGTCAAAGCTGTCCCAGCCTCTGCCTTTTCTCAGACAGCCACTCGTTCAGTCAGTCATTTGGTGTGTATAAGAGAGGTGCCATTTCAACAATTATAAACGCCAACCTGCCGAAAACTTGAATAAAAATATAAAGAAACTTTTTAGGGACTGTCACATGTCGTTAGCCAATCGGTAAATGTTACGTTGACGGACCAATGGGATCACGGCTTTCTGCTGCGTAACTGGTTATTTTCATTCATGACAAAGTTCAACTGGTTATCTGGAAAACGCAACATGAGATCACTGCATTTGTGAGATATAATGTTGTAATAGAAGCTGCACAGGCTGCCTACTTTATGAAGAGTACTTCATACATACTTTATGTAATATCCTGTTGCATGGCTCAAAAAAGTCTCTGTCCTTTGCTACCTAGCGAGTCTTTCACATTCTCACAGTGTGAAATTTCTGCTGTTCGTTAGACAGAGCTGCACACTGGAGATGTGCGTCACTGCTAAATCCATCTGACATGTGTCCCCTTTTCCTGTCCGCTATCCTACAATAAACGCCACACAAAGTGGCTTTAACTCGCTCCAGTAGCCATAAACTGTTCCTCAGCCCTTTTGTTTGTCTTTCAGCTGAATCCAGTGTTGCTAAGGGGCCGACTTCCAAGAAGCAGAAGCAGGAAAAGCAGCGCATCCGGAAGGACAAACCAGCACAGCACAGCTTCAGCCATCCGCTGCTGGCAGCCTCTCTGAAGGTGAAACGGAGAATTATTGTCACAACAAATCCGAGAGTCTGGCAGAGCTTGTTGTTTGTGCACATAATTGTCGATACGTAGACCTCAGAGGTCGAGGTGGCCCCAGATATGAAGTATTTCAGAGCGCGTTAGTGTGAGTGTTTTTGACTATATGTATTTTCTGCTCTCTCGCTTTCAGGGCCACAGTGGGAACGTGACGTGCATTGATTTCAGCAGTAATGGGAAATACCTGGCCTCCTGCGCTGACGACCGCACCGTCCGGATCTGGAGCACCAAAGACTTCCTGGAGCGGGAACACAAGTGTCTGCGAGCCAATGTGGAGCTGGACCACGCCACGCTGGTCCGCTTCAGCCCAGACTCCAGGTCTGCCACCGACCGAAAGCAGAATCAGCCTTCTGATAAATGACCCATCTGAGCAACCAGTGCAACATGTATCTGCTCTGTATACCGCGGCCTGACGCCTTAACAAGACTCAGGCCAACAAAAGACCAGTAATCTGCATTGATAATGTTTAGGTCAGTTTATAACCAGACATCTAGATTAGTTCACAGTTTAAAGATTCCAGTGGAGGCACGCTGCTCGGGTACACGGTAATCCCCGCCCTGCCTTCACCGACTCGCTTCGTTTCTGTTGCAGGGCCTTTATCACCTGGCTGGCCAACGGAGACAGTATTCGAATCTTCAAAATGATCAAGAAGGAGGATGGCACGTTTAACTTTAAAGCAGCTCCCGAGGATTTTCCACAGAGACATAAAGCCGCTATACTCAACATTGGTATAGCAGAGACAGGTACAGAACACCCGAGAGGCTCTGGGTTGGTTGGTTTATAGCTTTAACTTTTAGTTACTGCTTTCAGATGTCAGGATATCAAATCTCTAAATGCTGAAAATATCTCGTTTTTCTTTTTTTTCCTCTCTCCAGGAAAGTTCATCATGA
This sequence comes from Menidia beryllina, assembly GCA_013363375.1. NCBI lineage: Eukaryota > Metazoa > Chordata > Actinopteri > Atheriniformes > Atherinopsidae > Menidia > Menidia beryllina. The sequence continues at coordinate 30,596 of JABUIW010000063.1, forward strand.
GTGCATCCACAGACACCAGCATCCTCATCTGGGACCTGAAAGGAGAGGTTCTGGCCTCGATCAACACTAATCAAATGACCAATTCTTATGCGGCGGTCTCCCCGTGTGGAAGGTTAGTCCTGCCCTCCGTCACTTCAGATTTGACAACATATGGAATTAGCCAGTGTCAGTTTCTGTTTATAATAGACAACTTCCTTTTTGTTGCATGTACAGAAAACGCAAACATAAAACACAATTGAAAACATGGATTCTATATTGGGACCAATAAGGTTATTCTCTCAGAGCTTTTGGCTGAAAACTTGGTATATCTCAGCATGGCGTTTAGTGGGTCCTGAAAAACGTAACAGTTCTAAAAAAAACCCTCTACAGTAGATGAACAGTATCTGAAAGAGATCAAAAGTAATCAGCCAGACCTCCTTTAGAAGAAATCCTCAGGTGAATCCTCCCCAGAGCCCCAGCTCGGCTTCATTAAAGCAGGTTTGAAAGAACAAAAGGCTGCTAACATCCAGAGAAAATCTGTGGGATGTCCTTCAAGAAGCCTGAAAATATGTTTCTCTACAAAATATCTGCAAACTGTGTTCTGCCTTGTTTCCATTCACGTCGGGACGCGTTTCAGACGAGAGGCATTAGATTTGGTTGGATTATTGATTTCACCAAGAAAGTAGTTGTGGGGATCTTGATCAGTTGTAGTTCTTCATGGCACCGTTATGCAAGGTTCATTTACGGTTTGAATTCAGCCTGTTTTTGTCTTTTATGTGATGCGGCTAACGTGTATCAGCCACAGCAGGTCAGAGGTCTTTTTTGGGACATTTAAAAGATATATATTTCTGAAGGTTCTGCTTGGTGATGTCTGGTGAACTCTGGCTTGATTGCCCATTAGCCGTAATGCTTAGGTGGGCTCTATACCTGGTGACACCACTTTGTTCTGCTTCAGAGAACTCTTAATTCTATGTTGACCGATTTGAGCAGTTTTCTCACATGCTGCATGTTCCAGGTGTGTGTAAGTGTGTGTGTTCTGTTTCATGCGCAGGTTTGTGGCATCCTGTGGCTTCACTCCTGACGTCAAAGTGTGGGAGGTTTGCTTTGGGAAAGGAGGAGAGTTCAAAGAAGTGGCGCGAGCATTTGACCTGAAGGGCCACTCCGCCGGAGTTCATTCATTCGCCTTTTCCAATGATTCTCACAGGTAAGTTTAGCCTCCCTGATCATGGCACGCAGCTTGGAGAACTAACAGCTTAAGTCCATCGCTTTGTTTTACCACACCTCCTTTGTAGTTGGTACAGAAATTCTCTCATTCAGAGTTATAATCTGGGGTTTCCTTTTCACTGATCAGAATGGTGACCGTCTCAAAAGACGGGACGTGGAAGCTGTGGAACACAGACGTGGAGTACAAGAAGCAGCAGGATCCCTACCTCCTGAAGACGGTCCCCTGCTCCTCCTCAGAGGGCAGCCGGGTGGCCCTGTCCCCCGACGGGCGCGTGGTGGCCGTCACCGACGGCTGCAACGTGGCGCTGTACGACGCGGCCAGCGGGCAGCTGGAGGAGGAGCTGCGCGGCGTCCACAGCGAGGAGGTCAGCTGCCTCAGCTTCGACGTGAACGGCCGCTTCCTGGCGTGCTGCGGCGACAAGGCCATCCGCGTGTTTCACAACGCGCCGGGCTACCGGGCGGCCATCAGAGACATGCAGGACATGCTGAGAAAGGCCCAGAACGAGGCCATGAAGCAGAGACTGCAGCAGCAGATCAGAGAGGCTCAGAGCGCCCTGGACGCCGTGCTCGCTGCCCCCGCCGACTGAACGACCCCCCGAGGGTCCACACTGTGAGAGGGACCGCCAGGGGGCGCCTGGCCAGGGACTAATGAAATTTGCATGCTGTTTTAATAAAGAATATCTTTTTATGGAAATATTCAATTTATTGTGTCCATCTCTATTTTTTATGTGTTTTGATTATTTATTATTAACCCCAGTGTTTCTCAACAGGATAAATCACTTGGTGGAAAAAGGCAGAAACATTACGCCTTATTCAGAGAAGATGGAGATAAAATGCTTGGATGTGAATTATTAGGATTGTAGGGAAACAATAAGTTGCCTGAGCCTCAGATCATTATGTTGTTCAGGATGTGCTAACCAGATGTCAAACATCCACTGGGGAGCATGAGCATCTGCAGTTTCCATAGAAACAAGTCGACATGGTCAAATACCCAACTGAGTAACGATGCTCGGGCTGAATGTGGCTCCAGTTTGAGCTTGGTCACATTTTAAGAAACACAACTGAAACGATTGTGATGCATTCTATATATTACTCTATTTATTAACAATATCGTAGCGATGAATAGCATTCTTTAAACTTGTTTCATTTGAAAAACGGTCACATTCAGCTCACCTGTTCCAAATAAAATCCAGAATAATCGTCTTCTACATATACAAATGATATTTTCTCTACATTATCAGCAACATAAAATCATGTTCATTGTGTTTTACCATACTGAGACTTATGTACACAAGAAAACTGGCATGATACAAGTGCATAACCTTTTTTTGCTACATATGAGGAAACATCTAATCTGAAATGTGATCTGAGCAGTTTTCCATTCAGGAAAAATCCAATTGCTTGTCAAACAAACTCCAGTCTTGCTCATAAAGCATTTTCATATCAGGACATTTCTATTTGTGTGTATGTGTGGGGTAAACCAATCCAGTCCTTGATTCTATCGCTCAGCTACAACAAGCTAACATCAATATTTCTGTAGGATGTTAACAGCAGGAACTTGTTCCACTCACCAGTGTAACGTTGCCTCAGTAAATTGAGGCATTACATACAGACTGAGGTCTGGACTCTACTTTGGATTATTTATCTTTTTTTAGATAATTTTCTATATAGGTAGGTGTGTCTAGTTGTCCTGGTTGCAGAACAAATTCAGATAATCAGCCATGGAGTTTGTCCCAGCTGTCATCAATACACAGAATTTTTAAAAATAGACATGATCAAGTTTTAAATTAATTATTACAATTGTAGTTTAAGACCAGCGTCACTATGCAAAAAACAAAAGGCTACATTTGTGTCTTGTGTGATAACTGATTGCTTAGTTAAATAAGTTTAAATTCAGTTTTTGAGGGAAAAAAGAAGAAATGAGCTCTTTTCTGACTCATAGGCGGCCCCAAAATATGCATGCACAGGTATTTCCCAACATCATAAGTGTATCTAACTCAAATAATTAATAGATATTGCATAATAAAATCATAATTGTAAGTCTTGTAGTCAGTGTGTTTTGTCGTCTAAATAAAGTTTATCTGGTCCAAAAAAAAAAAAAAAAGAAAAGAAAAATAATCCCGAGTTGACCCGGAAGTAGTACGTCCTGGCGAGGCACGTTCTTCCTCGTGCGTTCGCAACACGGGCAGAAGTCGTGTCTGGCAGGGCAGATGTCTGTAGAGATGGTGGAGGTCTCAGTGAAAGCGGCGGAACCGCTCCGGGCCGCCGGGGTGCTGCAGCAGAACCGGGCCTTCCTGGACTTCTTCTGGGACCTGGCCAAACCGGACCAGGACGTCCGGCTGAAGGCGGTGGAGAGCCTCGTCCACCACCTGAAAACGGACAACAAGGTGGGACAGGCAGCGACCACC
>JABUIW010000063.1:34606-116527 GCA_013363375.1 Menidia beryllina
AAAAAAAAAAAAAAAGAAAAGAAAAATAATCCCGAGTTGACCCGGAAGTAGTACGTCCTGGCGAGGCACGTTCTTCCTCGTGCGTTCGCAACACGGGCAGAAGTCGTGTCTGGCAGGGCAGATGTCTGTAGAGATGGTGGAGGTCTCAGTGAAAGCGGCGGAACCGCTCCGGGCCGCCGGGGTGCTGCAGCAGAACCGGGCCTTCCTGGACTTCTTCTGGGACCTGGCCAAACCGGACCAGGACGTCCGGCTGAAGGCGGTGGAGAGCCTCGTCCACCACCTGAAAACGGACAACAAGGTGGGACAGGCAGCGACCACCGGCTCAGGCTGGACGATGGAGGGGTTTTTTTAAACCTTAAATAATTTTATCGTTTTTAGGATTTTATCAACTCTGAACTCCCTCTTTTATCACTGTCCTCTGTTTAAAAAAAAAAGAAAAAGAAGAACGAGTAAAAATAGATTTACAGTGTTGACATCATGCTAACCATTACTAGCAAAAACTGTGGTACATTGTAAACATAATAAAACGTGTACAGAGGTCATAACTTGATAAAAATAACACCATGTAATAAAACATGAGTTATACCATGACACAAACTTTTTTAAGAGTCTCTAAAGCCTTCATTTCCTGTGTAACGTGAGGCTGTGTAGTGTTTGGGAGCCTGTGTTTAAAGGCTGTGGGGACGTTTGTGTCACGTGTCGTCTGCTTGATGTGTGTGTTGTAGGCTGATGAGTTGGAGTACACCCTGAAAAGGCTGGTGGACGGCCTGGCACACACACGGGAGGCTGCCAGGCCAGGATTCAGCCTGGCCCTGGGGCAGGTGAGTGGACACCGGCCCGGTCAGACTCCTACCTGTTAGCGTCAATCAGACCACAACCATAAGATCTGTCTTTTGGTTTTGTCCAAAAAGGGGAGGCTTTTGGGTCATAATATACCTAGGAACTGTGTATTACTGTACCGGGGAAACATGGCAAGCAGCCATGCTCTAAAGGAGGACGGATATTTACTGAAAATCACAAATAAATTGTACAAATTGGACCCTCCAACACAGCATGACTGGCAAAAAAATGTAAATAAAATATAAAATGGAATTGTCAACAAGATAAAAACTCAAGTATAACTATGTTGAGACTAATGGAAGAAATGGACTGTTTATAGAACGACAGCATGATGGCAGCAACATGGGAGCAAACAGCAGAGACAGGGCAAAACTCAGTTCTTCCCATCTTGATGCTTGTTTCCCTTTTTTCCTCACATAATTTATTTTTTTTGCTATAAAAAGAAACAATAAAAATAAAGTGTTTGTAAAACAAAGAATGAGTCAAATCTCTCATTTTTGTTTTGGTCCTGAGCATCCAAGGTTCAGGTTTCACCAGAACGCATGCAGACAGCGAGTAAGTGCTGTCCTACCCATTGACTACACAACATGCATTAAGAAAACTCTTATCTGAGCCAAGAGGTGAATAAATACGTTGACTTGGCTCAGGTGTGATGCAGCCTTTTCCTTTTTGCTCACAGGTGCTGACTGCCTTTGAGGATGTTTCCCTGCAGAGTGTCCTCGACAAAATCAAAGAAAAACACAACTTGCACTCGGTGAAAAAAGTGAGTTTTCCTGTTCTGCTTCCATTTAGCTGCAAGGTTGTTGTGAGTGGGGTGTTAAAACATCAAGTCCATCTTTGTCTTCTCTTTTTTAACCTTTCAGAAACTCGCCAGGAACGCTATGTTCGGAAACTTATTTGGCGTCCTCGCTCTCCATCAGTCTGGCCGCATCAGTAAGGTCAGAAGGCTGCTGGACACTCAACTAATACTGCATCCCCTCACATGGCTACATCTGGGATTTCCATTGTTTAAACGTATAAGGGTTATGACCCGGTCCCTGATAAAAATAGAGAAAAGCCAGATAAAACAGTTGTGTTTTTCTCCACTTAAACTGTCACTACTCTATTATAGGGTTCCTAAATCAATATATGTATGATCATTTTCTTTTTTATTCTTCTTTCCTATTCTTGAGGATTGGTTAATACAGGTTGCATACGTTGCATGGCACGTGCTAGTTGCTCTCACTTCATGAAGTGTCCCCTTTTATCCATTTTCTATCTCTTATTCTCTTAAACGGACTCAGACTTTTGCTTCAGAATTTCCACATCACTACTTTTTTGGATAGCTCTTTATCTGCTGCTGCAACACTCAAATGTTGACGATTAAATGATTATTGAGGGCGTGTCTTATTTTCTGGCCCTGCTTACTCCGGGTGTGCGTTTAATCTGGTGTGTCTGCAGGAGCCCCAGGTGGTGTTGGGGTGTGTGCAGCTTCTGCAGAGTCTCAGCCAGCACAAGCAGCACCTGAAGGATCTGCCCAATAAGACCATGATGGACATCCTCACCGAGGTGAGACCCGCCCGCCGCCCGCTGGCCTTCTCACCGCGCTGCTCGCCCGCTAACGCCGCCCCCCCCGCCCCCCAGATCCCAGAGGAGGTGTTCCAGGAGGTGCTGCTGAGCGCCCTGCAGACCGACCTGGCCTCGGCCTTCACCACGCCAGAGCAGCTGCAGCTGCTGCTGGTGGCGCTGCAGCGCTTCCCGCAGGCGCTCAAACCCAAGAGGCTGAAGAAGCTGCTGGGCTCCTCCACCATCATCAACGCCGACAACGTCCCCAAGTAAGAGCTCCGGGACCAGGGGCGAATGTGGCGCGTCTGCCGGCTGGGAGCCGCTCCGTGAATGTTTGCTTTGTGTGCGTCTGCTGGGTGGACTAAACCAAACATGGGTTTCCTTTGCGTGACAGGTTGACAGAAGTGTTGAAAATGGCAGCCCACTCAGTCAAGAAGGAGCTGGTCCTCCCGCCGGTGGCCCTGGACCTGCTCAAGCTCTCTCTGAAGGAAGACAGCTTCCAGCTGTTCTGGAACAAAGCCATCGTCGAGGGCATGTTCAAGGAGCTGTCGGGGCCAACTCAGTGAGTCTCTGCCGGGATTCCTGTATGTGAATCCACACTACAGGAAACACGACGATGTCCAGACTAGAGTTTAGAATGTATTAATACTTGAATCATCTGTCTTTTTAACCGTGGCTGTGTTCTTCACTGTAAAAAAAAAAGGTCTAAAACCGACCATTTCAAAGAGAGTGTTTTATTCAGTGACGGTCAGCAGATTAAAGCTCACTGGTTAGAATGCAGTCAGTGTAGATGGGTACAGGAGATTTAAAAGAAAGAACAACAACATTCTGGAAAGAAGGCTTTCAAACTCTTTCAGTGGCTATTAGACACAACGTTGTGTCTGAGCCTGGAAAAGATCATTTACTGTCTCAAGAACCAAGGAGAGGATCCTTTTTTAAGATACTTTTCTAACCCTCTTTCCTTGTCTTCTAACTGAAGACAAGGAAAGAGGTCCAGTTTTAGAGCCTTGTACATCCTTTGTTGCTTTGACAACCTGTTATTACGGTTTCTTTTGTTATTTGACAGGATGTGAGCATGGCTGGTTTAGGGGTTTATTGTTTGGGGTTTTTTTGGTTTGTTTTTTTTGTATTTGTTTCTGTTTAGTTTTTTTCTTGTCACTTTAGTGTTCAGTTTGTTCTTTCACTACTACTCACAATAGTATGTTCCCAGATTTCTGACATGTTTATTTTTGTTCTTTTTATTGAAAATTCAATAAAAACCATTGTTGATTTAAAAAAAAAAAAACAAAGAAAGAAGAAAAAAACAAAACGACGACGGGCCCTCGCCGTTTTGCGTCAGCAAATGTTCTGAAAATGACCACGGCAGGATGCCGGTCATCCAGGTGTTGCTGTGCTTTTCCTCTGACACGGTCTGCTGTCTCCGTCCAGCTACCTGAGCTTCCGTCTGCTGGGCAGCGCCCTGCCCCTGCTGTCGTTGGCCCAGCTGAAGGAGGTCTTGTCCGGGGAGGTGATGATGCACTACGGAGAGCACGTGGTGTCGGCTCAGGTCAGTGGTCTCAAGACGTCCAGGGGAGGCTTCGGACAAGTGGTCAACAGTGGGTTGCAACCCTTGTGGGATTTATTGCAGAATGGGAGAGACTGAAGAAACTGTCTATATTTTTCACCGCTGTGTGCCAGTGAGACCGTAACGAGACACTTTTGAATGACCTTTTTTCTATTTTTACCAAAAGCTCATTTATACCAGAGCTGGACAGGAGGACCCTGACCGCTCCTTTTCCTCCTCCAGAAGCCGGGCCGCTTCCGGCTGGCCCCGGAGATGGAGGCCTACGTGGCGGCGTTCCTGCAGGGCTGCGGGGACCCGGACAGGCAGCTGGCCGTGGCGGTGGGCTTCTCCTCGCTGACCAACCGCGGCTGCCCGGTGGTGCCGCCGGCGTGGCGGGCGGTGCAGCACCTGCAGCCCGCCGCCCTGCGGGCCTACGTGGACTGGCTGAAGGGCATGTTCCTGCAGCCGCGCATGGACGAGCTGCTGGACTTCAGCACGCGCAAGCAGAAGGACAAGCCGGAGGGGCGAGAGCAGTGAGTTTTTGGTTTCCGTTTTGCGGTGAGTCTGTGACTGAACAGGGAGAATAACCGGCAGCGTTCCTTTCCCCCCCAGGAAGGAGAACCCGGTGTCCCGCTTCAGGAAGTGGATCGTCTCCAGACTCTCCTCCATCATCGACAACTACCAGCTGAAGAAGCCCGAGGAGCTCATCATGGACGTGGCCAGGTGAGAGCAGCCCTCCGCAGAGCGGCGGGGGGGGGGGCGGCGCCGTCTGGCCAGGACGTAGCCCACACGGTGCCCTTTCTTTCCCAGGTTCGTCTTCTTCCACGCTTTCTTCAAGACCAAGAAGGCGTCGCCCAAGATCCCGGAGACGAACGGGACGCTTTCCGCCCCGCTGGACGATGCCACCAGAGGGGTGCTGGTCAACTCGTTCTTTGGGTGAGTTTCAACCACCTCCGTTGTTCTCCTCTTTAAAAAGCCAATCCGTCTTCATTAGAAACTGGATATGTCACTAGATGTCGCAGCGAAATAACATAAGTAAGAAAAAATGGTTTGAAATATTTCAGAAAAAGTTTTTATCCTGTCAAAGAAGCTGCAGACAGCAAAGATAAAACGTTATCTTATATGTCTTGTGTTTTTTATTCTGCACGTCAGAGTGAAACAATGTTCCAGTTAACAACAAGGATCCATCTAAAAGCAGTTTATATGAAGAAACCCAACAAGTGTGTTGTTACTTCAGGTCCTGGATGCCATACGCTCATAAAGAGAACCAAGCAATGTAAAAGCAGGGATGGTCAGGCCACAGATTAATATGCAAACGCACAGCACAGTTAGCCATTCCACTCTATAGGACCACACAAAGTGGACAAACTGACCATTCTCTTTAGCAGCATCACACAGGCCCGGAAGGACAAACCAATATGGCCGTCCTGAATTTCCTCCTGACCAGACCTGCCAATACAAAATTCCACAGTCAGGCACTTCCATTCTCCTGTCACCCACTGCCTTCTGACCCCCCCGCAGGCTCCTCATGTCCATGCACAACATGCCGCCGGGCGAGGACTGCCCGGCCGCGGGTCAGAAGCGGCTGCTGGGGGTCACAGCCGACGGGACCCTGTGGATCCACCACCTGGTCCGGTACGCCCAGGAGCTGCTGGACCAGCCCAAGCTCGTCCAGAGCAGCCAGCCCCTCAGCGCCGAGCAGCGGCAGGCCTGGGACAGGTACGGCCCCCAGCAGAGCCGGCTCTCAGGACTCCGCCCCCAGAGCTCGTGTAATGGTTACGAAACGCTGTCCTCCTTCCTCCAGCATGCTGGAGTCGGTGGCAAACCTGCAGAAGGCGGCGGGCAAAAGCACGACGGCGGAGAGCAACCCCTTCCAGCAGCTCTTCATGCTGGTCGGCCTGCATCTCTTCAAGGTACGGCGTGCTCCCGGTGAGAACAGAACTGGGAAAGTTGACCGTGATTACAATGGCTTTCTCCTCTGAAGGCCCCCGAAGAGCTTCTGGACATCATGAAAGACCTGCAGAGCTGTGTGGACAAAGCTCAGCAGAAGAACGCCAAGAAGAAGAAGAAGAAGAAGAAAGCAGGTGAGGGCTTTTTTTTTGTTTTGTATCCCATTCCCATTTTATTTTTCACCAAAAAGTAGCAGAAGGCCACACAAACGCAGCCAGCCGCCCCTCCGACACACGCTGGCAGCAGCCGCTGGACTTTGGTTGACAGATGAATGCTAATTTAGCGGCTGTGGATGTTCCCGCTGCAGCCACAGAGCCGGAGGAGGCGGAGCCAGAGTGGGTGGAGGTGATGGTGGACATCCTGCTGTCCCTGCTGTCCCAGCAGAGCCGACACATCCGACAGGTCTGCAGGACGGTCTTCTCCTCCATCTGCCCCCACGTGACTGCGGCTGCCCTCGCCGCCATCTTGGATGTAAGCAGCACAAACAGCCATTTTCTGAAGGACTTTCATAAGCGTAAAGTTGAATGTTAAGCCTCCATTAGAGATTTCTCGGAAGTCATAGAGATAATTTGATCAACCAGGCAATGTTCAGAATGAATGAGGAACAAAGTGCTGTTGTTTTGAATATACTCAGTTCACCAGCAGATTCTGTAATGCTTTTAAGACTTTTTACTCATGATTAGGTATATTAAACTAGTAATACTTATCAAAACACCACTTATTGCCACATATTTGCTCATTACAACCTTTATGATGTGCATGAAAATGAACAGACTAAACAAACCACCAGCTAAGCAGGACATTTTTTTTTAACCTGCAGTTGAAAGAAATTCCCCAAATTCTACAGAGAATCAATTCATTACTGTTGACACAGAGAATCTGTTGGGGATTTCTAGTGTGCTTCTTTTGAACAGGAACAGTTTGCTGCGATTATGCAAATAAGCCGAGACGTTTGCGCAGTTCTTATCTGGCAAACCTGGGGCTCCAAAGTGGGATTGGCTCTCATACTTGGAAATGCTTTAGCCTCCCGGGACAGGTTGTTTTTTCAATGTTTCGCCACCAGGTGGCGCCTAATCCTGCAAAGAGAAAGCTGAGCTTGTAAACGGTTGGCGGGTGGAAAGGTGGCGTGTTGCCAGTAAGCGGCCGTGTAATGAGGTGTGACGGGGACATGTCGGGGTCTGTGTAGGTCCTGGACCCGGATAAGGAGGGCGAGGAGGACAGCGCGCTGGTCGTCACCGACGACACGAACGCCTCTCAAACGAAGAAGAAGCCAAAGCAGGAGGGCGATGAGGAGCAGGATGAAGAAATGGAGGTGGGCCTTTTTCCTTCTCTCCCTCTCCGCCTGTCAAACGCTCGGGGCCAACGTTCGACTACATTCTGTTGGCAGGAGGACGAGTCGGACGAAGACTCCGACGAGGACAAAGGAGATGAGGCCATGGAGGAGGATGATGATGAAGATGAAGAAGAGGAAGGCATGGAGGCAGAGGAAGTGGACCAGAATTTCCGCTTGGAGCTGATGAAGGTCCTCCAGAAGCAGAACGCTCTGGTGGGTTTCCTAGCTTCAAGCCCCTCCCCCTCAGATGACCATACACGGTTAATGCGTAGAGTTCGACTCATTTCAAGGCCAGTGGCTCAAGAGGAGCTTCACAGCAGGTCAGCACACCGTGGTCCAGGTGACAATGCCTCCGTTATGTTTCTCATTCAGGCCACTGAGCAGGACGCCAGCAGCGACGAAGACCTGGATGACGACGCCATGATGAAGCTGGATAAGGGACTGGCAGCGCTCTTCTCCGAGCAGAAGAAGAAGGTCCAGGCCAAAAAGGACGAGAAGGCCAAGATGCAGCGGGAGAAGGCGCTGGTCCGGGACTTCAAGATCAAGGTGTCTCAACCCCTGCCTTTACGGATTGGTTTGGAAAATGGTCCCTGCCGTCATGGCCGTCTTAGCTTAGCTTATTAGCTTCTTCTCCAGTCCATCAACCCGTGTCCTCCCTGTGCGGCCGCTGTAGGTCCTGGACCTGGTTGAGGTGTTTGTGGCCCGGCAGGCGGGCAGCCCCCTGGTGCTGGGCTTAGTGGAGCCTCTGCTCAACATCATCGACAGGGGAATGAGCCCCGGCAGCGGGCAGCAGGAGCAGGACTTCCTCCGCCGGGCGGCGGACATCCTCAGGTAAAAGCAGCTGGACCCAGCGTCCAGCGCTGGTTCAGGACATTGTTTTTTGAATCACTGTGGGCCGATCAGCTCGTTAGGACTTTTAGGACATGTCCACTTGTGGTCACTAAAAGCATTTCCTGACTGTTACTGTGCCTTTGACTTTTCTAACATTTCAGCAGCAGAGACTCATGCGACGGCTTTTCTGGGTGTCCACCACAGTTGTTGTTTTTCCCCTCCTTTTGATTTGTTTGTTTCCATTGAACCAAACAATGTTTCATACTTCACATTGACAGTTGCTGTTATTTGGCCAGACAGCGTGATTATTTGCCGGAATCCAGCAATATTATCACATGCTTTTTATTTTGCCACCTCTGAAAGGGCACTTTCAACATTTCTCTGGTAGAGCCTGTTTTTAAAATCTGCACCTTAATCTGTGTGACGTCACAGATGACGTCAGAGGAAAGAGAGTTTTGATTGGTCCAAACACTGGGTTGAGGATAAAGTGTTCCAGCCAGCTGGTTTTGAATGGAGACGTGGTTCCCTGTGGTGGTGTTTTTAGGCCCTTTATTGCTCTTTGTCGGCCTGAACCTCCCGTGACTGCTGATGGCTCCTGAGTTAATGCAACCTCCTCCCGCCCCCCCCCAGGAACCAGCTGTGTAGGTCTAAGGTGTACTGCCGGGCCGCCGGCGACAGGCAGGAGGAGCTGCACCAGCTGCTGGACAAACTGATGACCAAAACCCACAAGCTGTCCGACTCCTCCGTGTGTCTCTACTACTTCAGGTAGCGCCTCTGCGTGTGATGACAGAGATGAAACAGACAGTTGAGCCCCGGGTGTGCGAATCCCCGCTGACGTTGTGCTTCCCTTCCAGCGCCTCCCTGTACGTGGTGAAGGTGCTGCGCGGAGCTCTTCCTGCCGAGGCCAAAGAGGCAGCTGACCACGTACGTTTGATTCTCGTTCCACGCGTTTCTCCCTCGTCCGGCCGCGGGGGGCTGCTGCCTTCTACTGCCGGGCGGGGACGGGCAGAACAGGGGAAAGAAGTCAGTCGCATAGTCGTGCTGTGGGCGTGTTGTCCTCATAGCCGCACCGTTGGTGCACAGATGCAGGTTAAATATCAGCTCCTGTATCCTCATCTCTAATACCGTCTCCAGCTCAGCAGCAGACGGATTCCAGGTCCGTCTCCGGGCTTTATCAGGCCAGGCAGTGCCCTGGATACCGTGGCCTCCTTTTTAGTGTACCTGTCTTCTTTCAGCAGATTTCTTGACAGGGGGTTTTTTTTTTTTTTTTTTTCTTATCAGCTCTGAAAATCAAAGGGTTGTTTTTTCTTGCTTCTTTTTCTTCTCTACACCTCGTGTTCATACGCTTGGCCTTGCCTTTGCAGATGAACTGAAACTGCTTATCTTGGAAGAGGCGGGTTTGACTTCAGAGACGTGCCTTCAGGGCCAACCTGAGCTCCTGAACCTGTGGAAAAAAATGCCCCAATAAAATGCAGAATGAGCAACAAAAAAAAGGTTCCGCATGAACCTGCTATTGCAAACCGGCCGGTGATGTCGGCTACGTCTTATTTGATGAGAAAGGGAATTTGTGTGGGGCTTTTACAGTTGATGTGATTAAAGTTTAAGATTAAAGGAGGGAATCGCTCCATGTTTTGCTGTAATACATCCAGCCCACAGTAACACAGAAAGACTCAAAGAAAAAGGAAAGAGACAGCTGCGCGGTGGCTAAATATTTGCTTCTGATTACTGAGTTTAGCATCAGTTCCAGCTGATGAGCATTGCCTGTCCAGGCTGCGACGCATCTGTCAGAGCTGTCGCAGCATCGCAGAGAAGTGCGGATCCGACATGTGCATCTGTCCAAATCAGAACTGCAGCTTAGAAAAAACAAAGATGACTCGTCTGTATCTGACGCCTCTGTTTTTCGTGCGCAGCTGAGCTTCATGGGGAACGTGGACGTGGAGCGGGTGTCCGGCACCTTCAGAGAGGCCCTGGACTCCTTCCTGAGCCGGAGGAAGAGCCCCCTGACCACTCAGATGTTCACAGACCTGTTCACCAGGTTCCCCGTGAGTCTCGCTGCCCCTCTCGACCGGTTAAAAAAAGAAGCTCCCGTCCAGCCCCCGCGGCCAAATAAAACCGTGTGTGTGTGTGTGTGTGTGTGTGTGTGTGTTCCCAGGTTTTGTGCGTGAACCTGCTGGATACAGCTGTGCAGTACATCACCTCTGCAGTCCGAGAGCACCAGCAGGTAAAAAACTCCTCTGGTAGAATAGGGAGCAAATAAGACTTTGGTCTAATGTTATTTCAGAACTGGTCTATCATGGTTTCTATCAAGGGTTTCTCAAGAACGGATTCATTCCACAGATTTGTTTACCACCCTTATTGTTCTCTGCTAGAAGTATCTTCACCAGACTGGATTTAAAGTTCTTGATTTGTCGTGCCATCTGGCTTTTTACTCTGGTGACAATCTTTTTTTTATTTTTTTTATTGGCTCTCTGACTTTCAAACGGGTGCTGTAACTTTTCATAAATCTCTGTAATTTCCCAAAGGCCCCGTTTGTTAGATTTTAGCAAAGAGTCCGGGCCACAGTGTGAACACCGTTCATCACAGCGATATTGAGCTCAATGATAAGAGCAACGACATGAAATGACTGTTTTACTGCATAAAAAGGTCAAACGTATGCATTGAAGTTGTAAACAGCTTGTCGGGTTTTTGGTTTGCTTGCTAAGTTCATATTGGCCAGAAATGTCTGACGGGCAGCAGACAACGTCTGGTTGAATGGATTTCACCTTCAGACAGAGTCCACGGATTGTTGTTATGGTTACGGTCGAGGTCAGGACTCAAACGGGTATCCTGAGGTAGATCAGTGTTAAGGGCAAAGGGTGTCTCAGAACTCGCTCTTTGTTAAAGTTTTGACTAACAAAAGAGGGAATTTCTGTGTATTAGAAAACCTTCAGCTTTAGGACTGATTTATTTATTTACTTACATTCTTTTTGTAAAAACTTTTATATAGCAGCTATGGTCTGACTGGCTCATTACATCTTGGACCAGTAACCATTAGGCTGGTCCCGATCCGATATCTGGATCGGATCGGCCGGCAGGAGAAAATGCTGATCCAGATCCAGTTTTTTCTTTAACTCCGATCCCACATGAGCATTAGCATCTCCTAACCCACAGGTCTGTGTCCTAACCATTAAGTAGTTATCAGAGTAAATCCCTGTTCAACACGAGTCTGACAACTAAATAAATAGGCTAAATGACTTTAAAATTTAATGCATGCTCTGATAGGCCAGGATCGGAGGTGAAAAAAGCTGGATCGGGACATCCCTAGTAACCACAGAACTCATTCTGATTAACATTTGTGAGAGCGTGTATAAATGTGAAACTGTTTTTGTTCAGTGGAGGCCCCAGTCTCGCTCCCATTCATTTCTCTGATGACAGACGCCTCACAGCAGAACTGTAAATGACTTTTGTGTCGCGCTTTTGGTCCGACAAGATCACCGGTCCGGTCCTAAAAGATTTTGAGCCTCACAACAAACCAGCCAGAACAGAGTCTCCCCCCCCCCCACCGCTGACCCCGTTAGGCTGACGGCTCTCCGTGTGCTCTGTGTCCAGGGTCAGGCCTGCGTGTTGGTCCTGCGGGCCATGCAGAGCCGGGAGGTCCAGCAGCTGCTGAGCGGCGCCCGGTGGACGGCGCTCTGCGAGAAGGTGTCCGGGCAGCTGACGGCGGTAAGTGGAGAGCCAATCACATGAGGGGGAAGCTTCTCCGCCCCCATAAAACACAGGACAGGTGTAAAGACAGCCTTGTTCGGCGTACGTTTTTTTTTTGTTATTCTGCCTATTTTTAAGATGGATTCACCAATTCAGCCTCCCCTCCGCCTCCAGCTCAGACACACACACACACACACACACACACACATACACACACACACACACACACACATATACACACACAGTGTATGCTCCAGCTGTCATTTCCCCAGTTTAGATCCTGCAAACTTCCCACGGTGGAACTGATAGAAAGCCGCATTCCTCAGCGTGCACGGGGCTGTAGGTTCGCCTCCCGCCTCCACCGTGAGCCCAGATGTTCACACGCCAGCAGGCTGTGAGCCCGTTTGCATTTTAACGACATTAACGGAGGAAGTTTATGAGATTAGGCGTCGCGGTGATGAATGGGGATCGCAGGCGCCGCTCGGCTCGCCGTCCTTCACGCGTCCCTCCAGAGTGTGGAGGGCCAAGAAGGACCTAATTAGACGTCTGCACACCCGCCTGGAACTGCTCCACTTCTCGTCTTTTTCTCTTCACAAACTATAGAGCAATGAATTCCTGTTCTTATAAAAAAAAATAAGAAAACAGCTCCGAACAGGCTCCAACACCGTTAATAATCAAATTAAACTGTTTTTATGTGTCAGAGGTACCAAAAAAAGCTGAGAATATAAGGTCCCCGCCGTCTTCTTTCAGAGTCTCCAAGTGGATCAGACCGACAGCAAGATGGTGCGGGAGAAGCTGGTGAAGGCCCTGGAGCTCTGCCAGTTCCTGGTCAAACACGTCCGCCAGCAGGTGCGTGAGGAGGAACGCCCGGGGGGGGGGGGACTTTAAGCCGGACTGACTCTATTAGCCCGGACTGACTGTTAGCCCGGACTGACTCTGTTAGCCCGGACTGACTCTGTGGGTCTGGACTGACTTTGTTAGCTGGACTGACTCTGTTAGCCATACTGACTCTGTTAGCCCGGACTGACTCTGTTAGCCCGGACTGACTCTGTTAGCTGGACTGACTCTGTTAGCCAGACTGACTCTGTTGGTCTGGACTGACTTTGTTAGCTGGACTGACTCTGTTAGCCCGGACTGACTCTGTTAGCCGGACTGACTCTGTTAGCCCGGACTGACTGTTAGCCGGACTGCCTCTGTTAGCCCGGACTGACTCTGTTAGACTAGACTGACTCTGTTAGCCGTACTGACTCTGTTAGCCTAGACTGACTCTGTTAGCCTAGACTGACTCTGTTAGACTAGACTGACTCTGTTAGCCGTACTGACTCTGTTAGCCTAGACTGACTCTGTTAGCCTAGACTGACTCTGTTAGCCAGACTCACTCTGTTAGCCGGACTGACTCTGTTAGCCGGACTGACTCTGTTAGCCAGACTGACTCTGTTAGCCCGGACTGACTCTGTTAGCCCGGACTGACTCTGTTAGCCCGGACTGACTCTGTTAGCTGGACTGACTCTGTTAGCCCGGACTGACTCTGTTAGCGCGGACTGACTCTGTTAGCCTAGACTGACTCTGTTAGCCCGGACTGACTCTGTTAGCCCGGACTGACTCTGTTAGCCCGGACTGACCCTGTCCTTGCGCTGCGTGCGTAGAAGCAGCCGGTGGACCTGGAGCCCCTGCAGGAGGTCCTGCAGTCCCTGACCAGCAGCGTCTCTTTCAAGAAGACGGGTCAGCTGGAGGACACCTACTGGGCCGTGATGAAGCACTTCGGAGTGACGTGAGTTATCGATCCGCCCCGTGATGGCGTGAGGTTCTTGAACCTGGTGTGAAACCCGTTAGCCGGTTCTAGCCTCAGACGCGAGTCCTCTGCCGGAGCTCGTGTGTTTAAAGCCGACCTGACCCTCCGTTTGCTCCTGTCCACACGACCAGGAAGCCCAAAGCGGACAAGGCAAAGCCCGATGGCGAGAGCGGCCAGGAGCCGGCGCCCAAGAAGAAGAAAGGCTTCCTGCCGGAATCAAAGAAACGGAAAAGGCGGAACCAACCCGTCCTGGAGCCGGGGGCAGACACGCCGGGCTCCACAAACCAAGCGGGGGCAGTGAAAGCACCAGGCAAAAAGAAACCCGACAAGAAAGCTAAAGAGAAAAGGCCAGCCAATGGCACGCCGGCCTCACAGCCCAGCCAGGCCAAGAAGAGCAAGACACAGGCGGACTGCAAGCCGGCCAAGAAGAAGAAGAAGAAACCCAAGCAGAAGAAGGGAGGAGATGGCCAAATGTAAAGTGGACTCTGCTATTTAAATGGACACAAAGAAGCTTTTGGAACATCCTTTTTTAGAAAGGTTGTTTTTATCTGTTCAGTTTTTTACCGCCTCGTTTGCCATTTCTATTTTTTCTTTTTATGACAACATTTCGGCTTTAGGATGAGTTCTACAGACATACAAAAAAACAAACTGAGGCCTGGTAGGTGGAGTGAAAGATTATTTTTCTAATATGTGGCTGATGTTTAGATTAGAAAAATGGCTTTAACAATAAATGTCTGCCTGAAAGTCCATCAACTCTGCCTCCTCACATTCTCTCCCTTAGCTTTTCAGTTTGGCATGCATGAATGAATGAATGAATGAATGAATGAATGAATGAATGAATGAATGAATGAATGAATGAATGAATGAATGAATGTCTGTCAGCTGTTTAACTGGCAGGGTAAACATCACAGGGCCTTGTCAGAGGCCCAGGTCTCTTTCAGACCACATCTCCTGGTGGTCTGGGGCCACCATCACAAGTTTTATGTAAGCTTCATAGTATTTAAAACATTTAAAAACACTCTGAAAATTGATGCCTGCACTTTACTGCAACGGATGCAAAAATATAGATGTATTTGGTTCTATATCAGGGTTTGGTTTAAAAGAAGCATTCATCTGAGTCTTGGTCATTCTAAGCCTAAATGGGACAGAAAAATCCAACATGTTCAGATCTTTACACGGTGCATTAAAGCTTTTATTGCATTTAATAAAAATTCACAGTTTTTCTGTAAATAGGATTTGTAGATAGTGGTAATAGTGTCAAGTAGATTTTTTTTTTTTTTACTATAGAACACGTTAGTAACCAAAGTAGGGCATAAGGACTAAAGACCACTTCCTGTTAGAGCCTTAATAAAAGTCGTCAGGGGATTTCAATGTCCAAAATCGGCCCGTTTCACACCGCAGAGTTGTCATCGGTTTCTCTGTTCTCAGGCTCAAATGTGCGTGATTCTGACTGGAAAAAGCAGTCTGATGAAAATGTCTGGATTAGTAGTCGTGTTCTAATGAGCCCCTGTCTGGGACCCCAGCTCTCCAGCTCTGATTCGTGTTGTGTGTTCACTGAGCACACAGGCACCGCGTGCCGGCCTTCCCTGCAGATTCTGTCTTAGTTTTTACAGCTTCTAGTGCAACTTTGACCTGACTGGATCTTTAATATTTCTGTCTCTGTCAACAACCAAAGAGATTCAAAAGTACCTAATTAGAAAGTAAGCGAAGAGGGAGAAAAGCATCCGTGTTGCTCCAGAAAGTACAGTCGAGATGTAGGTAGGTGATGTTGACGGTAGCCATGGAAACTGTCTTCCTTGTCACATCCATCCATTTTTTTACACTGCTAATTCCCAAGGGGGTCGCAGGTGGGCTGGATGAGATGAGAGGAAGAATGCTAACCACCACACCACCCTACAGGTAAATGAGTCAAATTTAACCACCGACAATTTAATTTACCAACAAACCGCATCTAGGTTGGACAGTTAAATACCTTCGAAGGAAAATACATTTTGGGAGAGCGGAATCAGCTTTTGTTTTCCACCTGAAGTATATTTTTAATCATTTCATCAGTTAATTGGGGCTTTTTCTGTGTCTTTATTCAGGCTACATGTGGAGAAACTTCCTGTATGAATAATGCATTTAAACGATGATCTGTGTTTCGCAGTGGGATTGAAAGAAAGGATTTATTCTTCATGTGAGAAGCAGAGCCTCATCTTTCTTCTCCACATGTGCAGACTGAGAACTATAACCACATTGTGAAGCATCTTTCCCGAGAAAAATGTCACTGGCCTTTTGAGCAGGATTGGATGTTGCAAGCCTTTGTGCTCTAAAGGTAAGCAATCACACAGAAACCCTAATTTGGCTGTCAGAAAAATGACACAGTGTCCCCCAAATGGATTACTGTACAGGACATGAAGCCATGCGACGATAAATCTGAGGGAGTGTTAGCAGACAGCCGCCCCATTCATCAGTAATCTCATCTTAAAGCCCCTGCACTGCAGGATACCGGTGGAGGGTGTCGACGTGAGCCGGCGGATATTCAGCCGCTGTTCGGCCCTGTGCTCGCAGCGCTGCATGCCTCATAAATCGATACCCAGCGAGAGTTCGTTCAGCAGGTTAAAAAAAAGACTGTCGGCCGTTGCGCCTTTAAAAAATAGAAGGAGAAGTCCTTAGATTAAAACCACAAGCCGACTTAAATGATGGATTCTCATCAGGGCTGTCCGTGTGGATGTTGTGATGGGTGGAAACCGTCTAAATTAAGCTTTTCCTGCTGTTTTCGTGACCTTCGTTGAAGCCAAAAGGAAACCAGCCATCCGGGTTTCAACTGTGTCATTTCTAAAAGTTTGAAACAGGAATTCTATCACTTGGATTTGTGGATGTTCACTTTCTAAATAGATAAAAGAGCAAATACAATGCGCTAATGTATAGACACCACTTTTACGGGTGTTCAGGGGTATTTTAATGGTAACTCAAAGGTGGTTTCCTGCACAGGTAGGACGACTGCATTGGCTGGTCACCATCAGATCGTAAAGTCTGAAAGTTGATTCCAAATGTACATATGTTGGGAAAACTACACAAGGAAATATCAAAATGAAACAGGAAGAGAGCATAATCCTGGGGGCCTTTGGCTAGCTGGAGACAAAAGCCTGTTGGATAACCACAGAGGTGTCTGTGGTATAAATTCAGACAGTCACTACCTGCAAGACAGCCTTGAAAAAGCATTTGTCCCACTTCATTTGATTTCCTGAAAATATTTGACCAATAACAGGGTTGCTCTTTATCTGACTGTGAACATGCATTGGTTAAAAATCTACTGCGTCTGTGTCAAAATACCTGCAGACACTAAGAAACATTTCCAACTCTTAAGCTAAAAGAGAAAAAAAGACAGGCAGCAAAGCAATATTCTATTTGTGACACGTTTAATGACCCTTTTTACCTGTTGACCCGGTCTGAATGCATGAAGATAGACGTGTTTTAGATCTAGCTGTCACCATATGGAGAAAAGAGAAATGTGTTAGTTCTTCCTTCTTTGGTTTACGGATCAGTGCGGGTAATTTCCTGAGCCTTTGGTATTGTACCCCGGCAGTCGCCGCTTGAGATGCTCTAATGAAGCATACAAAATGGCTCTTGTGATGACAAATGGCTCTCCCTGAACCCTGACAGCAGGGGTGAGAGCGGGAGCAGCGCCTCCGTCTCCTCCTGACAGTGAACTGACACCGCCCATCGCTGTGAGCCCCGATGTGGCGCGCAGAGGCAATCTGCTAATGCAGCCCGGCACAATCATCCCAGTGAGTCACAGAGTCAGGGGCGAAGTCTCATCAATATGAGAAAGATGCAGCCGAACGCTGGCCGGATTTATCCCCTCACCACGAGAGAGGGGTTTATCTCGCTGGATTCGTCCTGCATGGTCGGGGCGGAATTTTCCCAACATATGACGCAGAGGACTGTGCTGTATTTATCACTGCAAACGTTGGGTTTCACCCCGAGCTGCTCTGGCTGCTGGGTTCCCTCCACAGTGGACGGGATGGGAGGCTGCAAGCAGAATGTTGGTCTAATGAGGAGCATTGAGGGAAATCTAATAATCAGTATTTTTACACCTTGTGTTCGGCTCCACTCCTGCTTGGAGAAGGCTCAAGCCTCCATGCTAATAGCCCAGTATTCTGTCACTGCCTTCAGCTTTTCCTTTTGGAACCACACAGATTTTCTTATACATATGCTTATGTAGCAGCTTGTGTTTTTATCTATAATCTTTAAACCACTGTCATTCTCACACCCACCTGACACATCCCACATACATGCCAGTTCTTCTGAAAACAATAAATAACTGTAAAATGATCATTTTCTCCCAACATTTAAGTACCAATGTACAAATCTCTTTCTCAGGTAGAAAAAAAGACAATACACCCATTTATGAGTCTGGGAATGGCTGGAAGTGGCAGCTTGTTTTAATTTTTTCAACTTGGCATGAGATATTACACGTGGAAATGTTCCCACTTTTGGAATAAGAAATCTGGACATATTAAGCTCTAGTTCTAATTTTAAACGTTTGTGAGGTCCAGCCAATGCGGGCCTGTTACGGGAGATTATGCAATCGCACAGCTTTTGAAATGAACCGTTTCGGGGACCCTTAAGAACTGATCACTGGATACCTATGCACCTTGGGAAGTATTTAGCTTGGAGAAACAAATCCCCCCGGAAAACGGAACCATGAAAAATGGCCTCATTATTGTTAAATGGGTCTATAAAAGAAAACTAGGCTATTCCCATAGCGGCGTTAAACAAAATGCCCTTCTCTCGGTCTTTTTCCGTCTAAAGGGGCTTTGTATTGTAACAGTGGCTGAAAGGGATTTCCACCATTTCTAAAGTCTGATCTCTAACCTCCATTACCTCCGTTTATTCCTTGTCACTTACTCCTGACTTGACTCCATCTCAAACCTCTGGCCTCAATTCATCTTTATTGCTGACCACCATCCGTTCCCAACTGCCGTTCAATCCCATTCATTAATGGATCAAATTGCCACTGAGCTCCGACATTCATTCCAATCATTGATTTACATTTAGTCCTAATCACATCAATAATATTCCCAGGCATGGGGCTCCATCTTTTCATGGTCACTTGTCTCCTATCCAATGAATTACTCCACTATGTTGACCTCTTTTCATTCCTAATAATTGGTTTCTGTTGATACCTACCATTTAGCTCCATTCATTCTCAGCCACTGACCTTAATTCACGCACTGAAATGTGTTCACTAATTCCATGCTAGGGCTTTGTGACATGATTTCCCCATACGATAATCGCTTTTCTTTTGGGGCCACTTACAGCCGTTCGGTCTCAACTGCTAACATTTGACCGACATCATGTCCATCCACTGACATCTTTCTCTTCCTGGTCCTTCATCACCTCGCCCCTATTCATTCCTAACACTAACTTCCTTCCATCCTCGACAACAAAGAGCCCATCTTTCCTAACAGCTCCTCTCTCAGTGCCGCTGGCTTCTCACCGCTCAGTCCTCTCTGTTCGCCAGCATCTATAAAATCACCACTGAGCTTCAACCATCTGTGGTCAGTCGACTCCGTTCTTTGCCACTGACAGGCAGCCAGCTTTAATATCTCATCCCATTTCTTGGCAAGACATATATCCCCCTAAAAAAGACCAAAAAAAGCACTTAACTCCAGCTCTACTAGAGAGAAGTGCTTCACTGTCAGGTCAAATGAAGACGTGTTTTCACTAAAGGACCAATGAAAAGTCATGCACTTCAGAGTATAAGACAGTACGGAAGTTACCTGTTTGTGACGTTAAACTTGCGTTAATGAGTATTTCTTTGTCTGTTTAAAAATGCTCTTATGCTGCAAACACATTCCATCCTCAGAATTCTAAGTGGCTCACAGCTCTGGAGAAAACGTATGTTTAAACATGGAATGCTTTAGTCATCTGTCATTGCCTTTCCGGCTGTTTTCCTGCAGGGAAAAAAAAACGCTTTTGTTCTGTTGTGCTTATGCCAATGAGATAAGATAGATGGGCACTGGGCCGGGCCGGCGGGCTGCCAGTGATCGCTTCATATTCTCAGGCCCTTCGTTGGTTGGGGACAATTAGGAACACGGTGTCCTGGCAGTGGTCCAGCCCGCTGACAGACGCAGACTCCGTCCGCCTGACCCTCCCGCAGGACATGATGTGGCTTCATTACAGGCAGACGTGGAGAAGACAGACATCTAACCTTCATGCCCGTAAATGACGGAGAAGGATTGATGGGGCCCGTGCGGGTGACTTTGCTCGGCGTGCCGTTCGCCTGATTGTGCATTCAGCAGAGAAAGTTGTCGGGATACGGAGTCGGCCCGGATCAGGGAGCCTCGTGCACGGTCCCCAGCATCCTTCAGAAGGTCATTGTTGCTCAAGAGAGTCGAATGATGTCACTGAAATCTACTTATCCGTTTGCATAATACATCATATGAGCTGTAAGACTTTTTTTTTTTTTTTGCTTGATTTTTGCAGATTTACCCCTCAGTTCGGTCTACCATGCAGTTGCGCAAATGCCTGAGCAGCAGAAAAAGCACTGACACCAAACAAAAGCGGGTAGGTATTATGGATTTATTTATAAATTTTCAATATTACATATTTCCCTTTGATAAGGCAGATTATATGAACTCCAGAAAGATTATGTTACTGCAAAACATTCCAGCTCGCGTAATGCCATCATACATTTACAATGAAGTCATGGAGTAAATGACATATCATTTCTAATAGGCCCACTATGATACAATGTGAGTGATCCAAAAAAAGAAGGGACTGGCCTCAATCGGAAGCCTTCGTTGGAAGAATTCTCAGTTTATTACATTTCAGAGAATACATTATAAATACTCATAACTGAAAATACCGTATAATCGCTAAAACTCACCATCTGACACTTGGAACAAAAAGAAAGTCTGTGTGCATAACTACAGCGAAAGGTCTTGCATCCTGTCAAGCCGTCTAAAGCTACCTACAGACGTCCGCCAGACACTGGAGGACAAATATGCTAAGTCACTTAATTGAAGGAAAAGAATACTACGCAAACAAATAAAGCCGCTTCTACAGCATATGCGCAGCTTTGCGCTGCCTAACAGCACCACAACATCCATTATAGTCTAACTACTACTGGGAGTGTGTCAGAGGACATGCCAAGGAAGATCAGCCAGCCATTAAGGTCTGAGTTGTGTCACCAGCTCTTAATAATTCAACACAACTATGTGTCACATCCCAGGGAGGGACTGAAAGTTTAAACATCCTGGAGGTTTAAACAAGACAGGGGAAGAGGAAGAGGTCCAAAAGTCAAAGCAGGCAAATACTTTACACAGTCCCATAAGGAGGTACCGGCTGGCTAGAGACTATCAGGAGAGTGTGTGTCCACGCAGCTAGCCTGTGTGTCACCGGTCGTTTTAGACTAACCTAGAGCTAATATTCTGCTTTTCCAACGAATTCTAAGTCAACTACAAGCAGTGGAGATGGGAGTGGGAGTTCTTTGTGCCTTATTGCTTTTCCTGTTTATTCCACAGTCTCGTTCCCTGAAGTTGAGCTAGGCTAACAGTCCGGAGGAGCCGTCTGGCGGTCCTCCGCCTCCCCCTCTCCCGCCTCTCCGCTCTGGCACGAGGGCTTCTCCTCGCGCCTCGCCGGCCGGACGATGACGCACGGCCTCGCGGGCTCCCCGGCGCGCGCGGGGTTGCGACTGTCGCGCTCGTATTCCTCCTGCGCGCGCCGGATCTTCTTGTTCCGAAGCTTCCTCTTGTGGAAGTGGAAGGTTGCCAAGGAAACGAGGACGATCCCCACGAGCACGGCCACCAGCACCAGGAGCGCGAGGGCGGAGGAGAAGGGCGGGAACAGGCTGAGCTGCTCCGCGCAGGTGCCGTTGCTGGCGTGGAGTCCCCCGCGGCAGCGGTGCACCGGCACCGACGGCCCCGGGGCCTCGGCGGTTCCGGCCGTCATCCGGGCCGCCTGTCGGGCCGCCTCCCGGGCCGCTGCGGTCTCCCTGACCCCTGTACCCTTCGTGCTCTCCGGGCTCAGCGCGGGGACACCGAGCCGCGCATGCGGTTACCTGCAACGAAAAGAAGGCACGTGAGGCTTCTCGCGGCCAGCAGAGACCCCGGACCAGCCCCCGGACCAGCCCCCGGACGGGCACGGGCAGCCCCGGGCTGCTGGAACCGGTCCGACACGAAGCAATTAATGAGGGGAACCGTGAATAATTGAAGGGGGAATCACGGGATTTGACGGAATCATGACAGAAAAATTGCCCACAAGCCCCGGTTCGGAAAAAACAGAGGTTGCTTTGAGTGTCGGATAAAGAAGTCAGTACAATGGGCTACGTGATCTATTGTAATGAGCAGGCCTAAAAGAACCAGCCCGACACCAGCCCCCCTGTCCTGAGCACGGGAAAGTCATCTTTACGCAGAGCTTAACGTCGGCGTGATCTCATTTTTCTGCCCCCCGGCTGTCAATTTTTGGAAAACGAGAAAAAAATCCGTTGAATTCCCTACCTGGTGAAACAATCAGTGCTGGGAAGGGTCCGGGAGCGGAGAGCCGAGGTGTGGAAACCGGATCGGGGTGACGCATTTCATTCAACGAGCTCCGAGCGTTCAGGCTTTTCTACTGCCGCAATTCGCCCGGTGGGCGTCCCGGACTCTCCCTCCGCCTAACGGTGGCCGGCGGTGGGGGGAGTCCCGCGGGCCGGAGCGGGGCTGTGGGGCGGGAGGGAGAGGCGGTGCTGGCGGCGGCGGAGCGGGTTCTGGTCGTGGGCTTCCCGGCTGGTGCTCCGCTGGTCGGTCCTCCGCTGGTGCTCCGCTCAGCATCTGAATGAGCAGCTGCAGCTGCACTGAAGCCCCCGTCCAGCCCACCAGTCAGCTGGCACCAGCTCCTTTCTCCCTCCTCCCTCCCCCGTCACATGTAGACTCGCCTTTTGTAAAACACTGACGGCTCGTGTTTCCGAATAAACACCACGCAAAACCGGGGAAAATAAGTCAATCAGTGGGTAGACGTGCAGTTTGAGACTCCGGTCCGTTCCTCAGGGTGTGGTCAGTCAAATGCTGCAAGCCTACATGATTTGAAGGCTTAAGCTTCATTGTGAAAGATAGAAATTGTACCTATCTGTTCGAGGAATTTAGGGAAGAAAAAGGTGACGAGCAGGAGTTGCAAACGTTAGTGCATATTCACCACAGACCTACAGCTGGAAACTGTCAGAACATTCCACTAAATTTATCAAAAATGTCAATTTTTTTTATGTCAAATCCAATTTGGCACCCAACCCTTTACTGTCTTTATTTGTTTGGGTGTCTGATCTTCTCTTTGCACTTCAATTGTTTTACTGTACATGAGAAAAGGTCCATTTTCTGGTGATGACGAGTGAAAACCCCAAATCAGCCACATTGGCAGATGAATTTGTGACTTTGAGAAGTGCTTTGCATGGTTTTTCTGTAAGAGAAAAACAACAATAACAGAAAAGAGTGCTTGTTCCAGCCCTCTTTTATTTAATACCTGCTGGAATCAGCAGATACACGATGCCCGGCTAGTTTTGTGCCACAACATTTCTAACCCGAGTCTTGTTTCACTCTTTGTTTTTTCAGTTTGAGTCAGTCCATTATTCCACATCATATGTCTGTTCACGGTCTGATGTCCTGCTTTTACAACGCAGCTGTTTTCCCATTTTCATTTAATTTTCATTTAACAGCAACAAATACTTTATACAGATACTATACATATATATATATATATGTGTGTGTGTGTGTGTGTGTGTGTGTGTGTGTGTGTGTGTCTGTCTGCATAAATATGTACTTGTTTTAGGTTTTACTTTCAACATCACACACCTCAACAGAACCCCTCATTCCAAAAACTGAAATTACCCCTGTCCTGGTAAATGCTCTAATCATTGGTGCCACATCCTGAATTTCTAGTTCTGATTTATAGATCCAGGTTGTGACAAAGTTAGGAGTACATTTACTTTTCCAAATGTACCTGAATTCGACTTATTTGAAGAAGGGCAACAACTAGAAACCCTTAATATTTCTTGCAGTCTTTTGGAACGTCCATCCTCTATAGCTCAAAGTCAAGCGGCCGCTCGTCCTCCAGTACCAGACTACTGCACTTCAAAGTCAGCCATCATCAGCCGTGCTCACTCACACAAAGAGAAACTGTCCCTGCTTCATTCATACCCTCAATTCAGGGACTGCTCCCAGGTTTCAAGATTTTCTGACGTTATATTCAAACATTCTTCTCATGCAGAAGTGAGTCCTGATTCCCTGTTGCATCTCGCTTTGCTCTGCAGTGAGTTTAACCAATAGGCTCTCCTCAGAAGCCCAGGCAGACGGGGGCAATGGACCCGGCTGCTCCCATCGCTGTCGGGCTTTTCTTCCAAAATTGGAAGTCACCCACCATTCAACCGCTGAGATAGCAGGCCAGGGACCGACTCGCACTCTCAAAGCTCCGGAGGATGATTTGTTTCAGGGCCAGTGGAACGTTGCTGAGGCCTGTGACCCCGTCAGAAGTGATTGTGGAAGCGAACATTTCTCAGAGATTAGACGGAAAAGAGGAGGCAGAAAGAGAGACAAAGGAATATGATATAGATTCATCATTTCCATAGTTGAGAGGATTTGTTTTACAGCCATCTTCGGACATGAATTTGAAGAGGTCGTCAGAAAGGAGTTAGCAAAAGAATGGTCTTACTTAGACCCTTCTGAATTGAACTCGGCTCCTCCTTGAGTGCGGCAGGCAGTGTGACACACGCTCCAAATTTAGACGTGTGAGGGAAGGAAAACACTGTGAAATGACGTTTCTACAATGAGGCCACGCCTCAAGACTGTGAAAATAACATTCAGTTTCATACAAAGAGTGACACGTAGTACCTTATCTGTATCGTTACGTCTGGGTTTGATGTTTGGGTTAGCATATGCTAGCATTTTTAAGTTGTCAATAGTGCTCATGAGCTTTTGGGATCTGAAGAACTACGAGTGATAAACGGGAACCATATGCAAAACAGAAACTGTGGAGAATTAATTAAGAACGCAGAAACAAGTGAATGGTCAAGAAAAACCCTGAAAACTCAGACAAGGGAGAATAACAAAATACCCAAACTACAAGAAAAAGTAAAAGGATAAAAGTTCACAAAATAGAAATTAGCAAAAACCTGCAGAACTCAAGACATTTTTGGGAAAATGTGCAAAGGAATCACTGTAGTGTGTACTAAGTCACTGTGTGAGGCTCTTTGAATACTGATGTGTTAAAAACAGTAAGTGGTGGTACGCTGTGGCTTTAAACATTCTTAAGAGCTGTTATATTTGGATAAATTCATGTTTCCTTTGTGTTGGGCAACAACAGAAAAGATGACAGCGTCTAGTTCTGTCCGCCTGTCAGTAATTACAGAGGGGGCTGTTCCAGGTTCTCTTCACACGTTTAGTCATGCCTCTGGAAAAGTTTTACAGTCATCATGAAGTACGTGCGGGGTTCGGTGGCGTTCGTCCACAACCTGTGTCCAGCACACTGCGGTCCAGTCCCAACGCTGACCGTATCCAGGTGCTCCCTCCCACTACCACAGAGGTACGTCCATTCACACTGATTCTGCAAAACTTTACATTCTATATTTAAAGCCAACTATTTTTATACATCACGTGTCAGCATTTTCAAGCATTAATGAATTCCACCTCAACAGTTTTTTTTTGTCAGCTTGTGATAAATACAGTGTTTTGTGGAGGCAAGTCAGAGTTAGAGACAAAAATCAAAGAGAGATACAGTATCTCATTGGGCGATGGCCCTTTTTGTTGTTTGAGGCGTAAAGTGTCTGCAGTTCTCACAGTAATCATTTTCTGGTCCTACTCGTGGACATGCACCATCACCAGCAGGGCTCCATGAAAAATGAACGGCTTTAGAGGGAATGAGGGTCCCTGGATGATGAACTCGCTGTAGATGAGTGCGCACTGAAAGATTTATGCGACTATTCATGCACAGTTTAAAGCATGGCATATGTTTGAGGACTCCTAAATGGAGAGTGATTAAAGCACTTATTCTAATATTTATACGGGTCCGCTCGGCCGTCTGGGTCAAAATGACCTAAAACGATGAAAGAACGCTGCAACAGAAATGGAGAAAGACTCTGCCCTTCGAGGCCTCTTCAAATGCATCCAATCGCATCCAAATCAAAATTATTTTTAGCCTTTCGCTTTGAGGTGTCGGGAAACTCTTCTTCCTGAGTGCCTCCTCCTCCATCTCCGTTCAAGCGTTGTTCGGTGTACCTTTCTGGTCTCGGCGTGAGGAGCCTTATGTAGATAGGTTTGAACACCGTCACGCAGACTCCTTCTTGAAGGCTTTCACGGTGTCGCAGACACGAAAAGCGGCCGTGTAGGGAGTGAAAAGAGAGCCGGGGAGAGACAAATTTAAATCCCTGTCCAATTTCACAGCTCTGCACCCTGTTTTCTGTCTGCTTGCTAGCTGGTTTAACAGGGTTTTTTTTTTTTTCACTGCCTGCTGGGGCTGGAAATGAGGCTGATGAGAGGGTGATATACACCCGGAGGGCTGTGCTTGGTCACGCCACACCGAAGAGCTGAGCGGCACCACGACTCTCTGTGGCAGAGTTAATGCCGAATGGGAAAGTCCAAAAGGCCCCCCGGATTGTTTCAGGCTTTGCTTTTCTGACTCGTCTTCTTCCTCCAGAGCTATGGCGTGACAGCTACAGACATTCTTCTTCCCCCATACTGCACTAGTCCCACTAATAGGCTATTTAATGCATGTTATATTTCATGTGTGTAAAAAATATGTTTTAGCTCAACTTAATTATCTGAAAACCGCATTAGTTCAGACAATCAAGAGTCCAAGGAATCCGCACAATATGGGATATTTTACCATTAGTTAAAAGGGTTGATGATCCTTAAAGTTCCCCTTCACCTCAAAACAAGCTTTTTAACCCTGTTAGATTTTTAATTGGATGTTTTTATGAGACATCAATGTGAAGGCCGGGGACGTAGAAGCAGGACAGTGAAGCTGTTTTTCTTCAATTTGCTTCAAACCTGCATCGCTGAACCATCACAACATTAGAGCTGGTCACTGCACACAGTTAAAATGTGTCTAATCTCATTTTTATTATCGTTAATTAGACCACCAGTCTACTACAGAATCTATTCAGTATGTTCCAGAACCATAATGTTTTTGGTAAGGATGTTCGGATGATCTCACATTCTGATCACCGCTCGTCGTTTCAATGTAGATGAAAGCTTGAAAACCAGAAGGAGGTTTTCCCAGAGTGACAATGTAAGTCATGTTACAGGAGCACAAGCGCGTGTGCTCAGTGTACCAAGTGCTTCCAGCAGCTGGGACCTCTCTGTAACCCGTCTGATGTAAAAAAATAAAAAAAAGGGGGAAAAAAGGGTTTTAAACAGAGAGAGGCTGGAAATTGGTCAGACTGGTTGTTTAATGTAACTGTCCATCACTCAGTCTCTGTCTCCATAGATTGTTGTATCCAACACCACCGTTTTTGTGTATCTCTGTCCTGTGCCGTAAAATCTTTTTAATCCTTGAAAACAATTCAACTGTGATTCCATGCCCCACTTTTGCATAATGACAATCCCTCATTTGCTTCCCTATTACTGAGCCAAATTATTTTCTTTCTCTACAGCTGGCGTTAATCAGGACTGCTAACTGTAACGGGAGAGATTTGTGGGTCTGAATACTAAACTGATATCGATGTACACACTGCTGTCCATTCTGTGTGAGTGTGTGTGTGTGTGTTTGTGTGTGTGAATGAGCTGATATCTTTCAAGCTGCAGGCCATCTACGAGCGAGAGCGGTCTTGTTGATATTCCGAGCCATGCACACACAGCTGCTTTCCCTGCAAGTCTCTGTCTGTCAGCAGAATTTGTAATGAATTGCCCGAAAGCCAGTTTACTATGCATGCACTCATGCGTGCAACAATACACACATAACAGTCCCAAAACAACTTCTGTGGAACACAGAAAATGGGTTTTGGAAGGACTGAATGAAGCTCTGGTGTCTGCAGAAAGGAAATGTCTCTCAAAAACAGCTTTTTTCTTCCATCTCTGTGATGCTGACCACCGAGCATCCGCATGTAATAACGTGTGAAAATTTGAGCAAAAGTTGGTTTTCTTATTCTACAAGGTGAGCTCATGACTGAAGATTGTATACATTTAGCTTCTCTGAAGGTATGCAGTCAGTTTTTTATTTTTACCCTGAGAGCAGAGATACCATCAGGACACACCAGGCTTGTAACATAAAAACATTTCCAGCTGCATGTTCTTCAGTCTTGCATCAGCCCGAGGCAGCAAACACGGATCGATTTGTTTTTAGTCGGAATATGATTTTCTAAAACACCAACGGCTCCTTCAGAATCACAAACATCCAGAAAAGTTCTTCCTCAGGCTTCTTCCAACCACATGGAATCAAAGGGTACAAAGTCCCCACACTGATTCAAAAGCTGTGCTGTGTCTCAGTAAATCCCCAAAAAAGCACAATCACTATCTTTTTGTCCTCTCCTCTCCACAGAAATACAACTTAAGTATTGACTTGTCAGCATGTCGCCGCTCTGTGCTGCTGAGCCAAGCTTGGCTGGTGTTAACGTGTCAACGAGTGTTTTTAAGGAGGACAGGAAGAGCTAAACTACAGGCCTTTGTGACACTGGACCCTTTTTTTTTTACAGAAATAACTACCAGCTTGAGAATCATTCTACACAATCCTCCCAACAGCCTCTGTTCTGTCTTAACCTTGTGAATCCTTACTTTATCGTGAATTAGCATTGATGGAAAAGTGCATGTTAAGTATATATATGCATTTTTAAATGCTGTGAGGGGAAAATATTGGGCCAGTTTGTAACCAGGGACTGTGACATTAAATGTCTTGGATCAGTATATGAATGGTTATTCTTCACATTTTAAGAGTGATGCTGGGTTTTTAAAAAAAAAAGAGAGTTTGTTTGAATTGTTTGAAGGGCATCATCATATTTCATATTGTGGCAAAGAAATGATTTCTTGAGAAAGAAATGGCGAGCTAAGATTTTTCCCAGGTTTGTAGGAGTAAAGGTTTATGTTTATGTTACACAAATAGTTTGATAGAATAGAAGTTTCAGGTCTTTTTGTCAATAAACAAGCCACAAAGTGACCATTTTATTTCTTATTCGAGTGTCATGGATGGTAAATCATCTTTAAATCATCTTGAAAACAAGAATTCAACAATTTTATATTCATTCATAAGTGCATATGCGACATAATGAGTTGCAACTGTGTTTTCAAGAGTTTTTTTCCCACAAAAAGAAGAGATCTGGGCAGAGGAGGCATGAGGACATTGTGACTTTGTGTTTTGCTTGTGATTGGCTGCGCATGTCTTTGTCGCTTCCTGTTTTATCTCTAACTCACCCTCTTTCACCGCTGGCTCCTCCGTTGACCGTCCTTTGGTTTTCAGTCCCATTGTCTGCCCTGCCTGCTCTCAGTGACTCCCCCCCTAAAAGTTTGTCCTTCTCAAACTCCCCAGCTTCTTTCAGCGCTCTCCTCTCCTCTCCTCTGGCGTCCTGAGTCGGACCCTCATTCTTCACTTATTCCTCGCAGCCTTGCGGGCCTCATTATCCCTCCGGCTTGTATTGGATATCATTTGCCTCTGTTCCTGATTAATTCCCTGCGTACCGAAGTCTTCCAAGTACAGACCAATATTCTTTTCACTTTTAATCGTCCTCAGAGTTGTTAATCTTAGGCCTCCCTCCACATTGACCTGCAGGACAATAGAAAACGATGTACAGTCTAACACATGCAAACCACTAAAAAAGCCTAAGCTTTTGTTAAAGACTCGAGAGGATGCTCTGTTTAGCCTCCAAACTGCAAGAGCATTCTAACTTAGGCTGTGGCCCTTTTTATTATAAATTTTCTTTTCTATAAGTCTTTGTTTTGGAAAAACAAATTCAAAAAGTGTTAACCTGCATTCACAAATTAGGACCCAAAACACAATCTGTCCCTTCTGTCAAACGGATTTCTATTCAATTTAGTTCAGTTGAAAGTTTTTTGGAAGGTGAAAGTTGGACAAAGAGAGATATGTGTTGCTGGAATCTCAAGTGATTGGAGAGGAAGGGTTGGATTTGTTCCTTTTTTCTTTTTTTTTTAGCTTGGCAACAATTGATATGACCAGACTCGGCATCGGCAGGTAAAAAAGGTGAAGCAAACTCCTTCAGTAGACAATGGACACTGACGCGTAGCTGCGACAGCATCCAAAGACATTGTTTAACAGAAAACAAAAGCTCTGTAGAAAATCCTTAAGATACAACGACAGAATCTGCCAGGAGCCACTGGCCCAGGCTCCCACCAAGCCATTCCCCAACGTTTCAACATGTCTGTGATCACTGTCTTTCCTTCTTACAATGAGTGATCTGTGCACGTGTGTTTCATCTGAGCGATAATAGCAGCAACTAAGTTCTCTTATGAACTCGCACATGATCTATCCTTAATGGCCGCCGGCTTTTCCTTCAGCCTTTATTTCTCCACAATTCTGAATGATTGATTTGCTTGCGTAACACACTTAAGTTGCTTCCATCACGTTAAACAGCAACACATTTCCAAGCTGACAGCGGCGCGTTAAGGCTTCAATTTCCTACCGGAAAAGATTTATTTTGGTGGCCAGGTGTGTTTGCTGCTCTCATAAAACACGGTGTAACGTTGTATAATGCGATTCCGTGATGCCATTTTCTCCTGCTTGCTCACCGGCTGGGCATCAACCATTTTCCTCAGCTGGTGGACGGAGCCTCATCATCATCATCATCAGCAGCAGCAGCAGCAGATCACCTTTCCCACCCACCCCCAGGCACCGTGAGCACTACCCGAGCCCGGCCGCACACGCATCCACATGAATAAAAACCCACACCTTGCTCCGACGCCATCACGCCCACAGCTGATGAACAATTCCGTTCCTAAGCAACCGATCCCCTCCGTGTGGGGCTGGCATGTTCTCTGCGTGTCTGCGTGGGATTTCTCCAGGCACTTCTCCTCCCACCATCCGCAGACATTCGCCTCAACTCAGGCGAACAATGTAAATCCCTCCCACGCACCACCGAGTGGTCCAGGTAGTCTGGTGGAAGGGCCGGTGGAGGTTTCCCCCCGTGGGTGTGAATGCGCCGAGCAGCTTCCAAACCTCTAGTGACCACCTCGGATATCCAGACTCTGGGCTCTCGCAGCATTGTTTTAACTAAGCTTCTAGGTTTTGCTGTCTGTATATTATGGACCAGAATGTCCAAATTCACTGTTCTAAAGCCGATAATTAATAATCCCATGTCTCAGGTTGATTAGATTTTCTCTAATTGTTTATCCTGATGCTTTTTGTTCTCACCTTCTAGCTGATTGGTTTTGAATCGGAGACACTACTTGTTACAAGGAAAGTCCCCTTCTGCAAACACTTTGTCAGTTTGTCATCCAGCTTCACACATCAGCGCTCAAGATACCAGAAACTGTAACATCGTTATTGCCTTCTTTTAATGTTTTTACAGCTTCATTCATAGCAGCCGCTGATGTGTGCCTAATTTCAGATTGGAAGTACAGCTTTGTGAATTTGAGTGGCCAATAATGTTTGACATATGTAGTCTACAAGAAGGTCTACAGCGTTTTTTATGGTGTTTTTTTTTGTGAGAGATAATATTTGCGCAGACAGTGAACTGAGCCAACAGTTAGATACAAAAATCTTATGGAAAAATGCCTAAAATACGTTTTGTTAAAGTTTTAAGAGGCTAATGATGACAGCTATTTTTCCTTCCTGTCTTCACTTTAGAAATCAGTATGTCTCCTTTCAGGGCAGCAAATCAGACTTTAGAATCATTGAAAAAGGGGTTAATCATTAGGTCCTTTGCTATTTTTCTAAATTTCCACAAGTTTGCTCTGACTGACGAACTCATTTATATGCAGAGAATACTGCAATCTACTTCTCCAGTTCTGATCTTACACAACTTAAATATTCATTACAATCTGATTTGAATCTAGTCCAAAAGTGGGTTTGTGCAAATAAACATTCTCTGAATGAGAATAAATAATATCCTACGCTGTTTCGCACTCGACCAAATTCAATATCTCTAGCAAACAGGTGATTTGATCATTTTCTAGATGGAACATCGTTACAAAAAGTTGACAAATTAAAATATTTGGGCCATTGGTTTGACTCCTATCTTTTAAAACACGTTGATTCTACATATAAGAAAACATGTGGTTACTTAGAATAACTTAATCATTCTGTAGAACATTTTTATCTTTCAGCTGAGTCCTTAAACTGGTTAGCAATTAAGGCCACAAGAAAATGTCAGTGGTTGTTATTTACTTAGAAGTGGATCTATTCCAATTTTCCTCAAATACTCAGTATTTGTATTTATTGTCTTATTTGTCTCTTGGCGGGGAGTGTGAAAGTGAGTGTGGGTGAGTGTTTTCAGTAGGGTGTGGGAGTTTCTGCATTTAATTGTCTTGTATTCTATTTTGGAGTTGCTAATGATGACTTGTTATACTTTTGTGTACATATGTTTTGTATGGAGCCCATCAAAAAAGAGCTGGAACATCCTTAAAGACCTTGAGCCACCAGCAGGGTAGGATAGGAGGAATCTGACAGAGCAGAGCCAGTCAGAAGGGTTTATGTGCAGGGGAGTGTGGATGTGAGTGGAAGCAGCTGAGGATAATGAGCCAGGAGACGGGAGTGGAGCTGCTGAGGAGAACCCAGAAAAATCCGAGGGCAGTGAAGGTGGTGGAGACAACGGACGATACAGGAAACTGGTAGGGGCACCACAATAAAACCCAGGAAACGAAACAGAACTAAGACACATTAAATGCAAGAACAGTTCCAAAATCAATCTAAAAACACAGGCAGATGACATCATGGGTAATCAGAATCAACCATTCTGGGTCTGACTGAAGATGATGCCTGCATCTGTTGTGCTATGCCTTGGTGTACTTTGGGGAAAAGGTTTCCTGGTTCTGGTGACATTTATTGACTGGTCTCTGTCATGTTGCTCTTCATCCGTCTCCATGGGTGACATTCGTTTGGAGGGGTGATTTTTCAGTCATCCATGAATACACACACACACACACACACACACACACACACACACACACACACACACCCACACACACACACACACACACACACACACACACACACACACAAATTACACATAATTCCTTCGATCTGCCATAAAAATTGCAGTAGCTGTGTGTGTGCTGTGTGCGGATCTTCAGACTTATACTTTACAGGACTGTAGGGAATGTAGGAAAGTAGGGAATGTTGACTCATGCTGTGACAACGTTCCACCAGAGGCCTGTACCCATTTAGACTCTGTCTCTGTGAGAGCACAAGCCTCTTTGTGTGCATGGCAACTATCTTTACTCCGCTTCCTAAAAGAAGAAAGGGGGTCAGTCTCTTTCTACATAGGTTACCTTCAACCTGTGCATCATCCTTCTGGTTTATGGCATTTTTTAAAATTCACAACAGTTTGAAAATACTTGTGTACCTTATTTAAATAGCTGTAGCTGCAAATCAGACAGGATGTGTGCATTGACTCGTTTAGTGACTCACAAAAACCCTGACCTAAGCATGTTTCTCATAGTGACTGGGTTCTGGTTCGTGAGAGGGATCCCATGCTGTTGACTTGACTTTAAAAAAAACAATTAGAGCATCAGCATCCTGGTGCTGATGGGACATGGGCAGACAAACAGACTCCGTGGGATTTTTTTCATTCTCAGACACCTTGTCCTACTTCCCTGTTTTAATGGACAGTTAAGTGTTGACATTCCCGCTGGTCCTGCTTCGACATTCCTCCCTTTTAGTTTTAAGCCCGGGAGGTTTTAGTGTTTGTGGAGCTGCAGATCCCCGCCCCCCCCATTCTCTCTCTACTATCAATTCCATTAACAGCAGCCTGAAGCGTTCTCCTAGCATGTAGCTCCATTTTGTGACAGGAGGCCTTTATGTTGTTACTTTATGGCAACCTGATGTATTATTGCACCACACCGCTAATACAGCTCGCTCTCCATTCTAGTCCGAGCTTTGCCTTGCTTTCCAATTTATCTTTTGGAGAGTTTTTCTGTTGACAAATCTTTACGGCCATGCTGATATCATCACATTTTTGTTTTCCTCCCCTTCTCCCAGGTCACCGCTTAGAGGAAAATGAATAATACAGCACAATAGATTGGATGGATGCTCTGCAGTCAACCTGAGACCAATTTGCCCTAACATGACTTGGCTTGTGCTCTTCTAAAAATGATCTGCCAGCATGCGTTT
Source organism: Menidia beryllina (assembly GCA_013363375.1). NCBI lineage: Eukaryota > Metazoa > Chordata > Actinopteri > Atheriniformes > Atherinopsidae > Menidia > Menidia beryllina. The sequence continues at coordinate 68,351 of JABUIW010000063.1, forward strand.
GCTTTCCTGTTTTCTTCTTCTAATGTCAATTATACATCGCCGTGAAGCAAGCCAGAGGAGTTACGTAGTTTGTCAAGTTTAAATTTAGTTGGCAAAAAGGGAGCACGAATGAAACATCAGGCATCCTTTCTGTAACTGCTTGTCATATTCAAGTCAGTAGGTGTTGCGTTGGCTCGTATATTCAAATTCAATGGACAGGCATAGCCTTAAATCGTCCACTGATTTAGGTTAGTACCTATGACATGAATATGACTCTTGTGTCCTGGGCTTTATGCCTCCCACAAGCATTGCACTGCTCTGTGCACAAGGAATTTAAAATATTTTGTGCATAAGTCAGTAAAATTGGTTTTGGTGGATGGGTTCACATATTTTGAGTCAATCTTAAAGGAATAGTTTAATATGCATATACTGCAGTCATATTTTTCCGGGAAAGAAATAATCATTGATGGGTTTCCGCTGTAATCAATGAGATGTTCTCTGTTGGGGATAAGGCTCTGCAGATGGTCATACAAAGGGTGTATAGCAGGGGTGGGCATCTATAGGCCTAAAGTGCTGCTGTCCTGCACGTTTTAGAGGTTTCCCTGCTTCTACACAGTGGATTAAGATAAAACTAATCAAGCAGATTATACTTGTCTGTAATGAATAAATTGTCTCTCAGACTCTCATCTTCAGTAAGAATGCATTTGCATATTTGTTATGAAATGTAAGCATGCTACTTACGAAAGGAAGATATCGTCTGTGTTGTCAACTGGTGAAAGTTCTATGAGATCTGCTAGTGTTTACATGTGACTAGCATTTTTTTTATTGAAAATTAAAATGTTTAAAATGTATATCTTTTTAAAATTTATTTAGTTGATCTATTTTTTTTTTTTTCTTTAATTCCTTAAAAAATCACTGTGTAGGTGAGGGTTAATAATCGTATTTTGTGACATACAGAAAGCTAAAATGAGCAAATCTCCTGCTTTTAAAACTTTCATTTACTGTACATGTGTCATAGGAACAATCCCTTGGTATGCAAGAAAATCACTACAATGGGAAAATTCAGTGAAGTCTTAAATGACAAAAATTTGAAAAATTATGCAATGTTATGAATCGGTGCTGTTTCATTTTTCTCAGTTAAACAGTCTAAGATCAACCAAGTGCAAATCTACCCTGCTTGATCTCTGAAGGGAGAGTGTATTACTGCAGTAGAAATAATCATTCAAGTTACCAAAAGTTCAGAAGGGATATGGCAGAGAGATGCTCTTCTTAGATGACCATGAATTGTGTGGCAACCATTTATCCCAGTGGTCAATGGGCGAGAGGCGGGGTCACCCTGAAAAATCCGCCAGTCCATCGCATGGCCACACACAAGACAAGGACAAACAACCACGCATACTCACATTCACTCCTAAGGGCAATTTTGGAATGTCCAATCAACCTAACATGGACTCGAACCCAGAACCTTCTTGCTGTGAGTCGATGGTGCTAACCACCTTGTTCCTACGCTCTTCTCTTTCAAATATATGTTAGGTTCCTGATGCATCCTTTTCAGTGCTCTAACCCCGTTTCTTTCTTCCACGTGAAAAATCTTTACACGTGTCATGACATTCATGGACAGAAATTATTTAAACTTCCCCTTCCTCTCTCTGCTGCTCGTCCTTGCTCTGCATCATCTCTTCCTCAGCCTGCTGGGCATTGAGATCTTATTCAGGCTTTTGGAAACAGCTCAATGCTGCAATGTGCAAACAATGATGATAGATCTAAAAAGAAATACTGATTTTTCCCTCATAAATCGTTCAAGTTTCAACGCATTAAAGAACACTTTGAACAAAAACGTTTACACAGCAAAAAGGTAATTTTATACGCTAAACATTTGTTTTAAGAAAAAAGGTGCTCGTTTGGTTTAACATGTATACCCTGACATGTACGACCTTTAGACACCTGTATTTTTAGATGATTTTAGTACGACATGCTAAGAGCTCTGATCAAAGCTTTTAATGTGAAGCGTTACTACTTCCGGCGGAAGTGCCGGATGCAGCTTATGACTGCCGGTTGGCATCGCTAGCTAAACTTTCACTTTAGTGTAAATCTCTTTCATTATGGCGACGTTTTTTGGTGAAGTATTGTCAGTTTACTCTCGGGCTGTGGAGGAAGACGACGAGGACATTGAGGAAGACGAGGAAGATGAACAAATACGCCACGAACTTGAGGAAAAGAGGTAAGTGACGTTAGCTGTGTAGCGTGAATGAAACAGGGGAACGAGCATAAACGCGTTTCGTTATATAAACTAAGAATCTCCGATAAAGTTTTAACTAGGACGGGAATGTGTATGCGGGCCTTATCCCCGTGTGTGCGTCACTAGCAAAACAGTTAGAGACGTCTTTGGGCGGCAGCTGCTAACTTAGCTAACGTGACACATGAAAATCCATTGAACGCCCCCCTCCCGGAGCCGAGGCAGCACCTGAACGTCACAGACGCGTTCAGGACCGGCAACACGTTTTATGCTGTGCTGCAGTCAACTCGGATTTGTTTTGGGGCTTGCTTTGTCCGAGTGGACAGCAACACGTGGTCCAAAAAAAGTTGGAAGAGTGAGATGTGGAGCTTTACGTCGTGTATAAAACTGCTGATTGAAAGTGAAAGAAACAGCACATATTAATTTAACATTCTTAGAATTAATCATTTTACACCCTATTTTCAGACCTGAGATTCAGCCCTGATAAATGCTATGTTGGAAAAATAAAGCTTACTTAAAGTCTTATATTGCTTTAAAAAAAAGAAGAGAACAGATAACTTGTTTTAAGAACATGTTTTGGTCCTTCTAATCCAGTACCATCAGGGCTATGTTGCTGATCACGCAGATCCATTTAAAGCATTTCTTCTTTTTCTAATTGACAATATATTTTTGCACCTTGTGATGCCGTTTCATTGTCACAAGCGAGTGACGCATTTCTGTTATTTATTCATCATCCATCCCATTTATTTTGTAAGCGTGGGTTGCCGTTGCCCGTCAACAAAACCACTCCTGTGAGTAACCAGAGGTTCAACAGCACTAGAAGCTGTGGCGCAAACGCAAACCAGTCACGACGGCTTTGATAAAGGAGTCTGACAAACAAGTCCTGGGTTCGTGTTGATGTGGTCTCATGAAGCAGAAGCACACAAAGACTGTGTTGATCGTGTAGTCTGAAAAACAAAAACAAATCTCCCTGTCCTGTGTGCTTTACTTCCCGTTTCAACAGGGAGGTTCAGCTGCAGTGGAGCCCTGAAATCTCCCAGTCGCTAAGTTCTGGCAATAAGCTGCAGTGTTCAGAGTTCATCATCGGCGTGGGACACAATGCTTCCAGTAAGTAACATATTAAAATCCATCTGCCGGAAGTTCAGCCCTTGGAGGCAGGCAGCTGTTAACCACCTCAGGTCTCCATCGAAGTCCTTTCAAAAGCAGATCATGTCCTGATCTTACTGCTGTGTTCTTAATCACTGGTTTTATTTCAATTCTGCCTGTTACATGGGATCCAGACAACTGTTCTGAATTCCTAAGCAGATCAGAATTCACTGAAACAGAGCAAGCTGAGGTGAGGACGGCTGTGGTGTGATGCGAGTTGTCTTCGCAGGCTTCCTGTCGGCGTACGTTCTCGCCTCGGCGGGCTGGGCGGCGGTTGGACGGGCGTCGGCGTGGAACGAGAGGAGCCGAGCTGTTACTGGGCAAAGCGGCGAGGACTCAGCATGTGTTTTCCACCGACACAAGGACACGCCATCAGTGAGACGCACACTGTGGGAAAACATCCCACATTAGGCCTGTTTTTGCTTCACGCCTCGGAGAGCACGTGACCCGGGAGATGAGTGGGCTCCTCATCCAATTTTTTTTCCCATTGCTTTCGAGTGCCATTTGAGTTGTTTACACATTTCTCTTAAAAGCATGTTTAATTGCTTCGCGTGAGGATCATTTTAACGCAATTAAGCTGATTCAGAAGAGTTATTACTGCAGCACACTTCACGGATAGAGAATAAAACTTTAATTCAGTTTCAGAAGTTGGACAGAAAGCCATTACAGGCAGGAAAAATGACCTCTGGTAATCTGGTGACTGTTGCATTTGCTGTCAGAATCAGAGTTACAGCCGACCAGTCGGCGGTGCGTGGAGGTGTGTGTGGTTACTTTCTATTAGCCCGCTGTCATTTGCACATGATTTAATCAAGATAAATGCAGCCAGCGACGGCGGCTGTGAACGCGGCGCACCGCGGCGGAAGCTCCAGATTTATCACACACAAATGTTTCTTTTGATGGCGCTGTGGGCTTCAGCTGGACCAACGGGCCACGCCGCCATCGCTGACTTATTATTTTAGATAGAGGTGATTTATTCACAATCTTGTTTCCAGCAGGCAACAATTGAATCGTATCTTTTCTTCTCGTTTTCTGTGGCACAAACCGGCTTCTGAGGGGTCGAATGTGGCGTGTTTGAACGCCTCGTCTACACGTGTGAACTAAAACGCCTCTCGTCCCGCAGGTCCTGATATGCAGGGTGACCGGTCACATCGCTGAAGACCAGCTGTTCCAGTGGACGCAAAAGGTACCGCTCCATCAGCAGCAGCAGCTGCTCACACCCCCCCCCCCCCCCCCAAAAAAAAAACCCTGCTAACAGATTGCAGACTTACAAGCGTGCACCCTCTTTTTTTCTCCCTCTCCTCCTCTTTCACTCACGAAGCACAACACTGTGGCAGCAGGAGGACTTAATTAAAACCTGCCAGCCTGCCGCCTGTTAAAGCCGAGCAGAGCACGGTGGAAACAATCTGATTACAAGCACAAATGTAAAAACCTAGACGGCAGCACAAAGCATTTAAACACGATCGAGGGATTGATTTGCTTCAGGGCTCGAGTGAATGTTGGTGCAGCACAGGTGGGTCTAAGGACCAGCAGCTGCTCTAAAACTGCTCCCTGAAAATAGACTGTAGAGCAGGGGTGTCAAAATCTAACCCGCGGGCCAAATCTGGCCCAGATTTGGCCCGCGCAAATGACTACGAGAGCTGGCCCTGGTATTATACTGTACATTAACGGCTCATACTACAAATCCCATAATGCCCCGCTGTTGTTCAGGACAGGACCCAGAAACTCCTCTGGGACAGTAGGTGTACACTACAGCTGTCACTGTGCTACTTCACAAAAATGACCAAAAGAAAGCAAACAGGAGACAAGCTGGACAAGCTAATTTAATTTAGATATTTAATTCAGAAGGCTGCGAAAAATGAAAAAATGTTTTAAAATTTCATCTAATAAATGAATGCCATTGACGTGTTTTTTTATTTGAAATTTGATTTTGCATGTCCCCACTATTAAATTATATTTAATGTAATATTAGTTGCTTGTTCCATATTCAATGTTAAAACAAAATTAGTTTTGTTCCATATTAACTCATTGGCTGCCAAAGACGTCTATAGACGTCTTTTATGTTTTTCAACGACAGTGTCTGGGGGACGATCTGCTAAAGTTTGTCCGTAAATATCAGCTTCTAGACAGAGTATGTAGTAACAAACTGACCCTCTAGGGGGCAGTGCCACTTTTGATGGGAGATGAGCATAGACTGTAGGCAAATAAGAAAAAGCTAACGGTTAGCTATGAGAGAAATGTCGCCGGTGAGACGCAAGTCGAGGAAGAGCGGAATAAGGTAGAAACACATTTTTTTTACCTGATGAAAGAAGAGAGTCTACTCTTTCTTTTGGTGTGTTTGGTGTTTACATAGTCATAGCACAAACTATTCTGTGGCTCTTGAAAAATCAGTCAAAATGCTCAAAAAACTCTGGCAGTATGGGACTCTGTTCTGAAAATGGCTGGCGGTCAATGAGTTAAAAGGTTAATTCGTTCAATCTTGGCCCGCGCCTTTGGTAAGGTTTTAAATTTTGGCCTACAATGTTTTTGAGTTTGACCCGCCTGCTGTAGAGGAATAGTAGGAAGAAGGCCAACATGGCTGTCTGTCCCTCAGAGGCCGGGCTCCCACATTCAGCGGCCCGGTTAAACCACCGTGTCACGCTGGTGTCGGCCAGCGTGAGGAGTCTTGTTTTGGCTGAGTTCATATGTGGAGGCGTTGTCGGTCTGACCGTGTGCGTCCGGTGCCTGCCCGGCAGGTGCTGGACAGCCTGCAGCAGCGGCAGCTGACGGTGACCGTGCTGGCCGACGGCTCGGTGGCCGACTACAAGACGGCCGACTACCTGAGCGGCGGCGCGGCGCCCTTCCTGCGCTGCCTGCGCTCGGGCGCCTTCAGCCAGCAGCCCGCCTGCCCCCCCCTGGAGCAGCCCAACATCCTCACGGGGCTCCCAGCTGCAGGTAACATCCCGCCGGCACTTCTCGTTTCACGTCTTTTAAGGTGATTTGAGTTTGATTTAAGACGATCTCCATGCTGACGGCGTCCTGAACGTACATTTAAACTGCTGCGTCCTACAGAAGGCCGGGCTGCACGGGGATGAATTTAAAGCTGCTGTGGGCGATAGATTCCCAAAGCTAGACAGAGCTAGAGTTTTCAACCACCCAGTCAAAAACTCCTGCCCCCTCCTCTCAGAACTCCTCCAAAGCCCTACCTTTTTACAACGGGAATGTCTAATCTGGTCCTCAGGGGCCGTTGGCAGGCTAGTTTTAGAAGCCTCCCTGCTTCAGCACAGCCGACTGATAGATCAATTCAAAGAATTGTTAACTTTTGCACAACCGAGACAGCCAGAGGAGAAAGAAGCTATCTTTGGTCTAACACCAGAAATCGTGGGACATACGATTATCCACCAGCACACATAGGACTCTTGAATAAGTCTGCGTGACGACGGGGAGTTAAATGCGTCCGACTGTGTGCTGGGAGTAATGGCTGATAATTCATCCGGCCATGCAGCCGGCGTTAGTAAACGAGCCGTCTACCTCTGAGTGTGCAGCAGGCTGCTCCTTCAGCGGACTATCCCTCACCCCCCCCACAGCGAGCCTCTCCCTGAGCCCGTCTGCAGCTCTCCCCACAAGGTCAGGATTAGAGAGCGACGTGGGATCTGAAGGGGGCTTTTGACAGGTTGGATTCTTGGCTCAAGTGTCCTTGAGAACGACAGAGGACCTCCCGTTTTCCCCGGTGTGTTTGCGTGGGGGTGGGGGGGGGGGTGGGCTAGTATTCACTTTGGACTAATGCTTCTGCCGGCTGAATGAAATGTAGAGCCATTAGGCTCCACTCTGCTGCCCGAGCACACAGTCCTGCATCCTGATTTGCTCCTCCCGGTGGCCGTAGTCCTGAGGACCCTCGGGCTGGACGAGCGGATGCCTGACCAGGGAGAGCCTCTCTGGTGCTGACCGCACGGTTCTCGTGCTACGGCCTAACCTCCCCTTTGTTCCTTGTGTGTCTCCATCAGTCCTGAACCACTGCCAGGTCCACCGCATCGCTGCTGTTGTTTACCAGTGCTACAGTGATGTCATCGGCCCAGACTCTGTCACCATGGAGACCTATAAGCCTGCTTTGTCCAAACTAGACATGTCCATCCAGGTGAGCAGCTTTTTCCATCTAAAGGGCTTTTGAAGAGGTCTCAACGGGGGAAAACGTACCACTCCTGTTTCTGACCGAATGTGGCTGCTTTTAGGGTTTTAGGACTAGAAAATAGTCTTCTACTGATTTGTGTGTTTGAAACCAGATAACGTTCACTGGGGAATAACCAGAGCTCATTCCAACCGGGTTGAATCAGTGTTTTTTTTTGTTTTTTGCCACAATTTTCATTTCCGTTTGTCTCTGTCTCCTCAGTTGGACACGTCCCTGAAGACGGATGTCCTCCGCAAGTTGGTTCGAACCACCGAAATTCAGAGTAATCTGTATATCTGAATCCTCTGTGCAGCGCAGTAACCTGATTTTTGTTCAAATATCGTCTTTTTTTTTAGAATAAAGATGTTTAATAACATGCATTTTGCTCGTGTTTCAGTTATTCCGGGATTTGCTCTCTGTGGTCAGGTATATTGGGTTTTTTGAAAGGGATTGTAATTGGCATATACTTTTTTGCTTTTTAAGAATTTGCTAACATTTATGTAGATGAATTGACCTCCCACTGGATCCCATCTCGATCGATGCTTTTTGGATAAAGAAACAAAGATTGTTGCTTATTTCAGAATAAAATTAATTATTGCTATCATGTTTAGGCCTTTCCAGTAAGTGGGTTGATTTAAAATCCAATGTAGACACTTTGAGCATTTTATTACTTTTTAGATAGTGCCACTAACTGATTTTTTTATTTTCTTTGGCCTTAGTCAAAATAGGTACAGAACTGACTGGAATAATTGTCCTTGCACTAGTTTACCAGCAGATTTTCAGGACTGGGCCTTTATTCTGTCCTATATTCAGTAAACTCCATTCCTGATTAATGATATACTTTACAGACTCCACGCTACAGATTTGTCAATATGCTATATAAAATACACCCTCCTAGACAACGTGTCTGGATTGAACTGCCATCTTCTGAGTCTTAACTACATGTAGATTTTTGTCATTAGCAGACGCTTTTATCCGGCGTTTTCAAAATGGTTCAGTCAGCTGAATACGGATTGCTCCCACTTTTGTTTTAGAATGACTGGATAAGAGGACTGAGTAGGTTTGGTGGATAGAGGACTCAGACTATCCAGAGCCGGTGCCCATTAACGAACAGCACAATTGGGTGGCACCATTAACCTCTAGTGAGGAGACTGTGCTGGAGGATCGGGAGAGCAGAGAAGTGGCCGCGAGCCAGGTTGTGGCTGAAAGTGAGCATGAGAAGAGGAGGAGAGAATTGTTAGTTTGGTTCTGAGTGGAGCACGTTGAATTGACTGAAAAAGTGTTGAGAAAAATGCAATGAAATCACTGTTGGTGTGTGTGTGTGTGTGGAACAGTTTCAGGTGAGGTTGAGGTCTTTATCAGCCCTGTGAGTGGTGAGACTGCAGAGCTACTATAATTCAAAGGAATGCAGGACATTTAAAAAGCCCGCAGAGTTTGGAAGATCTCAGGGGACAAGCAAGGGGCCGTCATGCTCAAGGATACTGGGAAACACGGCTTCCAGTTTATCAAGAAAATCACCCAGTCGCCCTGGTGGGTAATATCTTACAACCGTAAAGATTTAGCCAGAGCTGTCACCATGATTGTGGTGTTTTTGAAGTATTTCCAGGGTTTTGGGAATTAGTTGGCCTGTCCCACTCTCATGTCCAGATGAATGTGAAGTGTGGGTGAATGTGAAAGTGGTGGAGAGAACAGCTGGTGTGATGATGTTTTCTGGCATGATCCACTTAGGTAGATGACATATTTACAAAAAAAAAGCAAATAAAAAAGCACTTACCCTTTGAATCTTTCAAAAGTCCTCTGCAGTTATCTAAGAAGCAGACGGACTCTGCTCATAAGCGGCCAACCGAAGCATGACACAACCTGCTGTTTTTAATACCAGACATCTGTTATTTTAATTTAATTTAGGATGAAATGAATACGTACATTAAGTACGTAAATGTATATGTAATTTATTATGTCTTTTTTTAAATTAAGAGCCAATTAATAATCTATTAAGTGATTGGCGTCCCTTCTCTGTGTTTTCATTCGTCATCCTCTCCAGATGGGGGCAGTAGAGAGCCGCGTGCCTAAAAAACCTCACATTTTTAAAAAAGTGAGCGAAACATAAACAAACCTGTTGCCATTCACTTTTAGCATGTCTGTGTACAAGATATTTTCGCATAAACAGGGTTTACTATAACACAAAACGAGTCGGCCAAACTGTTACACGTATTCTTAACTTTACTACTAACTCTTTACTTAGCTTAGCTAAGTGTTAGCATTAGTTCCTGTTAGCCTGGACGATAAGAAGGCTACAAATGAGTGCTTTCCGGTCGAGAGATTCCACGAAAAACGCCAGGAACAAACCTCCAGAGAGCCACAGCAAAAAGCACAGAGGCTCCAGGACTAGTGTAGTGTTGGCCGAGAGGAACCAGGCGGTCGTGGCGGTTGGAGCCTGGGTAGAAGATGGAGAAGATTTCCTGGAGCACCCGTTTGTGAGTTTGGTATTTAATGCTAACGCAGTTAGCCCAGACTGTTGCCAGGCTGCTGAGAGACCGTTACTGTCGTTTCACATTGAAAAGCACCCTGCTGATTTGAGTGAATTTATTTTACTTTACTTCTACAGTGTTAGCCTGATGTATTTATGGCATTACACACATAAACTTGTAAGACGCAAGCAGTCACCGTAATTAAATAGATATTAGCATTATGTCGTTTATACAACACAGTTAGACACGAATATATAGCATACTGTGCTTTAAATCGCTGAATACTTTTGTCTCAGTCAATTGATAAATTACTGAAAATGTAGATGTCTTCTGGGCAAATGGATGTTTTTGGGCTCGTCAACAGATTATATGTTATATGAATTGTTTCCGTTTAACATAAGATGTGCTGACAGAACGGTTTATACAACCAAACAATGTCTGTCATTAAAGCCTTATACGTAAAATAAAACATGATAAACAAAAAAGGGAAGTTGTTGACAATGTTTTTAAAAATGTTTTATTAGAGTACACCCTCCTCAATTCTATCCATAAGATCATTTCAATACTCTTTTACAATAAAAAGAAAACATCTACAACTTGCTGTAGGCTCAAAAAAGAGTCTGCCACTTTGGAGCTCAGAGTAAAAGGCATGCATGGAAAAAGCCTCCTTTAAAGATTTTCTTGAAGGATCCTTCAAGTATGAGTCTGTAAAGTTGCTAAAGAGCCTTTCAATGGTGTTGACATTATATTTGCTGTTTTGGTCTAACAATCTCTGCATTCCTTTGTTAGAATCTTGCTTTGCAAACCGAGGAGCTGCTGGCAGAGAAGAGGAGGGAGAATGAGGAGAGCCTCAGACGTTTTCAAGAAGAAGTACGCCACCGTGTGGCACAGCGGGCTCAATTCTGCAAGAAGAGACAGGTGTGTCATGGATGTCCAGGGTTAATGATTCCATCTGATAGTTATGCTCAAGTTATACATCTCATTTGGGGGAAAAAAAGCCTTTTCACATGGCAATCTAACCCTCAGTTATGGCGATTTACTAAAGTCTGACACTTTCAAATGATTCTTCAATTAAATTTTGATTGATAAATAATTCAATGTCCAAATTGAGTTATTTTCAATTGATATCTTAGACCATTTTATGGTACATTCATTAAAGATATACATTATGAAGTAAAAACCATGACAAAGGAAACATTTCTTAATACTTGAGAGCAAAGTCACATCCAGCAGAGTGGAAAATGAATATGGTGGAGCCTTCTGGCATTTGTAACTGTGTGTTTTTTATCCAGGTGACACCTGCCAGTAGAACCCCACATTTTCAGGTCAGAACCCACCGTGAACCTGTTGGTGAGAAGCAATCCCTTAAGGTGAGGTTCATGTGTGTTTGTGTGTGTTGGTGGTAAGGGGGCATCTATAAAAAGATCCAACTGAACCAGATTTAAAATATTCACCTCACAGGGTTTTGAAGCATGCCTAGAAGTTTTGTTCTGGCATCTTGTGCAGGTGCACTTTCAACTCATGTACCAAATCAAAATCACAATGGTACATTTAAGCCCTGGAAAAGAAGAATAAATCCCAGGAAAGCAAATAAGCTCTGGTTTTGGAGCCAAAACCTACATTTTAATGACATGTATGACTGTCTCCTTCCTGAGATATTCACATTGAAGCAAACCGCTAAAAAAAGAAAGATTACTGGCTTATAGGCTTGTTCATGTGCACTACTTTCTTGGCATAATAATAAAGAATCCAGTTGGCATCTTGTTTCATAGCACAAGCAAAAGCAAGGTGTCAATGGAAGACTCGCAGATTTCAGAAACTGGACTATGATCTGTGTATCACAGGCCGAGGTGGCTACTTCGAGGAGATGGATACATCTGGTGCATATTTGTATCCTTATTTCTTTGTAAATTAGGACATATTAATTTTTAAATAGATTTTTGGAAATGTAATGCAATAGTTTAGCCACCAGAGGGCACTGTTGACTTTACCTTTGAGCTGTCAACCAAATACACAGACCCTCTTTAGATGTGTAAATGGTTTCTATCAGCACTGATGTATGCCTCTTACTGGTTTTGCTGACTATCGTATTGTGATTTTAAACATATGAGCCTCTGAAAAGAGGGCACTGATGCCTGACTTTCTATTACCTACATTGAAACAAGAATGATGACAATCAAGGTGACTGTGAAACATTCAGAATGACTGTATCTTTTTTTCCTCAGTGGCTTGTATAAAAATGTGACTGTGATTAATGCGGACTGTGACTTATTTCGACAATTTTCCAGTTGAGTGAGGGAACAAGGCAAGTCAGACTCAGACTGGCTGCGTGTCGGCTGATCCAACAGGAGGACTCAGCCTCAGACCTTCCTGGAGGACGCTGGAAAATCTCTGCTGCCAGACATGTGAGCGTCTGCACTAACACCGGGTTCCTCTTTTTTTAAGAGCACTTCCTGTAACCGTGTTGTATTCTTGCATGCTCAGGTTCTAATTGTAAACATTTCTCTTTCCTCTCAACAGAAACCTGAATCTCGTGTGCTGAGAGCGGCGGGGGACGCACCGGGAGAGGAAGTAGAGGAAGGAGGAGATGTTCCTCTTCTGAGTAGTCAACATGAGTGTCCACTCGTTCAACAGAAGGTGGTTATTTACAAAGCTGCCATTTATACCGAGCCTAAATGAACTCATTTAGAGCCTATGGGATATCTGCCAGACAATATCATGCCCATACCACCACACACTGACTGGTTGTTGTTCCGTTTGGTTACATTTCAGCTGTGGTTCAAATTAAATGTACACCCCAAAGTCCACAGTATTTGCTGGTAAAACAGTGGAGAATAATCGTTCTTGAGCTCACTTTGAAATCATGAAGGTTCTCAGACCTTTTATCTCATGACTCCCATTTGAACACTGTCCTCCGCAGTGACAGCAGAAAGAATGCGTAGTGGATGTGAAACGAGCAGATGTGCCGAGATGCAAATTTACCTGACATCTTGTGTAACTTCATGCATATGAAAGCATTCATGCTGTTTCCGTGTTTAAAATGGCCGCCCGTGGTGTCACTGGTAAAATTACAAAAGCAGCTGTTCAACAGCTGGATCCTCCAATAGACACAACCCATGCTGTAAGTGTAAAGGTTAGAATTGCCATGTTTTTGTCGTCCTAATCAAATGAAAGTTTCTGAACTTCCGGTAAACTGTTCAGGCTGAAATGTGAAACTGGGTCAGGTTTCGGTACAGAGCCACACGTGTGTCTGCGCTCCTCATCCAAACTGCAGGTATAAAAAATGCTGCGGTTTTCTGTTTTCTGTTTGCCTCACAGCTCAGTTGTTGGACCACTTCAGAATTCTTCCTCGCTCAAGCGCTTGGATGTAAACCTTGTGTTTCCTCCTCAAGATGTCAGGGTTTCTAAAGACTGTCCCGCATATGTAGCTTTGCCTATGGAATTTGTTGTCCTGACAGCTTAATGCAAGGTGCCGCCTGTGGTCTGTCTTTGTCAGGTGAGATGCCATGCATCCGGGGATTCTGGTCAATCGCGGCCTGATTCCGATTCGGCCTGCAGCCTCCCAGACCAGCAGGTTCAGAGGCCTGGGGCCGAGCACAGCTCCCTGAAAGCACAGGTACACACAACCCTTTGGCTGTTTCTGCTCCTCTCTGGTCAGACTGCATGTAACAGATGGTTGGTGTGACCCCACAGCGTCAGTCTCAGTTCCTGATGCACCGCCGCCAGGCCATGAGCTTAGAACGAGAGCTAGCCAAGGAGAACAAACTGCACAGGAATCACCTGAAGAGGACGGCCAGGTAAAGGGAACAATATGGGTCGTCCTGTTTCTCTAACTGGTTTGGATGCAGTTAAAAGTCAGCCTGTGTTTTGGATCATCTGCTCTTGCCTTTGTGACAGCAACATTCTCTCCTCTGTGAAGGATCAAAGCAGAGAAAGAGCAGCTTCGAGTAGAGGAAGAGGGAAGGCTGGAGAGAGCTCGGCAGCTGGCCGAGGCCCGGCAGAGGATGGAGCAGCGAGAACAGTTGATCCTGGAGCAACTGAGGCTGGAGGAGGAGGAGGGGAGAGCTCTGCAGCTGCAGAGGACGAAGAGAAAAGGAAGAGGAATAGAGGCTGCAAGGTAACCACAGATATCCTGATGCAGATAGTAGCGAGCCTCTGCGGATTTGGGTGAGCAGTAAGCGAGTTCTGAAACAACATGTCAGAGTTGTCAGTTTCTGATCATGTTCTTCTGGACTGAGCGTTGTTAGCTGGACCTCTCAGACAAAGAGACATGAATATTCTGGGTTCCAGGTTCGTGGACGCTCTCAGAGCTCAGCTGAAGGAGCGACTGTCTCAGGCCAAGCTGGAGCCGCCTCCTCTCTGCTGCTGCGCGTCCTCCTTCTGGGACTCCCACCCCGAAACCTGCGCCAACAACTGCGTCTTCCACAACAATCCCAAAGGTAATGGCGGCACACTCTTCAAACACGCTGCAATTGGAGCATCAACAGAATAAAGTTATGGAACGTATTCCTCTCCCACAGCGTATGCCCAGGCACTGCATTCAACAATGAGGAGTCTGGACTCACAGTAAAGCAGGCTGACAGTCCCTGACGCCTGACAGAACGGGCCTCTTGATGTACATTTAAAGGAGCATTACAACATTTTTGAAAATGCACCAAAACTTATTAAAGCGAGGATCACTTGTCGATGTTGATATCAGCGGATCATCATTAGGTGGACTTCGGCTTTTGGTGCTGATTAGCTACATCTGAACCTTGAATACCACTATGCCCAAAGTAGTCTTTCAAAGCTCTGTGTTTTGCTTCTAAAGGGCTGAATGTTCTTTTTCTTTTTTTTTTTGTACTTTTACAAATGGTTTGAAGCTATTTATTGATTATTGGAGAATTTGTGAGTTGGCCTACTTTGTACATGTGTACATGTGCTGATATTAGATAACCTAATCTCTAAAACTTCAGAGGGAGCTCGTCCTCGTGTAAATTTACATATGTGCTTTTTGTAGTGATGCTGTTTGTTTTGTGGAATTTATCAGAACTCGCTGAGAGTCATGTTGACTTTCCTAAAGTGCTGTTTAAAGTAATAAACTAAAAAATCTGCAATCTGATTTAAATTTGAAGTCTTGTAGTCCTCTGAACACCTGCTGATGTTCCTAAAAAGTTACATGTTCCTTATAATCTGTCAAACACTACCTCCTCTGGCACTACAAATGTGTAAGCAGTTATAATCAGTTGTTTTTTTTCCCTGTTTGCTAAACTAGTCTGATTTAGAGTAATTAATAATGCATATCTTTAATGTTGATTTTGAACCAAAAAAACACATCAGAAAAAAACAGAAATTCTGCATTTCTTTATATTTTCTTTCATTGCTGTGTAATAACGACTATAGAAACCTGTGACGTAAAAACAAGCATGTGCATCTTATGACCACACATGTTCCTTCAGACTATACTGAATAAAAAAGGCATCTTTTGGGAATTCATGGCAAAGCCCACATTGTCGGTTGTGCCCCATGAAAAGTACACCAGCCTTGTTCCTTATCCCAAGGTTCCTCTGTACTTTTTAATATCTAATTTTATCTGTCAAGTGTAAACTTTGATGAACATTCTAATGTTTCTCTGTGGTAGTAAACATACGGTTGTGCACGTTTCTTTTCGGACCATCTCGGTTTAAGGAGTTGTAACATTAGAAATGTTACAGCTCCCACACATTTCTTTTTTTTCTCCACTTGCTACAATGAATATGTATTTAGTTTAAATAACTATTATTTCAATATCATCAGGGAAAGTTGGACTGAGTTATCCACATAAGATAAAATGGCATTAACATTAAGCAAAGTAATCTTAAATTAAACCCAGTTCCCAGTGTCAATCCAAAAACTTTGTGAATACTGACGTGAAAAAATATGTTCTAGAGATTCAGTCGCTGATTTACAAAAAAACACACAAGGATCAGCACCAAACTTGAATGTTCTCTCAAGTAGCCTGGACACAGGATGTACTTTCCCCACTTTAATGGTGCCCGAACAACAAACCGCTCACCAAGCAACTTCCTGCTCACCGCGACGTGCTGACGTCAGAGCTGTGCGTCAGGCTGCCACCGGGAGCGTCCGAATGGAAAAGCGTATGGAAAACCAAATCTCGGACACGGAGTGTTTGTAATAATCCTCTATTTATAACCGACGCCCTGTAAACCTGTACGGTTTTTTTTTCGTGGAGGTAGGCTGGCTCTCCTGGCTCGTGTATATAAACTTACCGGGACAGTATGGAGCTCTGCTGGAGTCTGACGGACCGGATCTCCGACCAAGAAGCCGGACAACAGCTGCTCCTCACATCGAGTAGCTAGCGTCCACTTTTAACCCCCCCCGGGCTCCGTTTACCACTTTTACAGGTCGGGCATCCAATTCGGGCTGTCCCGCTTTTCGCGATAGCGGCCACTTTATTTCGTACTGTAATACATCTGTAGTTACTCAGCTCCCGGCAGCCAGCATCGTTTTTTATCTGCTTCTCTTTTGTACTCCGAAGCCATGTCCGGGACCGAGCTCTGACTATTACAGGGTCGACTTTGACAAGCTTTCCGTTGAACATGAAGTCTAGTCTGGCACCCGGGATACGACTTATCACGTCGTTTTCTCGAGACAGTTGGTAAGTCTGTCGTCCTTTTTTGTTTTTTTTCTATATCCAGACCCCACCAGCGCTGCTGGTGTGTGTGTGTGTGTGTGTGTGTGTGTTTTTCTGCTGTAAATGATTGACTCCATCACATTCAGCCAATTTATGTCGGTTGAGTCATCTTCAAGGTTTTGGTTTTATTTACTTCGCGCCACAGCTCGTCCTCAGCCTGTCGTAAACGTGTAATTACGGTTGTTTCTAATTAGCTTGTTTGTTTCTTTTTTCGACGCTCATTCGACCTTTATGGCAGAGACCATCAAGTGGAACCAAAACATGCTGACAGGGCAAATCTCTTTAATTATGTTAGTTAAGTCAAATCAAAAGAATCCTATAAATTTCTATGTAGACAAATAATATCACAAATATGATGATTAACTGCACATAGAAACTACAGTGTTGACAACAGAAGATGGTATTTCATTTGGAAATAGTTACAAAAGGGGTGTGGGGAGAGCTTTAGTTAGCCGGGCTACCCAGATTTTTACTTGCTTACACTCCTGTGACACCTGTTCTTGGATTTCTCTCCATCTGTTTTTTAAAAGAAACTTCCAGAGGTTCGGAGTAATAAATAGGTTGTGTTCATTTACACCCTTACAGTCTTGTGCAAGTTTTCTAGTCCATGTGACGAAAACACGCTGTAAGATATCTGACAAATGATGAGCTGCTTCCAGCTGTGCAGATCAGTGGACGTTCCTTATAGGTGTCCTTTAATGCTGGAGCAGCAGAGGCCGATGCCCTTTTAGGTCGGAGTGCTTTTAGCCAGTGATATTTAATATGTGTGATTACACTGTAAACACAGAGACTGTAAACACAGTACTCAGTCTTTACTCATCCCTTACTGACAGAAATGGATTTTTTTTATGTTAGATACTCCCCACTTTTGTCCATCTCTCGTGTTCCCATGGGTTTGCATCAGGGAGGGCTATTTCTAAATATTACTGTCTCAGTCTTCCAGGTTGCAGTAGGGATTTGCTCAGTGATGCTACATGAGTGTTCCTCTCTTACCGATGAGGCCCAGTCTGTGTGTGTGCGTTTGTTTTTGTGAAAGGCTGCTTTTTCTTGCTTTTTGGTAATGTGATTTCTTTGAAAATGTCTCTGGATGGATGTCTAATATACAGAATGTATCTCTGAGGGGCCTTTCAATCTTGTTTCCTTTCAGGTATCGTGGTTTTATTCTCTTCCTCACATTCCTCTTCTACACGGCCTACCATCTGTCACGGAAACCGATCAGCATCATTAAGGTACACAAAGCATCACGTTTATCCTTTTTGTTTGGTTTTGCAGAATTTACTGGATCAGATACTGTGTACTGTTCAAAGTTTCTCCATAATAGTGGGTCGGCTATAAGAAAGGCACATCGGCATGTCAATAATGTCAATAATGTGTTTTGTATTTACACCAAAATAAAAAAGGACTTGAAAAATCAGCAAGAGCCCTGTTTAACCCTCATAGACCCTGAGCCTCCAAGTTTCCTGTCGCAAAGTCTTTGCTCTTCAGGTAGTTCAAGCACAGCTCCACTAAACAGGCCGTCTATCTCGTGGCAATTCAATAAATCAATTAATTAGACAAAGCTAAGTCTCTTTGGAATGTCAGCAGACTTTGTGAAATATATCACAGCTTTGTTACGCCCTTTGTGGGAACACATGGCACTGGTGGAAAAATGGCCATGGTTTTATATAGAAACACAAAGATTACAAATCATAAATTGTCATGGCATTACGACTAGGAATTGAGTGGTTTATTATATGAGTCCAAATGGTTGCTAATGTCAGCCAGATAACTGACAGATGCCAGCAAACAGCAGGGTGTATTTAGTGATGTCATTTCAAAAGAAGTCAAAGGCAATTTAAATCAGTACTTTGAAAACTTCTCTACAGTCAATAAATCCCCAAGCGGACTGATATGCTTTCAGCTTATCTGTGTGGTTTGATCGTCTCGCCTGCTTTCTTCTGCCTGATTCTCAGAGCGAGCTGCACAGGAACTGTTCCTCCGTCATTCCACCTGCAGACCTCAACATCACCAACAATGCTACCTGGTGTGACTGGGCTCCCTTTGGTAAGTCATTTAACAGCCAGTCTGAATCCTTTTTGCACAGACTAAGAAAAACACAGTAAAAGACAAAGAAGGTTTTCTTAAAACAGCACATTCATTCAAACCAGTGAATAATTGGTGAATCTCAGACGTATAGTTTATTTACTTGAATAAATTGGATTTGCCGCATGGCATAAAGGACGGAAAGCAGGTTGTCTGTGTACAGTTAGGAGAGATAGTGTTTTCCTGGGATTGTTTATTGATTATTAACATGAAACTGTACAAATAAACATCTTGCAAAAGTTCAGTTTTTCCTGGTAACTCGGCAGGCGGCTAATTTATCTTAAAATGGGACCAACGGGTGGATGAAGGCCGGCCCAGCTTGTTTTTTTGGGCCTGATGTACATTGTGTGTGATGGAAGCTTTTCATCTTTCATCAGAGTGATGTAATAGCACTTAACTAATAATGACACCCATGTCCCAAGATGCTTTTTAACACCATGGACCTGAACTAGAACTTGAACACTCCTCTCAGAGCACATTCTCCACAGGCCAGGAGAATAATTTAGATTTGAAGCCTTCATGACTTGAACACATTTAACTCCACATAGCCATGTTTAGACTGTCTAGCAGACTTAAAGATTTCAGTTTGACAGTTTTCCTGTGATCCTCCATCTGTGACTGACTGCTGTTCTCTCTCCAGACCAGGACAACTACCAGACTCTGTTTGGGGTGCTGGATAACTCCTTCCTGGTTGCCTACGCCATCGGCATGTTTTTCAGGTTTGGATGATCTCTTGCTGTCTGACTTCTCACTGTTTAAGCCGGATCCGTCCAAGCACTGTGCTGTGCCTGCAGTGGGATCTTTGGCGAGCGCCTCCCTCTGCGGCTCTACCTGAGCGCCGGGATGCTGATGAGCGGATTGTTCACGTGTCTGTTCGGACTCGGCTTCTACTGGAACATCCACTCACTGGGTTACTACGCCTTTGTCCAGGTACGCACGTCCCTGTAAGCGTCCTGTTCCAAGAGCTCCAAGTAAAACCAAACTAATCAATCAGCTGCTGGTCCATCATGAGAGGTGCTTTAACTTGAAATCCATTAGGCAGGAAAATATAAGCACAGAGATCAGATTATTTATGTCTTGCTGACCGAGCAGGCCTTTTGGCTGCACTAGCTCTGCTCCACACTCTGCATCTCAGCGCCAACTAAAGCCCTGTCAGATTAATTCAACTGCAGATCCCGTTATTTTGACCAGTAGTAACCTCTCACTGCATGCTTGAGATGGCCAAGATGGCCTTGGCTCAGAAACAAAATTGCAAATTCGAGAGAAAAAGGAATGTTTGATGTTTTTTCTTGTGACTAAATGGGGTAAAAACTTTGTTTTAATCATGGCTCATTATTTTCGCTGTGCTTTTATGGCTTTAAAGTGTCAGCTCAGCATCACACCAACATAAACCTCCCTGATGGGCAAAGTACACTCAGAAATACAAAGTTTAATTTTTTAAAATCTTTTTAAATAGATAGAGTAAACAAAACAAACATTGGTTTGTGTACTGAGTTACACTCCCATTAGGGATGTGATGACTCTGAACATTTTGTGCCACCACAGGTTTTTCCATCCTTTGAAAATATGCAGGGATCTCATGCTCTTTAACTCACACACTCATCACATGACTCGCAGTGGCATCATATGACCGCGCAAACACGTCCGGGCTTATGAGCCGCAGGTTTGCGTGGGAATGTTAAGTCAGAGCTCGCTGCTCTTTTATGTGGACGCTGTGGGGTCGAAGCAGCGCTGCGATGCCTTCATGGGCAAAATAAAGGCCGGCTTTCCCTCTCCCCCTGTTTGCAGGTCATGAACGGACTCATGCAGACCACCGGCTGGCCGTCCGTGGTGGCTTGTGTCGGCAACTGGTTTGGAAAGGGGAAGTGAGTACATGGGTGCAGTCCTGCTGACTTTGCAGATTAAAATGCTTTTAATTTTCCTTTCTGGTAGCTTTCTAAATCACACTCCGACTGACAGTGGAAGCAGCTCCTTTACACCAGATCTGAGATCTGAATTTCTTGAACAGGAAGTCAATAAACCGGTCAAACTGGTTCTGTCTGAATTAGGACTACAAGCTCAGTAAACAGGGGCTAGAGGGAGAACAGTAGTCACATGTCTGAATGCGTTCCGCCCTCTCAGAGTTTAGTCTGTAGGTATGGATTCACTCCAATATTGACATGAAAAACAAGGCTCAGCTTCTCAGAAATCAGGTTACATAAGAAATCATGACAAGTTCACATGTAGTGTGACTGATCAGAGCATATTTGAGGTGTGTAGATTCTAAAAACCCTAGACCCTTTTTAGGTTTTAGAGGTTGTCACTCCCAAATAAACAAACTATAATATAAGGAAACAGCTGGATTCCATTTTCATGTTTTACCCTTCCTGATAGTCAGACAAGACATGGTTTGCTATTTAAAAAAAACAGGTCCTATCATCAAAGCATAAAGAGAAAGAGATGAGAAGAAAAGAGAAGAAAGAGAAAACCTATATCCATGTTTTCTCCCACAAACAGCACCTTGAGAGTGGTAGTAAATGAGAAGAAGACATTTGACTGCATACATGTATAACATTGACTAATACTACAATTACTGAAACAAAAACAGAGAATAGAACCAAATGAGTGGAATAAATAAATTCTACCAGTATATTGTCTGTAAGTTTCTAGATAATTGGGAATTGTTAGGTTTCTGTAATTAACTTCAGAGTAGGGTCTGACCTGCTCTGTTTGGAAAGCGCTGTGAGACAACTGTTGTTGTGATGTGGCACTATGTAAATAAAATTGAATTGAATTGAACAGATAGTTTGTCAGTTTTTCCAAGTAATTTTCAAACTGATCTTAACTAGCTTAACAATGAATGCTTCTCCATTATGAAAATAACCATGACAACTTTAATCCAATCATCAACTGTGGGAGGCAATTACAGGGTTATTACATTTCTTTGCAATTGCTTTTTCAATTGTCAACAGTAATATGTTATACATATATTTAATTTCAGGTCCCATCACAGTATCTGGTCTTAGCCCCAGACCTAATGTCTCAAACCCTGATGGGATCATTATTTTCAGTCATTTACTTCTGGTGGATGAATCATGACATGACATATGAGGGTTACTTGTCATTATTTCTCAACAAAATCCAGCAGAAAAAGTTTTTTTCTTCTTTTTTAGATGAGCTCATAGAACGTGATATGTGTGTTAGGAACAACTGCTCGTGACTGTTTGTGTTTTTATTGTCAGGCGCGGTTTCATCATGGGCGTGTGGAATTCCCATACCTCGGTGGGAAACATCTTGGGCTCCCTCATTGCCGGGGTGTTCGTCTCTTCGGCGTGGGGGATGTCCTTCATAGTCCCCGGAGTCATCATCGCTTCGACTGGGATCCTGTGCTTCTTCTTCCTGGTTGAAAGTTAGTAATACGCACCGACACTCCACAGAGCCGTGTTACAGCCGGGGTTAGCCATCAAAGTCAAGGCCTCCTCATGTCCTCTCTCCTTCAGAGCCCGAAGACGTCAACTGCTCTCCTCCTCAGCACCATGTGAGTTGGAACCGAAGTGCGTCTCTCTCTGATGTGTAGCCGGGCGGCCGGGACTCACCGGTGTTTGTGTGTCAGAGCGAACAGGAGAGCGACGAGACGGAGCCTCTGCTTCGCAACGCACCCAACGGCACCCAGACCATCAACGGCGCCATTTCCACCGAGGCTCCGGAGATTGTGGAGGAACACACAGAGGCCATCAGTTTCATCAGGGCTCTCTGCATACCTGTGAGTGAAAACAACTGGTTTTGACTGCAGAACTAACAAACCTGTTGATATTTTACTTTCAGTTTCGAGTCGCAAAGGAAAAAGGTGTTATAAATAAAAGGCCTTATTAAGAAAGTAGCAAAAGAAATGACATGGACTCTTTAGTTTTGACATGAATTCAATTCAATTTCAGTGAAAAAGTCTTTATTTGTTTCCAGGAACAAGCTGTAGGGTGGGCAATCAGTTGTTTCATCTTGCTAAGTGTTCGAGTTGGAGTCAATGTTCATATTGTTTCTGACATAGTGGCACCAGGGGCTCATTGGGGCCAAAATGGGCAACCTGTGGTGAGAGATAGGATCTTTTTCAGTTTGCTGAAACCCCAGAGTTAAGAGCTGAGGTGGCCTGTGGCAGCTTATCAGGACCGTCTGTGTCTGTGTGTGAGCTCTGTGTGCTCTGAGAGCTGGTGGACAGCTGGGAAACAGACTAGCTCTTTGGGTTTTCACCAGCTCTGATGCGTTGATTCGTTCCTCTAAATGGTGGAAGCAGCTCGCTGTGAGCACAGCAGCAGTCAGTTGACAATATCAGAGACCTGTAGTCCGACTTGTACTTGTTAGAATGTTTGAGAAGGAAGAATTAAGAGAAGAGAAGAATGAAGGGAACTGTAGAATGTCTGTCTGCTGTCCTGTGGTCCTGTGAATGTGCAGTGATGCTGCATTTTAGCGTCACCAGTTCAAAGTAAACGCCAAGAAATTGTACTATGAATTAATTATTTATTCAGGTTTTCTTGCTCTCCCTTTTTTTCTCTTCTGATTAAGTAGAGGGTAGTAACTTCTACCTATTCTGGAATCTGAAATGAGACAGTTGCAGTATTGCTGGCAGAAGTTGCTTTCTCCTAAACAACCAGACGAGGATCTGGAAGAAAAAAAGGTCGAAGACATGAAAAGACTCTTGTAGATTCACATCCTGTATCCAACTGCTGCCTTTTGGGTCCTGAGAGACCTGCCAGGATTTTAATGTGAAACACAGAGATCACCCGTCAGATCTGGCCTGTCCTCCCCCTCCACTACGCACATCTCTGCTCAAACCCTGTGTGGGTAGCAGTCATGCACTGGATGTTTTGTGCTTTATTCTGGCTCAGATCAGGTCTGGTATTAGTTCTGTAAAAAAAACTCTGGTGCAAACGGCTCTGACATGAGTCCCAGATCCAGATGTGCTACAGAAGCTGGATGCAGCAGCTTATGGGGGCTTGTCTCTCCTACAGGGGGTGGTGGAGTTCTCCCTCTGCCTGCTGTTCGCCAAACTGGTCAGCTACACCTTCCTGTACTGGCTTCCACTCTACATCTCAAACGTTGGTGGGTATGCTGCGCACATGCTTTGCCTTGTTACTGCTGTGAGATATAAAACTAACGGATGTCGCTTTTTGTATTTTTTTCTCTAAGCACACTTTGAAGCTAAACAAGCCGGAGATATGTCGACATTATTCGACGTTGGGGGAATCATGGGTAAGCTGTTTTAGCGCTCACAAATGCTTCGGTTGAGAGCGGATGAGTGTGAGGCGGCTGTTTGTGAAGCGGCTGTTTGTGAAGCGGCTGTTTGTGAAGCGGCTGTTTGTGAAGCGGCTGTTTGTGAAGCGGCTGTGTGTGAAGCGGCTGTTTGTGAAGCGGCTGTGTGTCCACAGGCGGCATCCTGGCCGGGCTGGTGTCGGACTACACGGGTGGGAGAGCGTCCACCTGCTGCGTCATGCTGGTGGCTGCTGCCCCCATGGTGAGATTTAGCAAACACCAGGTTATCAGGGAGCTCTTTTCCACATTGTTAAGGTTACATTTAGCTAGCTTTGTTTTAATATCGCTATACCAACACCCGGAGCTCCCCGGATGCTTCTGACTCCCCCCATCGGCCGGACTGCCTCATCTGGGTTACAGCTGCTGTAAAGCTGCTGGGAGTCAGGGGGTGTTGTTTGTTTAAGGTCAGGTGCAGTAAGTCGGGTCCTCTCAGTCTCAACGAGTGCATTTCTTTCAGTTATTTGAGAGTATGTAGATAGAGCGCCTCAAATATACTAAATACAAGCACGTTTCACTGACTACAGAACAAACAAATGCACAAACACATCACCTGTTAACGACTGTTCTTCTCTGAGAATTTTTCTGCTCTGTCAGTTATGTTTCATGTTTTCTCATCTGCTTAATATGTATTTCATGTTGTTATTTAAAAAGATGTTGTGACAGGGGCCGTAGGGCCAAAGCAAAGATTTCAAATTAGTATTAAATAATGTTTTGTTCTTTTCCTATTTTCCAGCTTTTCCTCTATAATTACATTGGCCAGAGGAGCCTTGGTACAACAGTAGGTAAGACTGTCACAACTTACCCTTCTATAGACCCCAATAAAGACATTCTTTTTTTAATCCTCTGTCAGATCACTGGTTGTCCTATCTAATTTTTTAACTGGAAAAAAACTAGCATTTCAAAGTTTTGATGCTTAGACAGAATTAGAATGAGCTGAAAACAGTCATATAAGAAGAGTCTTTAAAGTCACAGCATAGCTTGTCATCTGCACAGGCTTGATGTCATCCATTGTTATTTCAAAGCTTACAATGAAATTAAGTATGTTTTGCTGTCAGGGTTTGTTGGAGGTAATCAGTCGGCATATCTCAGAAGAGTCTGTGTTTAATTATAACTTGTGGACTTTCCGAAAAAAGTGATTCTCCTTCCTGTCACAGTTACTGTGAGACATAAACCCAGATGAAGCAGAACACGTTGCCATTTCTTTATGTTTAAAGTGTAAAATGGGCCCATGTCCCCGTTTGCAGGGATGCTGCTGGTGTGTGGAGGCCTGGTGAACGGCCCCTACGCCCTCATCACCACCGCCGTGTCAGCTGACCTGGTGAGGCCTGCGGCATCATGGGAAAAGGCCACGGGACGCCCGTCCATCCTTAGGCCTCTTTAGAAAGAACAAACGCTCTGCTTCTAACGTGAGAATAATTTTGGTGTCACAGGGAACCCACGAGAGTCTGAGAGGGAACTCCAGGGCATTATCAACTGTGACGGCCATTATTGACGGGACTGGATCAATAGGTACGTAGTTCCCGTCAGAACCGTGGAAAACACAATCTTTAATGGCCTCAAAACTTGCTTAATCATAACAGATTTAAAAAAATTCAAATTGTTCGTGCTACTATTTTGTTTTTCTACAGCTCCAGCCTGTATGATAAATACCATAGGAGGTTTGTTTAAAGAACAGAAAACTCTTTTGTCAGCCTCTCTGGAAAACAGGCCCTGGGGCTCCAAACTTCACAGTGACAGATACAGTCATGTGAGGAGGGTCTTTAAAATGAGAACGGACCTCATTTTTTCCCCTAAGAGTTGTAAAATGTGAATTTTAGTTGGCCGAAGGGGAGAAACGGGAGCAACAATTAATTCTGACCCTGTTAGGTTTATAATTTCATCATATTCTTCATAGTAATGATTTATTTACAAGTGAAAAATGGGATTAAGGATATTAAATTCAACTTAAAAGATGGCCCGGCGGCCTCTCGCCCGTTGTCAGCTGTCTTTCTGGGTGTTGTCGAGGCATTTTCATATCTAACAATATAGAAAAGGGCTTGTTTCTCTGTTGTCAGGGTTTTGGGAGATGAGCGTTTTGGTCTAAAATGCCGTCTGTTCGTGTTGGTGGGTACTAGTTGAAGGCTGAAGCATTTGCTCTGTCCCCTGCAGGTGCTGCTTTGGGTCCCCTTCTTGCCGGTGTGATTTCCCCCACCGGCTGGAACAACGTCTTCTACATGCTCATCTCTGCCGATGTCTTAGCCTGCCTGGTCAGAAGCCCCTCTTTACCTCACAGAAACCCTCTCCATTTAGCTGGTCGACATGTTTTGGATCAGGTTTGAAAAAAAACCCTGAGTGACCTGTGGTTTTCTTTTCAGTTTTTGACCAGGCTTGTCTACAAGGAAATCTTGGGCTGGTGCAGACGAGCCCCCCGAGTCAGAGGGTGAGTGTTACCATGACAACACTAGCTTCAAGCTAGAGTCATTTAAAATAAACGATTGTTAATCAGTTGAAGAACATTCCATAAGGGTAAAACTGTTTGAAAGAAAGCCGGAAAAAGCTACTTGAAAATCCTGAAGAAACCTAAGTACAAAATAGCACCATATTTTGAATCTAACTGCTACCAGTTGATGGGAAATGTTTCCGCCTTTGTGTGTTCGAACTGCAGATTCAAAGACACCTGAATAAGTCTCACAATCAAACAGGGAAACACTCGAACACAACACAGAAGGGAAACAGCGCCCGAAGTGACCTCACATCTGCTTTCCAAACCAAGCAGGACGATTCTGGGCACTAAAATGACAATTGAATCTTTCTGAAATGCCTTTTTAGAGACAGAAAGTCTTTTTTATGACCCACCTACTCATTCCTACTATGTTGTTTTAAAATGGTTTTATTATTAAAGAGGATATTATGTGATTTGTTTACTAAAATGCGTCCTTTTTTTGTCTCATTATGCCAGTTATGTCTTGACAAATGAGTACCTTTTCATTTGAACATAAAGTGCTATTATCTGAAGGTGATCTGAAACTCTGTGATCATCTTTCTGACGTTAGAGATGTTATTCTGTCAGTCCATATTTTAATCTTACACCCATCCTTCTGGATCTATGCAACAGATACAAACATATAGAACTATATACCTAATGTACTATAGATGACCTGTAAAAGAGATGGATATTTCCCTTATTGACCAAAGCCAAACCCACAGCATGTTTCACCATCTTCTGTTTAATGACAATTATAAGTAAAACCATAATACACTTCACTGGAGGAGAATCGAACATTTCTGTGATTCAGCCTTTACTAAAATGAGTAAAAATGTCAGAAAAGCTACTTGTAACCTATTACAACAATTCCAGTGGTTATTTTTTGACCGATTAAGTTCATTTCAGACCACTGCAACGCATATCCTTACAATAAAGCACATAATGTGCACTCAAAAGAGAAAATAAGTTAAAAGAAAAAGAACTAGAAATAATATTATTGCTTTGACATTGACTTGGGATCGATGTCAAAGAGAGCTAGGACCAGCAGAGGCCTACGACTGTGGACCAGTTCTCACATTCAGACCAAATGAATCATCAATTTTCTGCAAATTTTCTAATCTGCATTTTTGTCACCGTACCCCAAAAAAAACGACAAAAGCTACAGATTTCACCACCGTTGGCTTTCTGGACGCTTTGCAGAGGTTAAATATCCCAAAACGGCTGTGAAATTCTCGAAGTATTTATTCATTTACAGCAAAAGAAAAAATATAGTCCACATGAAATTTGTATCTGCTCCAGTTTGAGACATGATGGAACCTTGCCATGCCAGGGCAAGCATTTAAAATGCAACTATTCTATCCGAAATATCGATTATCAAATCTAAGTAAAAGTAAAGAACTCAACGGGGGCATTCCAATACCAGTTAATCAGA
This sequence comes from Menidia beryllina, assembly GCA_013363375.1. Lineage (NCBI taxonomy): Eukaryota > Metazoa > Chordata > Actinopteri > Atheriniformes > Atherinopsidae > Menidia > Menidia beryllina. The sequence continues at coordinate 96,255 of JABUIW010000063.1, forward strand.
AGTATTCGTTTTCAAGAAAACCTTGGCGGTGCTTTATTTAATCTTCAGTATTGTTCATATCCTTGATAGCTTGCTGTCAGGAAAACTGCTGAGCGGGCAGGTGAGGAAATAATATAAGCAGCCTAACACACAGCAAAAACAAACGTTTGAAAGCTCTACCACAATTTCATCTTGTGCCACAACTGCCAATCAAACATACAATAGACGCTTAGTGATGCTAGAAGGAGTGAGGATTGATTAAACTGCCTGTATATCTGCATAAAAATGATCTAAAAAAAGAACATGATGCATCAGATGTTTCTTCCAGCATACAAAGTGTTAAACTAATTCACTGTTTCACATGCTTGCTGATAAATCTGTTAGGGGAAATTCTCCAAAAGGGGACACATCGATGGTTTTCAGCATGTTTTGTGACCTTTCAAAGGCAGTTTGCACATTTCTAGTCACTGTTAGAACAGAGAATGTGGACTTTCTGGGACTCTTTGAGTCCGTCCCTCTGTGGGAAGCAGCTCTCGCTCTGGGAAGTCGATGGGCTTTCTAACATGAACGTCCTCGCTTATAATAAATTGTTCCTTTTCGAACAATTTATTATGGTTTATGTATTCATTGTGTTGTGTTGTATTTAAACATTTTATATTGTTTTGTTGTTCGAATAAACTGAACTGAACTGAACTGAACTTATCAAGTTTAACAAGGGAAAAAAAAAAAGCGTAACACTTTTCTGTCACTTGTTAATGTGGATTCTCTTTATCTACCTTAACCGCTCTGCCCCCAGCTTTGAAACTCCCTCCCACCTGATCTCCATCAGACAGACATCCCACAGGTCACTGCCTCGTTTCAATCCAAACTCCAATCCCGTCGGGTCAATCTGGCTCGCTCCCTTTGATTTCAACTGCAATGCCTTTTTGGAATTTATTTGGATTTTTAAAAAATGTTTTATCCTTGATTTAAGGTGACCAAGAGTGTCAAGACAGGCTCATACCAATAACATGTATTATCAATATTAGTAGTAGTAGTGGTATTGGTTTAACATGAGTGGACAATTGATGGGTGTGTTTGACTATTTTCTGGCAGAAATGTGGAACATCCTGATGAAGATATCACTGCAGTTGTAAACAAGATGTTTTTGTCTATTTTCAGAATTATTCTGTTTTTTTTTTTTAAGAGTTTGATCAGGGCTATAGGCCTCCTTTGGGCTGTGGCCGTTCCTCATCATTTATTGGTTAAAAAAAAAAAAAAAAAAAAAAAAGTCCAAATCAAAATCTAATCTAAAAGCAGTGGGGTGCGTTTCAGGAACTCGATGGTTGGACAGAACAGCTTTTCCCGGGTTGAGCCTCGAGACAGAACGCTGCTCTCAGCAGAGGTGTTCGGTCACTTCTTCTTCATCCGTCTCAGAACAAAAATAACTTCAATAATTTCATACTATACAGTTTTTGTTTCTCAGTGATGATAAGAAGCAGGATTCCACGCACGGTACCAGGACCTGGAACACCAGACAGAGCATCACAGAATTATCCCTAAAGGCAATAAAAACATAAAATAAAAGAGATTCTTTAGATTTCCCTGCAATGGACAGAGGAAAGGAGAGGTGGGAATTCTGTCGTTTGTCTATGTGAACCTTCGAAAATAAAATTAGCTTTCTTTTTATACCGTTGAACATCTAAATGCTCTGCTACAGAGAAATAAGGGTTGTTTTTAGGACTTCTCTTACCCTGGCGTGCTGTAGGACGCGGGGTTGACCTGAGAGGTTAGAGAGACTGAGACTGTGGACAGACCATTGGGAGAGGGTTCGCGACTGGGGTTGTTTGGGGAGGAATTTGATGAAGCTGGAAGGAAAAGATTAAAAAAATTCATCGAAAAATTGTGGAAGAAATTTTTTTATTCGTGTGAAATTTTCCATAAAAGTAAAAATGAGTCTTAACTACAACACGGTAAATCTTAATAAGCTTGGATGATGGATTTAGAAAGAACTTGCCTGCACCTGAGGCCAGAGGACTGTAGGATCTAGATGTTGAGGCCTGAAATGGAGTTAAAAAAAAACTTTTACTATTATGAAATATATTTATTTTACCCGCTATTTCCATCCCAGTTCTTCTAGTTTGAATGAACTTACGAGTAATGGATGGTTTAAAAAGTGCTTGTGCAAAGAAACTGTACAAATGACTGCAGAATGACTTAGTACGGTTAATTGAAAGACTTAAATAAACATAAATTAAGCTAACAGTGTTCCCCAATTGAGTGGAATACATGATATGAAATTATGAAATGTCTCCAAATTCCTCGATTTGAATCTCTAATCAAATCAGAACTTTCTTAATGCTTAAGTGACCCTTCACATGTCTTCATGGTCTGATTTTCAATGACAGTGTGAACAGTTTTTGGAGCATTTATGTGTATTGATATAGAGTGATTTTTTAATATGCACGGCGGACCTAAAGCTGGCTCCACACACAGGAGGGATTTCATCCTCTTATGCATCACACTCAGTTTTATACTATTTATTTCAGACTGATGTTGTTGCACGCTCATTAAAAGCATAGTTTGGTTTGCCTGCTGTTTAGTTCTCCTGTCAAGTAAAATGAATGATGAATTTGAGTCAGGATGTTTGAGGTGGGGACCCATCTGGGGGGTCCTCTGCCTCTTTCCCAATGGCAGATGCCCTCTGCGACCCAATGACTGAGTCAACCAAAAGCTCAAAATCATGAAAACATACACTAATTAAGGGAGGCTATTACTGTCCATGTTCGTCCAAGGTCTGTCCTTAAACCGGCATGTTGGCACGTGTGCTTTTCTTCTGCAGGCTTCAGAAGGTTGGCCAATTAGAAGTCTGGTTTCCGCGTAAATAGAGTTTTCTAGAACTACAGGCCTAAGAAGTCCTGGAGCTTTCTGCACGATTGAAATGAATAGGTTTGGTAGCTAACCATTCTGGAGTTGCTAACCATTCTGGAGTTGTAGCTGTGAGATTTGACGGGTAAAGTCGCTACCGGGCAGTAGATCCTCTTCTCCTTCTGACGGCGGTTACAGAACCAGACTCGGACCACCTCCTTCTCCATGGAGAGCTGCTCCGAGATCAGAGTTATCTCCTCCGAGTTGGGTTTGGGGTTCTGTAAGCCAAAAAATGCGATGAAAATGAAAATGTATACGATATTCTTAAGACAACTGTAAAAAAACATAATCAAAAAACACCCCACAACATTTTTGTTTAGTTCTTCTGTTAAGTAAAATGACAGGAGAAACACTTTTACATGTTTCTTTATGTAACGCTGCTTAAACTCCTGTGATGTAGCTACAGAGTTGATGTTTGGATATCTTTGGTTTTTATTTATTTAGATGACAAACATGTAAATGTAAATCTTTTGCATGTCTACACTTTTTTTAACCTCCCTCCCACGTGACACGGTGTGGACAAAAACAGGATCTCTTTACAGATTATATCAAATAGTCAGATTGGAACTCCCAATTGATCATACCTCTTATCAATTTAAGTCTTATTAGACAATATGAGAAGTACTATAAAGTAAAATGTTACGTCGAGAGGCTCTGAACTTCATTTATCAATGGAAGGTGCATGACAGCTGAAAATATATTTGACATCATTGCACACATTTGTGATGTGGAAATTAGGTTCTTTTCTAATTTGAATATATGCAGAATCCTGTATAAATACTTTTTGGATTATTACTAACGCTGAAGTCGACCATGCAGACTGTGAACTTACATCATGAAAACGTTTTTCCAAAGTCAGTTTGATGTTGGTTTCAATGCTTGTCCTCTTTTTCCGTTTGCGCCCGTAGCCTTCCAGCAGGGGCATAGAGGTGGACGAGCTCATGGAGTCGGACGGGGAGTTCTCTGAGGCAAAGAAAATACAACATTCTGTGGAGGGCTTCAAACATAGAAAAACCTCAACTGCAACAGTTTTAAAAAACGTCATTTTTGTTGTGAGTAATCCATTTCTGTACCTGCTATTTCCTAGTGTGGCTACTGACACCTCATTATATGAGAGGCAGGGAAAGATGATAGACCAAAACTGGTTTATTATTAGAGTTGCCATGGCACTATCACCATATATACAATTTTTTCTCTTTGAAATTAATCTAATTAAACATTGACTTGATTTTTTTTAATGTCAGAAGGCCACAAGCTTGTCAAGTGCAATTCGATTTTTACTAGTATTTTGACCCAAACTTAGTTTTATTGTGTGTGAAAAACAAAGAACTCTTAATAATTGTCATGATTACCTGCATCGCTGAGCCATTTCTCCAGCAGGGGCTTGAGCTTGCACATGTTTTTGAAGCTGAGGTTAAGGGCCTCAAACCGAGAAATTGTCGTCTGACTGAAGTCATTCCCATACAGTTTTCCCATTGCAAGTCCCACATCTCCCTGTAATAAAAAAAAAAAAAACATAGAGAACATGGACAAAATGCTCCCCTCTAATTAATATGTAGCATAATCTGAATGCTTTTAATACCACATGAACTAAGAATTAAACCCGTTTTATACGGATAATTCAGAACCAGGGTTTTAGCTGTGAATATAAATCACATATTTAGAAGGAGAGAGTATTATCCGATTTATTCAAAAATATGACATGGACCTGTTCTTGCCAACAGAAACTGTGAATATGACCTGATGTAGGAATCTGAAGAAGACAGAGTACAAAAACTATTCAAATTTGGAGCACAAATGCACGCAAATATGAGTGTCCTAAATCTCCATCAAAGCGTTTAATACTGGTACATAATTTATGTACGAAATACAAATTTAAAAGCCTTTGTTATCTATTGAGTAAAGAAACCTCCTAGGTCTTAATTCATGCTCAAATTTCTACTCAATTCACATTGATCTGATAGTACAGGATAAAACACAGACCAGTGCTTCCATTAGGTTCCACACACTCACCACTGACCTAACTGATTACTATGTCTGAGTGAGTGAGCATTAAGGGAAACATAATGGGGTTCTTCTTTAGGCTACCTGAGTGAAGCCCAGTTTGATGCGTCTCTGCTTGAATGCTTTGGCAAACTGCTCCAGCTCCTCCAGGTCGCTGGGCTCGTCCTGCGCCGGGATGGACATGTGTTTGGGCATCTGCAGGTGGGACATGTCCATGTGGCTCTCCATGGAGGGTCCCGCCAGGCCCGAGCGGCTCATCCCCTGCACCAGAGAGGCCATTTTCAACTTCAGGTGAAGAAAATAACAGAGCCCGGGCTGGCCTCAGTCAGAGGCCACCTTTCTCGCATGTTCATTATTTCCCTGTGCCACTCCTTACCTGGGGGGTCAGAGCGAGCCCGGGCTGGTGCTGGAGGAGGCTGCTTTGACTCTGACTCGGAAGGGACAACAGATTCTGCTGTAAAAGGGCTGAAAAAGCAAAACAGCACGGTCATTTCACTTTGAGAGGACACAGCTTCCTGCTTTTCTTTGGCTAACCCTGACTCTCCATGCTCTGACTCCAGCCCCACTGTTAGCTCAGTCGGTTTATCCCTTTGGGCAAATTGATAGCAGCTACTCTTCTCTAAATGTCCGACTGAAAAATGTCATCAGAGAACATTGTGAACTTTTCCTGAAACTTTACCTTGGTGGCTGGAAGGACTTTGGGAAAGCAGGAAGGGGGAGGGAGAAGACAGATGAGAGGGGGGCATCAAAACCAGCTGCTGCATAGGGTGGAGGGAGGTGAGCTCCTGAAGCCATACAAACAAGTTGAAATTGTATTATATAGTATAGATTTTTTTATTTAATCAAATATCAGTGAATCACAATCATGTATGTTTGAACCTAAGATCATTTTACATTGTTTTGGCCACCAGCATCTTTAATAGTGCTTTCTGAAAGTGAACCATGTCGTTTAGGATGGAGAATACAACAGTTACCAAGTCTCCTAAAGACAAATCTTAAATATCATGCAAGGCTGGGAGATCTGAAGATGCATTCTACCCGATGACCAGCAGGGGGACTCTGGTTTCAGAAAGAAGGGTGGAACCACAGTCTAGTTTAATAGATTTATGTCAGTGGCAAAAATAAATTAAATGTCAGTAGATTTCTGTCTTTTTCTCACTCTGTGAAATACAGTTATGTTTACATACAGTACACCAACCAAAGTGTGACATCACACTTGCTGCACACAACTTCGAATATGCAGTCTCTGAGGAAATGTTAAACAGTTAAGACTTTAAAAGAAGAAACTTTGGTTTCTCATCTGCAACGATTTGGGTTCCTTCTCTGCAACTGCAGCGGCTTAAAACGCACAGATTTGTTTATAAGGGACAACCAGTTCATCAGCAGGCTGCACATCTTTGCATTTATCCCCTAAAATGGACACATCTTACCCCACTCAGCTGGCCTCCATGCACCGGTGAGCTCTGCGTCGGGTGACATGCTTTCAGCGAGGAGCCTGAGTGAGGTGAGTCGTTGATATCTTCTGTCTTTATCTAAAACACACCCGTTATGTCAGTAGATTTTTCAAAGGATTGGCTGGGTGTTCAGAGCAGAGAGGGGGAGGAAACACTGCCTCTGTATGTACGCGTCAAACGTTTTTCTGTGCAACAAACTCCACAGAAACAAAGCACACACACTGACAGACTACGGGATACTTGTTGCTGGACTTGTTTGCTCACTGAACACAGATTGATAGATTCTTTGCTTCCCCTTGAGCAGGCTGGTATGCAAATAGCCCTCCTGGTCATCCCCCCCCGAACCAACCCCTCGACGCCAGAGCGTTTCCTGAGAGCACAGGTACTGAGACAAACCCTCCACTGTGCACATTCGACAAAAAATAGCCCATCAGCTGCCCTTTTTAAATCATTTCCAGCCACACAGAAAACTGAGGATGTTCAATTGAAAACACTTGGTATGAAATATTTTAAGGTTTAAATACAATCAGCAAAATTCCTATCCACCATAATAAAAACCAAAAAAATTTATCAATAACTTTGATAGAATTTATGCATTTTCTCATTTCCAAATCAAATCAACTGCATTTTCAGTTAGTAATATTCCATACAGGTTGTCTTAATTAGATCTAGTGAATTGCTAAGAGTAGCTTGCATTTTTACAAACTTTCAGGGACACTTTGACATATGGACTATATTGATTTATGGTACACATTCATTAAATGGAACTACACAAAGCAACATTGATTCCCATAGAGATCATGTTAGCGCTGTAAAGGTGATGCACTCAAAAGACCAAAATCTTCAGGCACACTTTCAAATAACTGATATCTCATTTCTATATAATTAACTGCATTTTCAGTTAGTGAATATTTCAGTCATCTATTCTAAATCATATTCCACTCATCTCGTCTCAATCTTTGAGTATTAGATGTAATTCATTTTTCACAAAGTTTCAGGGCCGTTTTGATAACTGCTTTATTTTTATTGTACACATTCAAACTCCTGTGAAAATTAGGGGACAGACTACCAAAATGTGCTTGAACCCACAGAAACAACGTTTTTCTATCCTGATCACTAGTCATTTTAACTAAGTAAGGCAGTTCAACACATTAGAAATTGTATTTGAAAGCGTCTGGGAGACAAACAGATTCTGAAGAAAAGATGGAATAAGCACAGAGAGTGATGTCATGAACTTACTTGTCGATTGAATTCAATTCCGTTTCGCTCTAGAAAATAAAAAGAAGAAAAGGAGAAATTCAGCCGTGGGTCACAGAGCAGTGTGACTTTGGGGTCAGTACATTTTAAACGACCTATTTAATTTAACTTTAACAGTTTGAAAAACTAAATTGCTGATATATTCGCTAATAGTAAAACGGTAAGAAATGAGGAAAATGTAACAAAAAAAGAGCTTTAGAGCTACGTACATTTAAAATTGAGGCACAATTAGAATGTTTTAATCACCCATCCTTTTCCCTCAAACACAGGCTGAAATACTACAGAGACGTCATAAACACGATTTGATGCTGAAGCACTGTAGTCATTTTAAAAGTTAGTCAAAAAGAAAGTTTAAAGGAATAGGGATCAAGTGACATAATACTACCCGAAAAACAGAAAATTCTGAAAATAAGTTTGCAATTCCTTATCCTGCCCCCGGATGCTAGAGGACTGGTTGGAATTGGTGAAGGAAAACCACAAAATGGAAAGTTAACCTTCATGCTGAGGCTGAAACGGTAACTTTACCAGAAAAGATGGTGCTAATGGATTGGATCCCTTGAGAATGATTAGAAAAGTATACCTTGAAATCTTTTGAAAAATGGAGCAAATCTGAATGTTGCTTCAGACCTGTAACTATGACCGTATCTGTTAAAATGTGAATTTTACCTACTGCTGATAGCTGTTTTGGTTCTGTCCCTGCTTGATAAATGGAAAACAACCAATGAAAATAAAAACAAGTTATGAAATCTTTACTTCAGGACCAATAAATACTCCATCACTGATTTTTTTTTTTGGGGGTTTGTCTTTGTCAGACAATCAGAAAACAGATAAAAATGATGTGTTGATGTTTGTGGGAGTATTTTTTGTAAGTATCCAACATCAAAACACACCTGTCATTCATCTAGTGTGCAGAGCATATTTATATTTATCACCACCTATTATTTTACGGCCCAACATGGTCTGTTTGCAGGCCTGTAATAACCACCGTTTATTTCAGAATCAGAATCAGAACCAGAAATACTTTAATAACCCCAGAGGGAAAATGATTATTTTCCATATTTGAAAAAAAACGGTAGATTTATAGCTTTTTGTTTTTACAGTATCTTTGTTTTGCATTAGCGAAGGTTTGTTGCTTTTCTCTTTAAACTTAACAGCAAGCCCTTTGCTTTTGATATATTTTCCACTTATCTAATAGTAATGGTCGTATCGTTCTTAGCTTCCAGTTTAGATTTTCTAATTAAACATTCAATTATTCAAATGGGAAAAAAAACTAAACAACTTCATTCACAATGAAAACAATCACTTTTCTGCATGAAGGGACTTACTTGTGACTACCTCATACATAAGTAAAATTTCTAATTGTTTTTACTGGACTGTAGGACTGCTCACACACAGGTGTGTATTCAGAAACGCACCGATCTTTTCAAGAAGACTCAGAGCTGTACGTGGAGAGGCAGATGACAGAGGATTACAGTACAAAGGTTTGCTGGATAAGTTTGCTTCATTTGAATGTCAAATTGGGCTTCTTGGTCTGTTAGTGTGTGTGTGTATGTGTGTGTGCGTGCGCGAGAGAGAGAGTGAGAGAGGGAGAGTGCGAGAAAGGGAGTGAGGGACTGGAAACACACAATGCAAATTCACTTATAACCCCCTACCGCCCCAACCCTCTCCCACCAGGTCTCCACCCCCACCAACAGCACAGCCAGCCTCAGAGGCGAGGTTCCAGTATGAAAATGACCGAAACATGCAAATCAGCCTCGATGCAGAGAGCCAGTGTCTGCACACACACACACACACACACACACACACACGCTCATTAAAAATGATGGTTGTTCACCGGCGCGCCGACACAAAAGGTCAGTCACAGCTCGTCAACAAAAGTTTCCTTTTCACATTTCCTTTGGTTCTCAATGAGTCATTATTCTAGATTTAGTCAACAAAGTCCCCTAAAAAGAGTTAACGCCACCTGCCTGGCAGCGCCTCTAATGCCATTACAAGAGGAGTCAGGAAGCTGTGCAAAATGTGAAGAAAAACAGGACGAAAATGAACACAAATCTCGTCAGCCAATGTTTGTCTTTGACCGTAGAGCAGTCCAATGCTGACCGAGAGCCATTTGACTGTTTAGTGAAAGATACGAGCTCATTTTGAATTTGCTGATAGTGACAAGTCGAAAACAAAGTTGGGATGGAGGCAACAAAGAGCAATCAGGGCCATGCTGCGAACAGTTGAACATGTAAGTAAAAGGGGAAACAAGCACCTTAGAAAGGGAGAATCTTTCAAACAAGGGGCAAACATTCAGCGATCTACAAAAAAAATGTTTGTGCAAATTGCCAAATACCTTTCCTAAATGGGAAACTGATCATTCCATATTTATATATCATGCATACTATCAGCCAAAGATTCAGAGAACATGGAGACATTTATAAAAATGTGGTGAACGAGCAATCCTGGAGAGCCATGACCAGGTGCCCATGTGCAGGAACACCAGAAATCCTAGTCTTTAAACACATTTACCTGAATAACCATCCAGCTTGATGCTCACACATTCTGTGATTCTAGATTCCAAATAGTAACGGGATGTTAAAGTGCCTGGGAAAATGCAAACTTTCACATCTGGATAGGAAGGTTTTACACCAACCTCCACGGATGGCTAACAGAAGAGTCTGGGGCTGAAACCACCCGCCTGCAGTCCACGATCTTTAACAACTGAAACCATGGGGAGCATCATGAAACACAACATAGAAGGACTGACCAACAGATAGAAAAACATAAAACATTTCTCTCCTAAAGGTCCAACTGTACAATCTTTAATGGAAAGATTGTACTAAAGAGCCAATCTAATAGTCTGTCACACTAAGTTGTTTGTTAAAAGCTCAACAATACACACAATTATTGAAACGTCACCCCGAGTCCAGCTAATTAGGTCCAGATAAACAATAATTCTAGAGCAGTAAAACAGTGATTGCAGCTGAAATTGTAAGGACGTTACAGAAGGCAACATCTTTGTGTTATTCAATGTGATGGAGTACCTTTATGCAGGTTTTCCAAGGCACAAAGTAGTTTAATTTTTTTTATAAAGCCCAAAAACTTAACTCAACCACATAAACGCCTCACTTATTGAGCTGTGACGTGACCTCCCTGCCTGGGACGTTGGGTTGAGTTGTTATGTTTTTTGTTGGGCTTCATTTAACTCACAGACACTCAAAAATAGGGAGTTAAGGAAGTCGTCCAACCTGACACCATCTTTTTCTTTCTCTAGTTTCTTACATCTACGCTCCATAACCCTTTTTTTTTAGACTTTTCACTCAGACATCATAGCTTTGCTTCACAAGATCACATAAAGCGTTCAGCACATTCTAAACCTCCATATTCAGCAGTCAAAAATACGATTTTTGTTTATACACAACTCACTGGCCTCGTCGGTGACGGTGTTACATTTCACTGGAGACCAAAAAGCTCTTTCATTTCTCACATTTCACTGTGAGATGTGACGTCAGAACTGAAGGCAAAGGTTTCTGGCAAATAGTTATCAATAATGTTCGCACATAACTGCGTTTTTCTTTAGGATGCAAAAGTTTCCGTTGGCTGACAATACTGTGTTTTATACATCTGACATCAGAAAATAAAATCTGGAATAAAGAAAAAATCTGTAATAATGAGAAACAGTCACATTTTGTAAACCTCTCTTTATTTGTGTAAAATTACAGCCAGAATGTGACTTGCTATGTAAGTTTAACTAAATTAGGATTGTGTCTATAGTTGTTTTCAAGATTCACGTTTCTACTGGTGTGTTTTTAACATCAGTGTTTTTTGTTGTTGTAGTTTTTTGTTTTTTTTTGCTGTCCAAACTGTCCCCACACACCACTTTGGATATGAACTCACTGTATTTAATTTCATTAAACACATCACCAGCATATTTCTGACATAGCCGTCATGTCAGTGAAGGGGACTTAACCTGGTGGTGTCTCTCCGTGTAGATACAGCTATTTTGTTGTGCGTCTCTGAGGTATCTATTTCCAATTTTTCAATGATTAAAAAAGCTATTTGTCCTAGAGGTCCTACTGATTGCATGTAACACGTTTTCAAAGTCAAAATATGTATATTGACCAAAAACAGACATTTAGTACTTCCATAAGTCAGAGGTATTTACTTCTGTCACAAAACCATTGTCCAAAGAAAAGTTCCACTTTTTTTTGCCAGTGGTTCCTGTTTTGGTTTTCTTTTCTTTTTTTGCAACCGGCTGGTTTCCTCAGCCTCTGGGCAATCTGTTTCTCATAGCAAACAGCCTCAGGTGCTTTCTCGCGCAAAAAATCCAACTGCCACTTTATCTCCACACACACTCACAGAGGCACCCACATGCGAGCTTCCACTGAAACATGAGCGCTCAAATTATTCCGCTTTATGTTTTCACATCAGCCATGAAGAGCAATCTGCTGCTTTATCCTCCAGAAAGCAAATATGCAAATAGTTTTCCTTTAAATGTCACTGTTCACTGTAAAAAACCTTTGACTAAAAATGATCTTAAATGGCTTTGAAAAGTCAGACTGGAATCCTCGGTCAGGCTGAGCCACACAGGTCCTTCCATATAATCGACAAAAAAAATAAATATATATATCATTTATATGCCATTTTAAATATCCTTAAAAAAACAATTATATACTATTTAAGTCCTTAGGATAAGAAGTGATTTAAACAAAAAACTTTCCTAATTTAAAGATGATTAACAAACTCTCTTAGAGAACTTCAGAGTGGGTAAAACAGAAGTTATAGGTGCATCTGTTGAAATGTAGTGTGTTGTGGTTGTGATTCAGCTGGGATGGAGGTGAAATATCCTTACCTGCCTGTTCAGCTGGAGCCTCCGACTGCTCCACCGTGTCTGCGCTCATCTTAATATCTGTAATGATAAATATAGCTGATTTTCCTACAGGATTGTAACTTTACCAGGACAGTGAAGTACTCAGGCCACCCAGGAAAATGATCTTGACTTTATTCTAATTTGCCCTCCCCTCCACACCACCGCACAAGCCGTGCACTCCTGCGTGAACCCTACTTATAATATTCATAAGCAAGGCAGCAATTCCCACAAAGCTCCTGCAACAGTTTAGTGTCTCTGGAGCAAATCTACCAGACAGGAATGATGAAAAGTCAACTCAAAATATTAGAGAATGACGGATGGAATGGAGACTCACCTCAGGCAAATGCTTTGCACTGGCCCAGCTTCTCTTTATCTCTCTGGTTTTTCAGGAGGAAGCAAGCGTTGGGTGAAAAAGTTTTGGAAATTCACGGCAGCAGATGAGCATTTTCCTAAGTAGAGAAGCGTTCACCTCTGCAGTCCACCCTGCGCAGCCCGATGGGCCGATTTGCATATGTCTCTCTGCATCCTATCCAGCTTCAGGGCTGTTTGCATAAAACAACAATGGAGCCACTGCAAACGCAGCGCGCTCGTGTGTGCGTGTCGGCACAGAAAGGCCGAGTGGGGTTATCCTCCAAGTGCTTTGGATAACGAAGATGTCTGCGTCAAACTTTCTGAGTGAAATAACTCAGCGTGATGGGGGGAGCGGGTCACCGCGCCTAAAATTTCCATAAAAGTCAGGAAGGTGTGTAAAATACCTATTTCAGAACACAGAACATTTTTTAAGAAATTATTTAAGGACCTGAAATGAAAACCAAAACCTGTCTAATATTGGAATGGAAAAATGTCATTGCGTGTGTTTAAATATGGGCTGATTTTCATTTGGTGTCAGCAATATATCTATTTCTACTTCACAGGGAGGGGCAAGTTTACAGCAAAGTTGCAACAAGTCTTGACCTGTCATTGTTTGGGGTCTCGCTTAATTTGCTCTAGTTTTAAAATCTGCTGCTTTAGTTTTGTGAGCTAGATTTGTCCTTATTCTTTCTTGATATGAATATATAATAATTTCCGTGACTACATTTCTTTTTTTGTGGATTTCTTTTTTTGTTCCTTCCTATCCCACAACATAGCAGACGTTTTAGGTGTGTAGCACGGCAGGCCGCAAGAAGCAGAGTCTAGCACTGGGGATCTTTTGAGGGAACGGAAATATGATAAGTCGGGGATGTATTTTATCATTGTCCTTCTGAAATAAAGATCTCCCATTAAAAATTTCAAAGAGTAAGTCAAATTATTGTATTCATACGTTCACAATGTCATGTATATTAATCCAAGTCCATACCAGGGGGATTGTGACTTGATGTAACAACAAACCTTGATTCAGAGGATGTGATATTTTTTATTAACTTGATTTCAGAGTAATCATACCATTAAAGTTTTTAAAAAGTGCAACGAGAAATAGTTTCTCAAACAGTATAAAACAGTATAAAGGAACTCTGGACTTAGTGTGGTGTGGCTGAATACAATGGCGGATGATAGTGAAGTAACTTGCATAAATCAGTAAAATAATTTAAATTCTCTTTGACTATGGCTAAAAAATCAGCTGATCTAACTCAACTATACTATACTCGACTTTACTCAACTATGAATTTTAGACTCGCGATTTCAAAATGTGAAATTTTACCTACATCCTTTGTCAAAAAAAATAGTCAGCTGTGCCTGTGACAGGTATTCTTTAACGGGAAAAACGTCATATGTGACCGTTTCTGATCAGTGATCACATCCTCTGTAATTCCGCAACATGCCCAGTAGTGGGCGATAAAAGGCCACAAGGCTTACGTGACGAGTGAAGCAGGAATATCAGCTGAAGAAGAAACCCAGCCTTCTGATTGGTTATTGCTAGGGGACAAACAGCCTCAGACCCACCGCTGCTGCTACATCATCTATTAGGCTCGGACAGCAGCCCTCTTCTGTCCTAGAATTGGGGATTGTTTGAAAGCTACGCTAAACGCTAGCCTGGCGGGAATACGCTGGGTGTTAGCATCTTTATTAAAGCGAGGCCTGGACTGGGGGAGACATTGTAGAACGATGCAGCCTTTCCAAACGGGTCGCTGATCAGGTGTGTCAACCGAAGCGGAGAGGTGAGAGAGGCTGCCCGCTAAAGGCTCCTGGCTGCCCGCTAAAGGCTCCGGGCTGCCCGCTAAGGGCTCCGGGCTGCGGGCTGCCGTAGCTCTGAGTACCGCAGACACGTTCTGAAGTGTTTTTCGGTGGGTTTGTGCTCACTTATCCCTCTGGTGTGCGGTGGTAATAGTTCTGGGTAGCCGCGGCAGCCCTCCTTTCTGGCTGTTTTCGACCACCGATGCTGGGCCCCCTCCTGCTGGCTTTCATTTTGGCACCCACTGCAAGCTAAAGACGACCATGACAGCCACGGAAACTGTCATGTTTTTGCTTTCATATGCCTCAAGGAGTTGTAGAAATACTGCAATAGAAAGCATACCTCACTATATTATTAATATTCAGACACCTTTTTATGCTCCAACGTCTGGGTGAATTATTAGGAACTACAGCTTCTGCTAAAGTTAGTTGTAGACTAGATATTAGCATCTGTGGACTGTTTGATTTAACCCAATATACATCATACATCTATAAAAGAAGAGTTGCAAGTGCAAAGATTACTTGGAATATTATCCTTAAAGCTTCAACTGATCTTTTGGCTGCCACGTGTGTGTGGTTGTGTTTTTAGGTCACATGAATAGTGAGAAAATTTTTGGATTGAGGGAAGATGGAGCCTCATCATGAGGCTGAGAAGTGGAGCTGCAGACCATCTCATTTCATGTCTTCTGGAATCTGTTAAAAAATGGATGTTTCATGCCCTTAGGGAGCCAAATTCAAGTTTATGCTCGGGGCTATTGGGTGTAAAGGACAGAACAACAGCAAAGTGGGCTGTAGGCTCAGCTTTTATGACAGGAAGGGGTCATTTTGGAGCTTCTGGGGCAGGTTAGACCGGAGGTGTTCTCTGGGATGAAGGCACAGCACACACAGGTTATCCTCTGGTCGTCTGGTTTAGGGATCCGTTTGGTCGGGGGACACGTGTGAGTGATTTAGCCACCGTGTGTAAAAGCTCTGGCTTTCTCTGCCCTCTACGTGTGACGAGGTTGGAGTTGTTGTTACCTGGAAAACTGGAGATCTTCCACATATTTATTTACTGTCACAGATGACCAAGACACACTGAATTAGTCAGCCCTGCAAGTAGAATTAACCTGTAAATATTTTTTTTGCTGTTGTCATAAATTGTTTTTATTACTGATAATTACTGGTTAGTAGAGTTATAACGGGCATCTTTTCCCTTTCAGATAAGTATAAAAATATTTATTACTGGTCAAATTTGTATGAAACTTTGTATGTGGTGGGATATTTCACTTACCTTCTACTAGTGAGTCAGAAAGTTTTTGAATTAGTTTAAAAATGGCTGTGAAGCATGAAAAGTTCACCTTCATTAATGCACTGTTATTTTAGGTTCTAAAGTCATACAGCTTCCTTATTGCACGTGCACTTTATCTAATCTCTTGTGGTGATTTTTGTGATAAGAGGCTTGTTCTAAATTCTCTTTTGCCTTTACTTACTTTCAATTCCATTAACGTAACTGTAAAGGAGTTTTAAAAAAATCTAAATCAAGGGACTGATTTGTCAATTTATAATCAGTTAATCAATGACCAGCTAGTTTAAAAAAAATTGGGGAAATTCTACTTCTCATCTCAATGTTTTAGGGTGTGAAAAGCTAACGGACTGAAGGACTGATGTGTTGCAAGTGAATTAAAACTCGAAAATGAAGGTGTAGACACAATACTGAAGCTTTTTTGTGCTTCAAAGCATTTAAAAAATATATTTTAATTGATTTTTTTCCTTTTCAGAACTCTTGCTTTAGTTCGTGTTTAGATCAAGAACTTCAAACTGGCTGAAATGGACGAACAAAGCGTCGAGGTGAGTATAGACCAGCCAAGATCTTTACTCCGTGAGGCTGTGCTGCGAGCCCCCCCGCTGTACTCGGTGCAAACCTGCCCCCCCCGTCTTCTTCCCAGAGCATCGCGGAGGTGTTTCGCTGCTTCATCTGCATGGAGAAGCTGCGGGACGCTCGCCTCTGCCCGCATTGCTCCAAACTCTGCTGCTTCAGCTGCATCCGGGTGCGCGCCTCCACACCAGTCAGGGGCCGTCTGCGGACAGGGATCCCTGTTCGGTTTAGAGCCGACGGGGCCTGGGCTTATTTACTGGTGGATTCAGGAAGAGATGAGAGATTTGTGACAAGAGTTTAAACATCATGAAACATTGATGAATGTGATGATGAGTCTTCAGTTGCAAACACGGGACTCGCTGATGGTTTAGAAGAGTTTTAGTCTCTGTTTTGTTTGCAAATTTTAGTTATTTTTTACAATTGTCCAATACAGAATACACTGAGGTACATGGTTGTTTTCGCTCTCTTTTGGTTGACAGCGGTGGCTGACGGAGCAGAGAGCCCAGTGTCCACACTGTCGGTAAGTGGAACTGCATCACGTCCCCTTGAACCGCCATCGGTCAGCTTATAGCGGCTCAGAAATGTATTTGATCAAACGTCGCCACAAAGGCACAATTACAAGACACAAATGACTCAAACCAGGTCTCGCATGGACAGGAATTAGTCCCTTTTATTGTGTGTGGATCTTCAACCAGGCAGATCTGAAGAAGGTGGTCATATTGGGTGTTAACGGCGTGTGTTCCTGCTCCCAGGGCGCCGCTGCAGCTGCGGGAGCTGGTCAACTGCCGCTGGGCGGAGGAGGTCACCCAGCAGCTGGACACCCTGCAGCTCTGCAGCCTCACCAAGCACGAGGACAACGACAAGGACAAGTGGGCAGCTCCCAATCTGCACCTACACTCAGTTTAAATGCAGGGGTTCAGACCAATGCCTCCTGTTACACATAGTTCTAATTGGGATTTCTCTTTTTTTATATGAAATCGGATTTTAACCACAGAACAGCCGTCAGTTTTCGACCGGCTCGTTCTTCCCGTTTTCCAAACGTCTCACTCTGTCAGGTTTATGTGGAGCAGCTGTTAAACACGGCCAGCTGTGACCTGCTTCTCGAAATAAAAAAAATCTCTCAGCGGCAACGATGTAGGACAGCCGTGTGCAGCTTTCCGTCTCCGGCTCACCTGACCATGTCGTGTTTTTGGCTTTTTAACTCACAGGTGTGAAAACCATCATGAGAAACTGAGTGTTTTCTGTTGGACCTGTAAGAAATGCATCTGTCACCAGTGCGCTCTGTGGGGAGGCATGGTAATGTTCCACACCTCTTATTCAAACATTATAATCATCTTAACTATTCTATGATATATAATGAAACTTCTTAATGTTCTTAAAATTCAGCGATTTCGATTGAGGCCCTTAAATATCCCAATTTGTGAATCTTCACACTGGGGAGGCTGGACCCTGTCACCGATGGGTTTTTTCCCCCACTTGTTTGTAGCACGGGGGCCACACCTTCAAGCCTCTGGTGGAGATTTACGACCAGCATGTGACCAAGGTGAAGGAGGAGGTGGCCAAGCTGCGGCGCCGCCTCATGGAACTCATCAGCCTGGTGCAGGAAGTGGTGAGGATCCGGTCTTTTTTTTTTATTTTCTCTATTTAAAACAAACTGGCACAGTCCCTCTGCATAAGCAAAAGCAGTGAAATCGGGGTGCGTGCGATCCAATTGAGGTTCCTTTGGCAGCTGTTGGATTGAAAGTTTCCCTTTATAACACTGAGCTGCTTAAACAAATGAAAAGACAATGTTATTTCTCTAAAAACTGAAAAAGTAGCCCATTGTTGGATCTCTGAAATAAACTGGCTATCAATTATCATTGAATGAATTCAAGAAAATCATCAAATTGAATTTGTTAGTCAAACAAACAACTATTTAAGCTTCTTTGTCAACATGGGAGGCAAAAGAGTGATATAGAAATATAATGGGACGGATATCCCCACGTCTCAGTGTCCCAACATTTAACTAGCCATTTGAAAAGCTCACTTAAGGCGACCATTAGAAATGCTTGAATGTTAAAAGAGCATTTGTTCCGGGCTGCCGCTCCTCTCCCGTGGGCAGCTCTTTTCCCATTCGAGGAGGGCCGAAAGCGCCTCTCTGCTCCAGCTGCTTCCTGTGTGTCGGTGCAGAGGCGGAATGAGTAAAAAACGATGCAAAGCTGGCACACCTTGTAGCCAGCAGCGCAGGTAGAGACGGCCAGCACTGCTCCAGCACACCCTGGAGGCTGCGCGGGTGACACATTCTGCCTCTATAGTTTATTGAAAGCCGTAAAGCCGTTGATATTCAATAATCCCGCAGCACTTCAGGTCTCAGGGTCAGGGGCTGTTTTGGAGGTTTAGGGACCAACGGTCCGTCATATTTTTATAGGCCCCACATCTTTTTAGCTCCTTTTATGTTGGTATGTTCACGGTCTAATTAAAAATTTTAGCCCCGAAAAACATCCTGAGCCCATCATAAAGAAAAGTAATGGGAAAACAGGCCGAGCAGAGAGGGTTGTAAATAAAGAAATAGTCAAGCCTTTCCCTTTATCTGGATATCTGTGGTTTGAAGCTACCTGCTATTTTTAGACATGCTAGAGTGGACTCTGATGAAGGAGATCAAAGAGTGTCACAATCTAAAGCACGGAGGGAAGGAAAATGACAAATTTCAGAGACCGGCCTGTCCCTCACAAACGGGTTTTACCGCGTGCGTCCTCTAGATGGCACTAATGCGCTTCTCTGTGCTTGCTGGGTCAGGAGAGGAACGTGGAAGCCGTCAGGGGGGCGAAGGACGAGAGGGTCAGAGAGATCCGGAATGCTGTGGAAATGATGATCGCTCGTCTGGACAACCAGCTCAAAAACAAACTCATCACCCTCATGGGTACGACTCCCGCACCGCACACTGCTACGGCACGGGGGGGCGGGGGGGGGGGGGCAGAGGGGCGTTCGGATGTCGGTCACGGATGAGCATAGAGACAAAAGCCTTCAGGATTGTACATGAGACATGACTCAAAGTGGGGAACAACACACTTGTTGAATTCAATGCGGATCGGAGCAAACGCAGAGTGTTTGTGGAACTTAATGACCGATGAGTCAGAATACTGCCGCAGCTCGACAGTAAGCAGTCGCATCTTGTTAAAATGACGGTTCAGGTCCTCACATCTGCAGAGGGAGAATGAGCTATGAATGTGCTGCTTGGATGCGGGCTCAGGGCATGAGGTGTCCCTATGCGGGACAGGGTAGGGGCCACAGATTCAAACAGGACTAAAACGGGAACACGCTCTCTTTGGGTTTGGCAGCTAAAACGAATTCATCCCAGTTTAGCTGTGCAGTTCAGGAGGAATGTGAAAGTCGTGTGTGAACGGCAGAATGCCTCCCTCTCAGTAAATGTAAGGGGCTGTCTGTCGTGATGTGGTGCCGGGAGCCTTTTATAGACACGGGCAGCGCGCGGATGAAATATTTATCTGGAGCGAGTGCGTGCCTGCTCTCAGCACCCACATACTGCAACCTGCACACCCACCCACTCTACACACTCACCAGCTCCTGCCATGACTCGCCTTCCGCAAAAGCCGACTGAAAATAGAAACTGCCTTCCTTCCCACCAGGCCAGAAGACGTCCTTGACCCAGGAGACGGAGCTGCTGGAGTCGCTGCTGCAGGAGGTGGAGCATCAGGTTGGCGGCCCCCGGCAGATTTAAAACTCCAACAGCACAGCGCAGGCAGCGCGACAACACACTAGTAGCTTTTAAGGCCATAGATAGATAGATAGATAGATAGATAGATAGATAGATAGATAGATA
>JABUIW010000063.1:116537-140345 GCA_013363375.1 Menidia beryllina
GATAGATAGATAGATAGATAGATAGATAGATAGATAGATAGATAGATTACTTTAAGGGAAATTTGGTGTTGCAGTCCAGTAGGGGGACACAGTATTGTACAAGTCAAAAGTAAATAATATGCATCCTGTAATTAGTCCAGTTCTGCTCTGACTGGGGCCAATAAGTTGTAGAGTCTTATTTTTTTAGGTAGGGAACGATTTCCTGTTTGGTTCTTTAGAGCAGCGGGGTCGAACGCGTCTGTGGCTGAAGCTGCTCTTTAGCCTGTCTGAGTTTTGTGGAGGGGGTGGGAGCGTTTGTCCATGACGGACAGCAGCTTTGCTAGCATCCTGTCCTCCTCCTCCAGGGTGACAAGCTCAGAGCCAACAACAGACCCTGCTTTTTATGAGTTTATTCAGTCTGTTGGCATCCTTTACCTTGATCCTCCCCAATAGTCTTGTAAGGGCCTGTAATCATGCAGGTGAGAGCTGGAATGTAGAAGAACTCTGTTGATACTACAGTCAAATTAGATCAGATTAATTGGAACTATTGACAGTTTAAGTTACAAACCCTGAGTGAGTGATGGTTTACTGTTAGGAAGTGTTAGTTTAATTACATATTTATTTAGTCATTTATGGTAGTGTTGGATGACCATCCATCCCTTCACATCGTATTATTCTGCTGAATAAACGGAATAAACCTGCTGGTTGATGTGATCAAGATGACTGATTACATAAACCTAAGCTAGTGACTAAGGCAGCGAATCTTAATTTATTTACCATTTAGCTGCATTTTTGTGATCACAACACAAAAGACTTGACTGTGTGTGTGTTTGTTTGTCGAGCAGCTTCACTCCTGCAGTAAAAGCGAACTGATCTCCAAGAGCCCAGAGATCCTGCTGATGTTCCAGCAGGTCCATCGGAAGCCCATGCAGTCCTTCGTCACCACGCCGGTGCCCCCAGACTTCACCAGGTAGTCTGCAGCCGCCACCCACACCAGGCCAAGTCTTTCTGTGTGTGTTAACGGGAGAATGCAATGATGGTAACGTCCATTCCAAACTCTGTTGTGTTTCAGTGAACTGGTTCCTGCCTATGACTCCAGCACTTTTGTTCTAGTCAATTTCAGGTAAACCCCCTCTTAGGCTGCACATGGTCAAAGAAACGGCTGCTAAAAAAAAGTATTATAGATACGATTACTGTTATTACAACAACATGTTTAAGTACAAAGTGACTCGATTAATAAATCAATGTACATGAATATAAAGCAGTAATGCAGCACAGTTGCAATTATAAACACACTTTTTTTTTAGGAAAATGCAGCACACAGATTAGGTTGTGGGTTACTACTTGTTAGCTAATAATGGAACACTTTTTTATTTTTTTTAATGGCTGTAAATAAAAATATGTAGTAACTGCAGCTGTCACTGAAGAGCACTGGAGTCTGAACTAGTGTCTTAGGGTCTGGATGAACTGAAGGATTGATGTGTGAGTGTGTGTGTTTGCAGCACCCTGAGGCAGCGGGCCGATCCGGTCTACAGCCCTCCTCTGCAGATATCCGGCCTCTGCTGGAGGCTCAAAGTCTACCCTGTGAGTTTGTTTTCCCCTCTTCCAAACATGCAGAATGTCTCGGAAGGACCGTTTGATTAGGAAAAGTAACTCTTTTTAATGTGTCTCCTCAGGATGGAAACGGTGTCGTCCGTGGAAACTATTTATCCGTGTTTCTGGAGTTGTCAGCTGGACTTCCTGAAACATCGAAGTATGGAAAAGTTTGTGTGCTGCACATGGATTTGGTTGAACCACAACTGACCTATATGCTTACCCTACATTTACAAATAATTCATTCTGAGGACATTTGTAGTCTTTTCTTGGTTTTTAAGCAAGTCATGTTCTCATAATTTAGAGGATATTAAATCTTAAACTTAATCTTATCTCACTTAAACCAGCTGTTACTGCTTCACAACAACCAATATCCCCATGCCTATAACTTTTTTTTAAAGATCTTTTTTCTTGAAATTTATTTTGAGCGATTAGTAAACTGGATTTAATAGGGACTTCACTTTTTGTTATTTTCGTTTGTATCATTATTGTTATTAAAATGAACAGAAGTGTAAAAAAGAACTGCTTTGCATTTTTCAGTATGGTACCAGAAATGTCAGCTTTGTCTTCCTCAGAGAGATGGAAGTGCTCCTCTGTTGAGTTTGTAAGTGGGAGCGGGAAGTGTGCAGATTGCTAGGCTGTTTGACTTAGACTGTAATATCAGAAGCTCTGAAAAACAAAAGGTGTTGCAACGGGTCCGTCACGGAATTCCCTTTTTAGATCACTCGCTGTCCCAGTCCTGATGGAAAAAAATCAATCTCAAACTCCCACTCCCTCTCTGGATCTCTGATATATCGGTGTGTGGTCCGTATGTTGACTGTGTGCCTTTGATCTGTGTAGATACGAGTACCGTGTGGAGATGGTCCATCAGGCCTCCAGTGACCCAACCAAGAACATCATCCGGGAGTTTGCCTCTGACTTTGAGGTCGGGGAATGCTGGGGCTACAACCGCTTCTTCAGGCTCGACCTCCTGGCCAGCGAGGGCTACCTGAACATGCAGACCGACACGCTCGTGCTCCGGTGGGCACAGATGCACACACACACACACGCACACTTTTCTTCCCCCTTTGCATTGAGTAACAGACTGGGTTACTCTTTGTGTGTGCTGCACAGCTACCAGGTGCGCTCACCTACGTTCTTCCAGAAGTGCAGAGATCAGTACTGGTACATCAGCCAGCTGGAGTCTGCCCAGAGCGGCTACATTCAGCAGATCAACAACCTCAAAGAGGTACTCTGGTCAGGCTGTTTGTGTGTGTGTGATTACATAAACTGACCCAAGCTCTTGGATGAAGGTTATATGTGTTTCTACATTATGAAATCGGTCCATTACGACCTAATCTCACCGTGCGCGTCCCATTTCAGAGGCTGGCCATCGAGCTGTTTCGCCGCCAGACGTCTCGCAGCTCCTCTCCTCCTGACCTGAGGCCCGCCGCAGGCGCCGCCACCTCCGAACGAGATCCCCGCTCGGCGAAAACCGACGAGGACGCTCAGGCGACTTTGGGCAGCACCAAAAAAGGCGACGAAGAGGAGCGGACCCAGCACGACGACTCCAACGTAAAAGCTGGAAACGCTCCATCCAAAACTCTGGAGGCGGCTGGTTTGTCAGCTGAGTTGACCGTGTTGGCCGTCTCTTTGTGTTCAGGAGCTGTCGGATGGAGACCTGGAGGTGGACTGTCTGACTGAGGAGGAAATGAACCCGCTGGATGGTAGCAGCACCTCGGGGAGCTCCACTGCCACCAGCAACACAGAAGAAAACGACATCGATGAGGAAACCATGTGAGCAGGACTTATCTTAATGTAACCTTCTGTCAAAGATTCAGAAGGTTTCACACCTCTCTGTATTTCTTGCTTAGGTCCGGGGAGAATGACGTGGATTTCATTGGGAACCTGGAGATAGAAGAGGGAGAGCTTCCAGAGGACCTGGCTGGAGCCACTGGTATGACTCAGCATACTTCTATTTTTTATCTGTTTTTTTTAATATATTTATATGAATAATTGATCTGCAGCGTTTTTAAAGCTGTTGTTTGAGAGCAGGTTTCATGTCCCCTGCTCTATGTTCTCCAGCATGAGCACTGGCACATCAGGCACATGCAGGCAGCTCAGATAGCACCCGTGTTGGGTGTAGTAAAAGTAGAACTGTGTGCGTGTCTGTTGCTGTTTTTTAGACTACATGCTGCAAAGAATGATTTGTTTTTTTAAAGACGGCCATTTTAAACAAAAGCTCTACGGTTTGGCTCATACATTAAACAAAGGCATGAAAGCTGTAACATGCGTCCACTATATTTGACCTATTTCTTTAGGTTGTACCCCGCCTTTAACTGCTTTGTAACCAGCAACCTGTCACAACGATCTCGTGTGTTCGATTTTGTTTGGTTTCGGTCTTAAAGCAATGAGAGTCTGACTCGTGCCAACGAGATGATTCCTAAACAGTGCTGAGAGTTGAAGAGCATAAGAATACTTGATGACTTTTTGGTTGCGTCAGATAGTAAAGTTGAACTTTAGTGTAGCAATTTAAGCCATCTGGAGCTACTTACTTTTTCAAGTAACTATAACCACCAACACTGCTGATATGTTAACTGGTCAGCATGAACAGTAGGTTTTTTTCTATATCGTTTCTATATATTTCTATATTGTTTTATATTATTGGGAAATGAAAGAGTTTTCACTCTTCCAGAGAGCTATACATTTGAGTTTGTCAGGTTTCCGGGCAGATCATAGACTGCCAACGGTCCTCAGGACTGGAGCACAGTGTTGCATATGAGGCACCTGCAACCTGGAGTGTTTGTGAGGATTTTACCTGTGATTTGCAAACACTTAGCAAGGACTTGACTCACAAACTGGTGGGAAACTGATGAAAATCGTTCCTGTTATTTTTATGTATATCTAAATGGTCGTGGGCCTCCTTATTAATTCATTAATTTATCTGACCTGCTTTTATGTAAGACCTCGCACACCCTACCGGCTACCAGCCTTTGAAAGAACCATATTGTGTTGTGTGTGTGTGTGTTTGTGCATGAGATGAGGTTATGATCAGCTGTGCATTTAAATGTTTCTGGGGTCGAGTGTATGAGGACCTGGGTTTAACATCCTTTTAATTCGTTTTTATGTGAAGCACTTTGTGTTGCTTTTTTATTTTGAATTGAAAATCCAACATTCATTTGCCTGTACTTCTATAAAGATTAGAAAGGAAGCTTCTGTTCTCCTGAGGTTTAGACATTCCTTAACGTCAACAGCTGGTAAAGCAGGGTGCATTCATGTCCCCCGAGCACAATAGCACCATCTCTAAGCAGAAAGACGGCTTTAAGAAGAGAAAAAAAAACAAATGGAACTCTAAGCGTATCAGCAAAAATAAATAAGTAAATAAATAAAACCTCAAACTGGATGTACCAGGTAAAGCGATGGATTAATCAACCAAAGTGGATCCTAAATTTAGTTCCTGATTACACGATTGAAACCAATCACACAAATGACTAAAGAGACGGATCACTTCAGTGAGAGGGAGTGTAGGAAGCTCCACCACCATCCCGGTGACTCCATCAGGTCAGAGGTCACCAGGCAGTGGGATCTATGTCCTGCTCAGGGTCACTGGGAACTGAATCTGTTTCTGTTCAGAACATTACTGGTTTGTTGTAAAATAAATAAATAAATGGAGCTCTAACCATGATGGCATCATGACTAAGAGGTGCAGCTGCCTCTGGGTTTCTGTTCATGTGTTTCCTCTGATAGCTTCTAAATCAGAATACAGGTTCCCAGAGTAACCGCAATGAATAGTCTTTACAGCCCTGACAGGAACTGAAATGTCTTCCATTTTAGGTAAATATTTCAGAACTGAGATGGTGTTATTTATCAGAAAACACTTCTTAAGTCCAGCTCTGTGCCACTTTAACCATCAGATATATAACTAAAGCCTCTGTGTTCTCTTCAGTTGAAGCAAATTGTGATTAATTTTATTTTTATTGAAGCAGAAGCTGGTGATGGGGTAGTGAGTCTTAAAGCAGCTCGCTCGGTGTGTTGGGCTGTGTTGGTGTTTAAAGGCATGAAAAGGATGAGTCATTGCTGGTGCTCTGCCCCGTGCAGCCTGCTGATATAGAAACACTCAGTGTGTGTGTGTGTGTGTGTGATTTCTTTTTAAAAAAATGTATTACAGTGAGGACTTTCACTGAGTTGAGTACCCTACAAGTTGGAGTTGGGCCAATCAGAGACTCGTGTCGTGCCTATAGACACTGTTTTACTTGAGGTTCTGCTTTACTAGTATTCAGGGAACTACTGCTTTTTGGGATTTTTGGGCACAGACTAATCTCATAACCCTGGAATCGGGTTATTACCATTCAACAGCAAATGGTAAATAACAGGAGAAGTCACACTGTCTGCAGGAAAAGCTGGAATCATCTCACTTCCACTCATCTCTCATATGGGCTCCTCAAACCTTAGATTTCCCCTTTTGGTCCATTTGTCTTTATTTTTAGTTTTTAGAGGAAAAACTGATGCTTTCTGGTGCTATTGACGCTGCATTCAATATGAAATGGGGAAAACAGGATTTCCAACCTCTGACAACTTTTAAAACTTTCACAATAACTAAAAAGTTTTTGAAATGAAGATGTTTGTAGCACCATCAGATATGTTGTGATTACAGAACTAGAACTGTTGGATGTTTGCTGAAAGGCGCTATGGTGGATTTTTACTTCTGTTAATGCACATAAAGACGAAGCACAGCACAGTAAGCGCTGCTCCGCCCCCCCTGCAGGTGGACCCGGCTCCGGTGCGCGCCCCCTCCCTCGCAGCGGCGCCGGCCGCAGCCCCGGCGCAGCGGCGTCCGGCGGCGCCGCGGGGCCGGCCGGCAGCAGCAGCCTGCTGGAGATCGACCCGGTCATCCTCATCCAGCTGCTGGACCTGAAGGAGCGCAGCAGCGTGGAGTCTCTGTGGGGCCTCCAGCCCCGCCCGCCGGTCTCTCTGCTGCACAGCCAAGGTCCCAAAGCACCCCCGCCTCACGCCTCACCGCCAACAGATCGTTCCCCCTTAACCCAGAATCCATAGTCAGAGCCCGCACACACACAGAGATCCTCCAGTCAGAAATCACTGGTTTACAATGAGATTAGTTTGTCCTTTAAATCCTCAACAGAAGTCTGTTCTTTTCACATGAGCTTTTCTGCTCTCTGATGCCAAATAACACACGTCTTAACACACAAAAAACACACAGGATTAAATACTAAAATATGAATAAATTAGTTTAGACAACACAAACTGAGGAAAAACCTCTATGTACCTAATGTGATGCCACCCCTGGACGTCCAGTGCACAATAGCTCAACCTGGACGTTTGTTTCTGCTGCCTCCCGCCCCATTAGCGCACGTTCACTCCAGGAAGGAGCGGGAGCGGCGCCCCCAGGTGGTGCGGCGCTCCGCCCCCGACTCGGGCGTCCTCATCCGCCTCAAGGCCCAGATGGCCGAAGTCCGCAGCAAGATGTCCGACGTCAAGAGCCAAGTGCTGGAGGCGCGGGGGCCGGGGGAGGCCAGGCCCTGCCCGGCCCCCGGGCTGTTCGGGGGGGAGGAGATGCTGCCTCATCCCAGCGACTCAGAGATGGCCGCCTGCCGGAAGGCCAGTGAGCTGGACATGGCGGGGAGGGCAGCTGCTGCCCGGTCCAGGCCCTGCCGCCCCGGTACGAGCTGCCACACAGAGAAGAGTTAAACCCAACTGAAAATGCCCTCATCATCCTCCTACATGCAGATGAAACCGTTTGTATAGTTGTGTGAATAGCACAGGTTGAGAGGGAGACTTGGGCTCCCTAATAACCTTAAGATATATTCTTTGTCAGAGGCATCCATTATCACACCAACAAAACAGACAATGTTAGGATTGTGTTTGCATTATTTTCTTTATACAAAGTTCCAGTAATCCAGTTAGCCATGACAGAGCCTTGTGCTGCTTTATTTAAAGTGATGGATCTCCTCATGTGTACCACATTATATGAAGTAAACTATTAGGTTTTTGGTCTTATTACTTTATGTGGACAGGATTCACTAGAATGAGCTTTATCTTATTCCTCCTGCTTTGCTTAGTATGTTTATATATGCGTGTGTGTATGTGTGTGTGTGTGTGTTTTCAGCCAGGAAGTCTTTGTCCCCGGTCCTGGACAGAGACAGTTCTCTGGTCATGAAGAAGAGGAGGCCAGAGGAGATGGATGAAGAGCTGAGAGGGGCCGAGGCCGTGGAGCTGGTCCTGCATCCTAAAGACGGGATCGGGGGAGCAGAGGGTCAGTGGTCTCCCGACTTCCACCCGCCGTTAAAACCGAAGGATTCCCCCGCTTCCGGCTGTTAATTCCACTCATAATCTGGTCTTAGTAGTTTCATTTATTTGCCGAAAGCTTCCTTATATGGTGTAACCAGGTCATTCATAGGGTGAAACAAGATGGTGACTCATAAAACTTATATATGTGTTTTTTCATCTCCCAGGAGCTGATAAAAACTGTTAGAGGATTTTTTTCTGTCTTCTCATCAGTGCCTGTGGCAGCCCCATGTTATGCATGCTCAGGAGGTTTATTATTGGGGGGAAATACTGATTAAAGCAGCTCTGAGGGATATGAATAATATGTTGCCTCTTTAAAAAAAAATGGCTGAGTGCTCTTGACGAGTTCAACTGCATGCTTTGAGTATTTTAAAGTATGTTCTTGTTCCACTTGAAACCTGCTCTAAAAGGAAAAAAAAAAACTTCTTTATCTACTTGCCTCTCCTCTGACTGAAAATAGTCCCCAATTCTCAAGAGGCCTGTCTGCGATAAACTGTGGGCTGTTTAGCCTTTTTCCTCTTAACACCGTGTTGTGTACGTCCACGTTTCAGACTGAGTCCACAGCACATTGTTTTCCATTTCACAGTTCCTTCCACGTATTAACACGTCGGGAGGACTTATGTTGTTTTTTTTTTTTAGAAGCCTACAGACAGGGTCCTGGGTAGTGGCTCCATATGGGCAGTATATCCGTGCATCTACAGCTCTGCTCAGCTCAGTTTGTTTGTGTTACTCTCCCGTCCATCTCTCCTGTCTGTTCCAGGAGCGCTGAAGGCCGAGGCCATCACGGGCCCCCTGGTGACCCTGGTCAGCTGCTCGTCGGAGCAGGCCTGCGCCCCCCCCGCCGCCGTACCCCGGGGAGCAGCAGCTGTACGGGAGCGCGGCGTCCAGGGACGAGGTGTTCTCGCTGGGGGCCTCCAGCCAGAGCTGCAGCAGCAGGGCTCTGGGGTGAGACCCCGACCCGCCACGCTGACCCCCCCCCCCCCCCCCACCCGCCCGTCTCTGTGTCTCATAACTCTGTCATTTGTTCTTGCTGCAGGGCGGCCATGCTGGACTGTGATTCGGAAAGCTCAGGAAACTCCCATCAGTCTTTGCTGGAGGCCGCCTCTGCAGAGCCTCAGGCAAACGAGGGTCAGTTCCCCATCAGACATCAGTTCTCTGCATTTCACTGAAGAAAATATACATCCTGCAAACGTGCTTTTGCTCCGACAGGAAAAGAGCTTGGAGAAACTGGCTCAACAATACTTAATAATTCAATCTAATTAACAGAATCCCTCAATCACCTTCACTCTGTTTACTCGGTAACTGGACAGCAGTGGACAGTCGCTCATCCAGTTGAGGACTCGGGACTCTAATTTACTAAAGATTGCTTGGATCACACTAAAAGTCTACATATGCCCAAAAATTTAAAATGATCCCCAAAAAACAATCCAGACCAGTCAATGCAAAGCACTTCATTAATGTCACTGTGTTTTAAATGAGCCAGCTCATCAATCTGTGTCATGGTTACCAATGGCAACCACGAAGAAAAGAGCAAAGCAGTGCAATTTCACAGAGGCAGAAATCCTTGTGTTGAAGAGATGGGGAGCTGAAAAATATGGTGTCACTCATATTTACATATATATATGTATATATCGGTGAAATTAATATGTCACCATAATTATACATATATTTTCAATGGCACCTAGAATCCATTCTTAATTTAGTTTAATGTATTTATTACATTATCTCAATCTAAACAAAGTTCCTGGTTCAAACACATTCCCCAAAACCTGCCTAATATGTCCAGATGTAAAATTCCTACTCTGTTATTTATTATTATTACTTTTAATATTGTTGTTGTTCTTATTGCCATTGTTTTTGTTGATAATGACAATTGTTTAACAAATCGATGAGTTATATTCCTATTTAAAACATAATTGTAGTTTTACTAATATTATCATTTGTCACTGTTAATTTACTTATTTTACTAGAAGGACAAATGAAGAAAATTATCATTATTATTACTAATATTGTAAATGTCATTGTTGTTTACATTTTTATGTATTAATTTTTTTGTAGAAGAATAGCTGAGCAATCTGTGGATTAGACCGTTTATCCGCCGTGTGTGTGTGCGTGTGTGTGCGTGTGTGTGTGTGTGTGCGTGTGTGTGTGTGTGTGTGTGTGTGTGTGTATCTGTGCGTGTGTTTCTGTGTGTGTGTGTGTGTGTGTGTATCTGTGCGTGTGTTTCTGTGTGTGTGTGTGTGTGTGTGTGTGTGTGTGTGCAGGCCGGTCCCCGTCGGTCCTGGTGGCAGCCACCAGCAGCGACAGCGACACGGACGACGAGGCCCAGCAGAGCAGCAACTCCCGCTACGACAACCACACCCCCCCCTGCTCAGGTACCCCCCCCCCAACGCGCACACGGGGCCGAGGCCGGGCAGATTCACACCGCGTCAGCAGTCACCGCTTAAATACGAACACACATTTCGAACTGGGCTTCTGTCAGGTCAGGTGACCCAGTTTTAGGAAAGAGTGCATTTAAAAAATCAGCCTGAGTCTTTTCTCTTATTTCATTACAGAAATGGGGGGGTTATGGGGGACCATGAAACCATATTGGAGCTAAATCTTGGTGGTTATCGGTTTGAGATGTGAAAGGGTACACGTTAAAAACACATCATCTGAAAAAACAAGGCAAATTAAAGCATCGTAGATTAAATCCTAAATATGAGGTCGGGGGTCATGCTGAGATTTAACCTCAGCCAACAGCTACTGGGAATCAGAGGTTATTAGTTTATTTAGTCAGTCACAGTTTTTGAACAAACTGGTGAACAAACTGCCTCTTTGATGGAAAACCTCTTTAGTGTGAAGTAAAGCAGCTGCTGCCTGACAGCTAGCTATTTTTAATTATTTAAACAACGTGAATAAAGCAGCCAACTAGGAATTTTATTTCGAGGTCCTTTTCTTTCCTTTTTTAAAAAAAAAAAAAGCCTGTTATGGTAGTTGAAAATCTTTTTTGGGGGGGGTTTGACAAAGTGAGGAGTTTGTAATTCATTCTTTATTTATTCACAATTTAACCAGCCCAACGTCTCCTTTTAATCCATTTATCTCTGCATGTCTGTATAACATCTGTCTGAACTGTAACATCTGTATTTCAATGGAAATATGCACAAATAATGTCGTTGTTTCAGCCCCAGCTCCTTCTGAGAAGGATGACCTGTTCCCTCTGCCCTCTTTCAGGAGAGCCGCTCCTGTCTGACGACGTGAGCCTGCCTGCTGACAGGTGATCCCCCCCCCCCCCCCCCCCCCCCCCCGCAGAGTGGGAGGAGCTTAACTCAAAACGGAAGGAGACGATGCTACAAACCCTCCCTGGACGTTTTCAGACCTGGACCCAGACATTGATGCTGGTTCACTGGATACAGGTTTCTGGTTCCTGCTTCAGTCCAACTGCCCCCCCGCCACCACCCCCCACGTCAGAGAGCTTTTTCACTTTTCTACTCCTCCTCCATGCTTGCTGGTCACCGTTGTAAAGGGATGTACACGCACAGACATTCACTGGTCAGTCACCAGGGTACCAACATGCTTAGTCACTTTAATTTACCTTCAACACGTCTCAGTCAAGCCTTCCACGTTTATTTTTACGTAAGTGTGTTTTTGTTGTGTTACTCTGCTGATGTGTACTGCTGTGGGTCTGAGCCTCAGGCTCCAACACCCCCTCCTTTTTTTTTTTTTCAGCATCAGTACTAAAGACTTTATTCCCTTCTTAAACGCTCGCTTTTAAAAGCACTGACACCTGTCAGGACTCTGAAGGCAGGGTTTTTTTGTTTTTTTTTCCTGTTCTGTAAATGCCTTCACCGTTTAATAACAGTCGGCTGCATTTTGTTCCGTTGTGTGACATTTGAAAGAGGCCGAACGCTGACCGGAGCGCATCGGTCAGCCCTCTGCGTCTGTGGTCCCGGAGCAGGTGTGTTCTTTTTGCCTTGTTTGTGTTGTTTTTTTTGCCTCAGCATCTGCTTGAACAGCTCCCTCCGGCTCCCGCACCGCACATTTAGTATTTATTTCTTTAGAGGGGCTCAGAGGGTGGAACTCTGGATTCTGCTCCTCACAGAGTGACCACAGTGTCTTCTGAGGACGGTTAAAGGGACAGTTCACCTGATTTACTACACCCCCCCCCCGCCCTCTGGAGCTGCAGAGATTTAGTTGTATTTGTTCGGGTTCTGCCACATCTGTGTGCACATCATGTAACAGTGGTAGATGTAGCCACACTTACACGTTTAGGATAATTTTATATATCTTTGTCAGTATTTTGGTGTGAAACATCTCCATGAATATCTAGGAACGTTAAAATATGAAGAGATTTCAGTCAAAGCGTGAGCTTAGAGTACTTTTCTTGACACTGGGGGAGCTGGGCGCTGCTGTAGGAGCCCTGGCAAACGGAGCCACAGTGTATTTTCAGTCAAACACGAATAAGGAAGCCCACCATTTTGCGCTCCCTCTGAGCTGGATCAGTCGGGGGGGTTATGTAACGCCGCTGTGCGGCTGGCTTCTCCTGATGGATTTATCATTTATCATTTCTCCCACCAAACAGAGCAGACACTAACTCAGAGGTTTCAGCAGTCTTTGCAGAGCTCGGTACCTTCTGGGACAGTTTATTGGGGGTAAATTGGGGCCCCGCCCTCCTTGGAAAGTCACTTCCACTCTTTGTGTAGTGGACTCTTCCAGTCATTAGTTTACTCTGTAAATACGCCCCTCCCTATACTTGTGTGTGTGTAAATACTGGTGGAGCTTGCTGTGCACGTGCCTGAGAGTGCATGGCTTTACTCAGACGGACGACGGGTGTCCGGTTCCTCACCGATCATGTGACTTCCTGCTTCTCTGCTGTCCCCCCCGCTGCTGACAGGAAGCAGCCAGAGTCCTCATGCATCCCCCCCCCCCCCCCCCCCGTTTGTTAAAAAGCCCATTCTGCTTTGAGCTACCCCCGAATGCATCGCTCAGTATTTGCTTTTGTTTTTGTGTAATAAATAAAATGTTTTACCACACGCTGACACGTGTGTTCTTTTGTCCCCGGCCACTTTGTTGGTTTTGTTTGTTTCCCGGCTGATGCAGTGAGGATAAGGTAGAAATATAAAATGGATGTTGTCACAGGTGAGATTTCAATGGCTCAGCCTGAAACCGACCGAAAAAATAAAAGCAGGGTCAACCAAAGGTGCATAGTTTAAAAAAAATGACAGACACAAAAAAGACAAAATAGTGAATAGTTTAGCACATTTCACTGGTGTGTAAAAAAATAAAAATAAAAATTAAACATGTTTAGCTTTAGTTTATTTAACTTAAAGTCATTGCTCTGGTTCTCTGCTGTGTCCAGACAGGACAGGAGGAAGAATCCATCTTCTCTCCACCAGCCGTGATAAGGAGAGCAAAAGTCTGATTATGAGGTTTTTTTAATCTCATAGTGGGGAATGTGGAGGACCATTTCCTTTTGTAAAGCTGTTTATGTAAGAGCGGAGCACGGCTCTGCTCTCCTACCTGCTCCACTCTAACCCACTGTTCTAAATTTGGGGCTTGACAAAGCCAGGTTAAAGGGGATTAAGCAACGAGCTCATCCTGTTTGACTTTCACACAGGTGGCTGCCGCTTCATTTTGCTCCAAATAATTCTGAAGGTTTTTTTTTGGAGCAATCGTGTTTGGATTTAGCGTGTGTGGGGGGGGGGGGGCAGAAAGTTCCTGCTGTCAGCAGCCTGGCTTTTGATGTCGTTTATTGAAAATTGTTTGGACTTTAGTAGCATTTTTTCGGGGTTTGGAGCAGTCATATGAACTGTTCTTCTGTACTTGCTGACATTTTTGTTTTTTAGTTTGTAAGATGGTGCAACCCACCAAATATTTCCTCTTTTCTATCACTGGTTTTCAAATGGCTTCATTGCTGTGTCATTTGAAAGAATTTATTTTATCTTTTTTTTTTAAGTGCTGAACTGTCGCATCAGTTTTGTCAGCATAGGACGGCCCTATTTCCTGTGGTTTTTAGCAAAATGACTGTAGGCAAAGAAATGTCATCAACAACACGACATGACAGAATATCCTGTTGTTTTTTTCTTTGTATAGTTTGTATGAGAAAAGCAACAACAGAAATCTCAGGTTCAAATGAAATTCTATTTTTTTAGAGGTCACATGAGCCTGTGAGAGCGGTCACTTGCTGGACGCCCAGAGTCACAGTCACAAAATCACATTTAGGGTACATTTTTGGGGTTGTGGAAGCAGAGAGTACAACAGGGACCTTTAGAGGAAGCAGATATTTGAAGGAGAACTTTCTATTTTGGGTAGACAGCTCAGGATAAAATGGGTGTAACCCAGAAATGTTTTTTTTTTTATTTTTAGGATAGTTATAAAAGTAGCATAAAGTAGCATTTTGATTCTTTTAAACTGATAGATTGTGTTTTTAAGGGATTATTTAATCTGATTTTTCCGTGTAAACCAGTCTGTTATACATTCAGTTTGTTTCATAAGATAAATGTTATGAAAAAGTTAATGTCACTATTTGACCAAACATTTCTTTGACCACTCTGATAATAATCTATAATCACTCACGCTAACGTGTGCTGCAGCCTAAACACTGACCTCACCACGAGTCACACTATTATTTAAGAAAAAGGAAAAAGCATCAGCCAGAAATGTGGTCTTATCTTTATATATACATAATTATTCACCAATTACAATACACATATTCATATACTACAGAAACACAGATAACACAAGTACTCAATGTGTATTTTACTGTTAGTTTTTTTTCCTTTTTAAAATTTTTCTCTACTTAACCTGCATGTTGAAGAGCCAATCATGGGGTTTGTCTTCAAGCCTGGAGGACAAGTAGGAGCTGTCTCAGCCCCGTATGAACATCCATTTGAACAGTGCATAGGTCCAAATGTCGCCGCACCGCCCTGCTGAGGAACACCCAAACAACGTCCATGTCCTGCCTCTTTTATCACAGCTCCTTTTGGTTTCTTCTCTTTAAGAAGAAAGCTATCCCATTCATAACCGCGACGGCCGAGAAAAAACTAGCTCCGGACCCCTGATCCACAGAGCTGTTTGTGTTTTTTCAGGGAGGCGGAGATGAACGGGGAGCTGACTTCTGGAGCTCTGGACTCGCGCTCTTTCAAGTATGGCTGACAGAACTGCATTTAGCCGCGTCCTTCAGCAGAAGACAAACCCGCAGAGAGCCTTTAAATACAACATCGTTATTGCTTACAGATAAAAAGAAAAAGCTTTGTGTGTACATCGACACAGTGCAGATTCATGGATGGCGCAGTCGTTGGACGTTTGGGAGAGCGGGGCCGGGGAGACGGCCATCCCACTCGGGGAGAACGTGGGGGGGGGGGGGGCAGTGTGTGTCTTGAGCAGGGGTGTAGGTTTTACCACGAGGTATGAGGGGAAACGCTTTTATTGCTCATCCAGTGACGATTTTTCTGTGAATTCAACACGAGGAGTGACCACGATCCTTCTCAGGCTTTCTGTAAAGGCTTTGGTGAACACGACCGATCCTTGTTGTGGTTCACGTTTCAACCCCCGGTGCGGCCGAGGACCTGCTGGAAACTACAGAAATAACCCCACAGCGAAAAAAACTACGTCTGCACTACAGAAAAAGTGTGTTTTGAGTCGTCTCTGAACAGTGAAACAGGGAAGGATGCTGACGGCTGGTCAACGTAAAACCTTTAGATTGGGTCAGATATTGTAGACATGCAGAGCACGGGGCCTTCAGACCCTGGTGGCCCCCATAGCCCCCCTACTGCGACCTGACCGGTGGAGTCTTTGGTTTTGAGCCTGGAACACTAATATATCAGTTGAACAGCTAAATTCCTTCATTAATGCTTGAAATAAAAGCTCATTTCCTGAACAGAGAAAGTTATTCAGCATTCCGTTCCATTGGACAAAATGAGAAGCCAAAACGTCTCGGTAAAAGGGCGTCACCACCTTTTGGGACTCTGTCTGAGGTCTTCACAGTGACCAGAGAGAGGGGGGGGCTGATGGGTTGAGCTCATGATTCCAGCTGAGCAACAGTATGAAGACACTCGGCAATTACGCTGTCTCAGACTGTCAGGGGAACTCGCAGGAACCCTGTCGTTTTCTGTAATTATACGTGACCACACTGTTGTCCAGCTGCATGTCCAAATTCTGGATTGGCCTGCAGTTGGGAGGATGTCAATATTACACCTCAGCTAACAACTAGGAAGAGTCTCATTACAAACGACCCCACCCATGTAAGATGGCAGTGCCCGTATTCAGTAGTTTCCCTTGTGGAGGTCTTATCTGCTCCTCCCTCTACGATACATGGCTAAACTTATCAAACATCAACTCGCTTCTATCTGCTGGGTCTTTACTGGCTTGTCAACTGAAAACGTAAGAGAGGATTCTATGCTGTGGACATTAGAAATTGTATTTCCAGATCTCTAAAACTGAGTTTGATGAAAAGCATGGCCAAAAGAAGCAATAGTGGTACTAAGTTGTGGAGAATGATACTTATGTTTAACATTGATATGGCGGATTAAGCCGGGTTTTTCCCCCCCAACACAACTTCTGCTGCAAAACACATTCCATAGAATTGATAGAACATTACACGTTATTTTCAAAGAACAACCAGACCCTGACAGTGCTTTTTTTTTCCCAGTGGGGCATCATGTGGGTGGAAACCTCTGTTTTATCACCTACATCTGTTACAACACGGTGGCTTCTAAATGAGTGTGAAACTCCAGCGCAGATCCATATTCTCCTCATCTATAATCTATCATCCACTAATAAACTCCCACCTGCCCTGCTGGCGTGAGAGCAGGTTGCTGCTGGGACGGCCTGGAAACCTTTCACCACGTAAACCGACGCTGAATGCTAAGCTCCTAAATCGCACCTTTTTTCTTCTCTTTACCCGAATCGTTATTCGTGTCTGGGTGGGAAAAAAAAAAAAAAAAAGCAGGGTGAAACAGTAGCTAAGCCATAAATCCAGCCTGATTCGACATTTTTCAATAAAATCACATTCTCACTCCCACCTCCGTCTGGTGCTGCGAGGTTTAGACAGTTTACCAAATGACTGCTAAAAGTAAATACCTCTCCCAGCTGTTTGGCTTTGCAGAGAGTGGATTAGAGCCACAGATTTAAGAGACAGAATTATCAGACGTCCACTCCTCCAGCACTCGCTCGTCTTATACACACACACACACACACACACACACACACACACACACACACACACACACACACACACACACCCATGCCTCAGTGAGTTTTTCATATAGCTGTGACTTCCTTTGTTGCTTTCTGAGACAGATGCTGTGGCAGTGACTCCAGAAAAGGGAACTCAACAGTGACACCCCCAAGAAACACGACTCTCCCCCCCCCCCCCCCCCAAAAAAAAGGAAAAAAAGCAAAACAAAAACAATGTCTCACGTCGATCGGCTTCATGACATTCTGGGACATGAGGTACATTCTGTTCCATTGTTGCTCCTCAACGACAGTCCACAGGATGAACAGCAGGAGGGGTGGGGGGGGGGGGGGGGGGGGGGGGGGCAGTGTATAGAAGTTGATTCTCTCAAACATTTGGAAATTCAACAAGCAATATGGCGTCACCAGCACAATACCACGAAAAGAATTAAAGTGTCCAACTCATCGTTTAGTAAAAAGAAAGGGAAAAAAAAACTTAAACGTTGCTTAATCGTCTTTTCTGAACCCCAAAACACAAGACAAAATTGCAAGGAATGTATTAAAATGTTAGTAGGTAAGGCTAAATGAGATCTTATATGACGAGACCGTATTAGTGTTTCATCAAATGTGAAAATGACAGGAGTCTTGGTGGTGATTTTCACATTTCGACACCTGAAAAAGAATTCCAGTGCGGTGGGGGCGACCTTATCTCAGAACTACATGAAATGAGCACAAACCCTATTTCAGCCAAACCCTGTTCCCTGTTAGCACCACGGAGGGCGACCACCGTCTCTGTCACCGTTTCAAAAAACCTAAAGGACTAGTTTCTCTTGAGGAAAGGCAACCAAACTGCAGCCCTGGTTTTTAAAACCGAGCCAAATCAACCAAAAGCTCAAAGAGCAAGAGGAGTATCGGCTCCACGTGGGAATCAAATCTCTTTCGCCTTGTGGAAAGTTTTCCAAATGTCCTAATCCCTTCTGACTTCCAGAGCAGAGTTTTCCTGGTCTCGATACTGCTAACCTGGGAATTCTTGACATTAGAAGCTCATTCCTAGCATGCTTTTTTGTAAGTGTAAAACTTGTAGTCAAACAAAAAAAGAAAAGAAAAAAACGTATCACCCAACAGTAAAAACTAAGTTGGTTTTAGTCGTAGGTAGAGAAAGCTTTTTTTGGTTTGTAATGTTATAGCGTTTATAATTCTGCACTCGTCATTATGAAATCTTATTATGCTTCTTGATTCCTCATTAAATTGACAGAATTTTCATTCAATCGTGAGAAATGACATTATTACTATTACAATTTCAGGCAACATTTGTAGGAATTTGCAGGCACAGTACAGATTGCTGCATTTGTGTGTGGCTTAGAGCTGTCTGGGACCCCTTACGATGATAATTTTATGTGTACAAAGTTTTTTCTTAATGAGCACACTTTAGGGTTAATTAAATACAGCAGGGTTTAATATGTTTATGTTTCAGTCAACGGTTTCTGTGATCGGATAATAGAACTGGAGAGCCCCGACCAAAGCCCTGAGGCCCTGCACAGGCTCCTCCAGCTTTAGGGCTCCGGGAGGGCCCTGGGAGCCGGCCTCCACGGGTCACTCACAGTGGCTGCTGACCGCTCAAATACCCGCTGAACGAATTCTGTTATCACTGTTATCACAGCAGTAACACCTATGAAGAACTGACTTGAAAGGATTTTGGGAAAATGCTCTCTTCATGGCATTTGTGAACAAGAAATACATCTTTTTTTAAATGTGAAATCAGGACCTGAAATGAATTTAGTGCCCTTGTTTGCATTTTGAGTTAGTCTATGAATATTTCATCCTGCACCTTTAACTCATATCTACATTCTTTATGCACATATTTAAGCATATAATTGAGTAATTACATTTTAGGAGTGGTTTTTATTCATTCAAAATTCAGCCATAAAACCTCCACCTGCATTTAGTGATAGATATTCGTGTACCTATGCCATTTTTTAAAATGTTTTTTTTTAAATAGCTTACTAGGAATGGCCGCTAACGACACAAGCTTGGAGGGAATTGTTGTTAATAGAATTGACATGCTTAATTTTGTGACAAAAACGAGCTAAAAGCGAATGGGAAATCAATTTGCGGGGATTGTCAGATTTCCTTTGGCTGTTGTAATGAAACACTACTAAAAGCAAGAACAGTAAATCGCATTTCACAAGTCAGGATTGTCTTAGCTGTACCGTATTAGGGATATTACTGTAAGTATTCTGATCCTACGCCAGCATTGAGCTCGCTTTAAAGCAAAGCGCCACTTAATGGAGGAAATTTGCTCACTGAAATGTGTAAACAAACCAGGAATGTGGGATCTTGACTGAAACGAAAAATATTTTCCTAGAAATTTCATTTCAGAATAGAATGGTCATAATGGCTAGCAAAACCCATTCGTTTCCAGATGTTAGAGTCACATCAGTCCTGCGATGGACCGGTGGGCCGTCTAGGGTTCCATCCTCCATTATATCAGTTAGAGCCAGTTTATTAACATAACTCAGTCTTTTCAAGAAATATTACTGTTCCACAAACATTGTTTAACTTAGTATTGTATCTTTGATTTAAAGCAATATGTCATTTGTAACAAACCACAAAGCTGGTAACTTTTTAGTTGGAAGACCATAACTGTGGCCTGATGTCTAATGAATGGAAACCCTTCCTTAGGGGGCACAGCTCTGCACACAGCAAGAGAAATATCCGAAAAGTTCTTCAGGTGCAGGACACACAATCAGATTTATCAGAAACATATAAAGATATAAGATTTATAATTATATCTTTAATCTGGAACAGTCATGAAATGACCAAACTGAATGTCTGTTTTTTTATTTAATGTTGAAATTAATGCATTATTCTTGTTAGCAATTAGTCATTATGGGCACATGTTCTGTACTTTTCAAATGTTTTAAACCAAGATTAATTTGTTTTTAATCACGCATGCTAAAAAATAATATCTTCCTTCAGTGGACTCTGTAGAAAGTCAATTGTAAAATCATCAGCACCGACATTAGTAGTCCATCCCCTTCTGGAATATTGGACTACACCAGGCATGTATTCAGGTAAGTGGATTCTAATCTTTTATAATCCGACACTAAGTGCTTTTATCTGTAGACAAATTGTGGCTGGATAACTGCTGGGTCACTGCCTGCTGGGGAGGGGGCAGAACAACGTGTGCTCTCAGTGCCACAAAACAAGAGCAACATTTGTTCCGGCCTCGTCTGTGGACGTTATTCATCTGCCACCAAAGGACTGCTGAGGGGACAGAAAGGCAGGCGGGGCGATTAGAGCCTGATATAATGCTCAGTCTTTCATCGTTCTCTACATCAGAAACAGATATGATTCACTCATGAGTCACGCTGGGTTTCTACCTGCTTGATATTAAGTCGGACATAAAAATGATAACGTAAACGTTTGTCTTTGATGGTAAAAAGGGGCTTCCATTCCTCTTGGATTCGGTGATAAGTGTGCTGATGGGCTAATTAAATGTGTACTTTTGGCATAAGGAATATTATAGTGATGATGAAGGTAATTCTTAATTATACAGTACGGCTACAACAACATTTAAACGAGACTGTCTTTTACCCTATTTTGTTTCATAGGTAAGGCTCGTTGATAACAGTTAGGGCCAATATTTTGCAATTAACATCTTTATAAACATCCGTTTTAAGGGTTAATATACAGTATAAACTGAGAACGCCAAACAAAATATCCATTTTCCACGTTGCAGTTAGTGCTGTGCCGTATGGGAGCAAACCCCTGCAGTTCAACGAGCACGTGGGTGTCTGTTTGTCCAAATGAAGAAAACAATTCTGTCTAAGGACTGTAGAGCAACCAGGCACATAAATTAAAGTTAAACGCTTATTCAGACTGAATGCACTTTTTTTTTTAATTCACTTGACTTTATTTACCAATACATAATTAATATCCTACTAGCTATAAACATGTCCAGGCGTCTGGTTTTTAAAACAACCCTGGAGCTTCTGTTGTTTCCTTTTATCCTGGTGTGAAACATCTAAAGTCTGGATTTGCACTACCTGCCGTGAAACCGCCTGCTCTCGTCCTTTGTGGTCTTTTCACACACCGAATGCTACATTGCCTCTTCTATTAACTATTTCACATTCTCTCTGAATACATCCTATAGTCCGACGTTTCTAGCTCTGGCTTCAGATTGACCAGTGGTTACAATGGAGAGGATGGAGAAGGGATTTACCTACAGCGTTTATGAGCAGGGCTTGTGTTTGGTGGGCCAGTTTACATTTGGAAACATTTCAACTTCGGACAGAGAGTACCAGTTCTCTGACAGAGATTCAATAATCACAGAACAACTGCAGGAGCCACAACTACCTACTATCAAAGAAAGACGTGTTGTTGAAGGCAAAGGTGGGTAGACTGGGGGTGGGCAGGGGGGCGGAGTGAAGTGATGATAGAGATGGTTTGGTTTGGGTCGCCCCCTTCAGATGGAGGCGTCGCGGGGCAGGTGAGGCACGGCCACTGCGGGCCTCCAGTCGGAGCAGTAGCTCTGCATGTGGCCTGACAGGACGGAGGCCTGCAGCTCCCTGGACCTGCCGGGCCACCTCCGGGCCCACCGGCGGCCGGCGGGGGCGGCGTGGGCGGGCCGGAGGCCGCGCCGGGCGGCCGGGCCCAGCAGCGCGGCCGTCTGGGGCCACAGCGGGTCCGTGAAGCCGGAGACGCCGGGCTCCTGAGGGGGGGGGGCGGGGCCGGCGCCTCAGCGGGCGCTGCTCCTGGTAGGTGTGGAGGGCGGCGAGGAGGTCGGGGCTGAAGCCGAAGCGGGGCTTCCTGGGGCCCCGGGCCAGGGAGATGCGGCCCTCCAGCGACGGCCCCAGCAGGCTGAGGCTGGTTCTGTCCGTAAACGAGTCCGTTCGGTCTTCGTAGCCGAGGTCGGCCGGGGCCGAGCACTGCTGCAGGGGCCAGCCTCCGCGGCCCTTCCCCCCGATGTCCGCAGTGCTGCCGCCGTCCCCCCCATCCCGCTCCACCCTCATGGCCTCGTCCTCCTCCTCCTCTTCCTGCTCCTCTTCCTCCACCTCGGCGACCTCCTCCTGCTCCACGGGCTCCTCCACCACGCCCTCCTCCTCCTCCTCGGTGCTGGTGGGGGGGGGGGCACCGCGGGTCCCGCAGGAAGACCACGATGACGGTGATGTTGTCGCTGGAGCCTGCGTCGCGGGCCGAGGCCACCAGCTTGTGGGCCACCATGGTGGTGTCTCCGGCGTTCTCCTGGAGGTGGTCGCTGACCACACGCACGGCCTCCTCCGGACCCACGGTGTCCCAGAAACCATCACAGGCCAGGATCAGGTAGTCTTCTGAGCCGTCCAGTGGGATGATGCTATGATCCGCGTCCCCACAGATGTAGGGCTTGTGCTCCGAGTCGCCTGTCAACACAAGTGTACGGAAATCCGTATTTTATTTTGTATGTGAACTTTACTTTTAATGTTTTTTCTTTATGTCTGTGTGTGTGTGTTTTTCAAAAGTATTTTTGGCAGGTTAGTGACTTAACAAGCCAAAATACGAACACTTTCCCCTCAAACACACATTAAAAATCTATTTTAATAATGGAAAATACTAACAAAGAATTTTGAAAATGGAAACAAAACAGTTTGGGTTGGAGCACATGTTATTCAGACAGAGTCATGCAGCAAATGTAGTCATTTAAAGGGAGAATCTGCTAGTTCCAGGACCCCTAAAACAACTGGAATGCTTGTATATATATATGCTTCATTCATTCATAACTAATGTAAGAAAAAATGCATCTAACAGAAGTAAAAGTACCGATTGCTCTGGATACCGAAAGGCTGCCATTGACCCTCCATGTGCCAAACCAGATCACACATCCTCCCAGAGCCTCGATCCTCTGCTTCTCATCCTGCACACACACAGACACGGCCATTATCTCATGCTCCTGTTCTCCGCAGTAGATGACTCATTACGGTGCTTTACTTACCTCTGTTGTGCACTTAAAATGATGGGCCACTCAACATACTGTTTTTAGGAGCACGGCGAAACTGTTTTGGACTAAAATCACAGCGTGTATTCTCAAAATGGCAGGAAATATGCCAGGAGGGACGGTGTGCCATGTTAGCAATGCTAACAGTGAGATAACGGCATTTGCATACAGTTTAATGAAAAAGAAACGTTAATAATTACAAATCAAAGAGAAAAAGAAGGAACATTGTCCTTGGAGAGCTGAGTCCAACGTGCAGGTGATTGGTCAGAATGCACAGCTGCAGCCACACAGCGCACATCAGCACAAACACCCAAACACCCAAACCAACTGTCAACATCAGTTTGGAGGGCTTCTGATTTGGGGTTTATCTGAAGCACCAGGAACTGAACACATTTCCGTCATTGAGTCCGCCATTCGTTACGCTTTGGAGATTTTTTGTGTTGTTGCTGACATTATGCAATATGTAGCAGCTTGTTGTCACTCTTAATCTTAAAATGTATCTTGTCATCTCAAATTCGTTGAAATGATTCAATCATTCAAGAGAATAAAAAGAAAAATGTCCACTTGGCGTTAACCGAGCCAGAAGTTAAGAGCCAAAATACATTTTGGATACAACCGATTGTCTATTTGAGGCCCTGCGTGCTGCCTGGCAACAGCTCAGAGCATGATAGTATTTTACCACATATCCCTCCAAAAAATATGGCACCACGCATTTGGTCCAGACTGAATCAAAGCGCCATTGAAAAGTGTTCAGTAGTGCATTTCATCGTAAGAGCAGATCCGAATAAAAAGACAACAGTCACAGTTTAGTGGCACGAGTACGTAGA
>JABUIW010000063.1:140745-178245 GCA_013363375.1 Menidia beryllina
ACATACATACATACATACATACATACATACATACATACATACATACAGACGTTTTCCACCATAGTGAAAATCTATGTGTTCATTTGAAATGTGTGGATGTGTCATTGGTATTATTCCATATGTTTTGATGATGACTGGAACATATGTGCTCTATTGAAGAAGCCCAAATTAATATTTATCCACAGTATGTAGGCAGTATGTTTTCAAAATAAGGGAGGGGTTCAACCCACCTGAATATTGAAGAGCGTGTTGAAGTCAGGGATGATGACATGTTTGTCCTCCATCTTACGTCGCATGTTTTTGATGGCGTGGATGGACGTTTCGTAGTATGGCATTGGACGATGGTGGAAAGGCAACTCCTTCAGCCAGAGGCAGCACAGGTCGAACAGTCTATTGAACACCAGCCGGGCCAACTTCACAGACTCCATCTCTAACCCACCCCCACAGGAGAGCAGAATTACTCAGTCTGCTGGTTTTCTTATAGAATACAGTACAGTATTTAGCTATAAAGCTTTTATAACGTCCCTGTGTTTATGAACAGCATATTGCAAGATTTCTCAGTTTAACTTTGGTTGGGGAACAAAAACAAAACTTATGTGACAGTTTATAACCTTTACTTCCTGATGGCACTTGGAGACAGAAGTTAAACCACCTTCTCTTCCTCTAACTGAGGAACCTCTGTTAACCTCTGGTGAATTTGCTCTCAAAGCC
Organism: Menidia beryllina; assembly: GCA_013363375.1. Taxonomy (NCBI): domain Eukaryota; kingdom Metazoa; phylum Chordata; class Actinopteri; order Atheriniformes; family Atherinopsidae; genus Menidia; species Menidia beryllina. The sequence goes on from JABUIW010000063.1 coordinate 141,457, forward strand.
CCCATGATAGGTGCACTCTGCAGGTTTCTCTTCATACATGTGCGTCCACACGCGTAAAGGTCAGAGGTCTCCACTTAATATGTGGGCTACGTGTCCATTATTATAGCTTTCCTGGCTAACACAAAACCGATTCAGTACTCAGTTGCAGCTACCAACTTTTACTCTCACCATCATATTAGAAAGGCTTCCATCTTATCCCATGGTCACTCCCTCTTCTCCAAACATCTCCACACAAACAGATACAAACACAAACTAATGGTCCGTCTCTAATGGTCTGTCTCTAATTGCTTGATAATTCTATACATAGAAGCCGTTTAGGCTTTAGTGTTTATTGATGAAAGTACAATCGATTTTGCCATTATGCGCACTTTAAAAAATTCAGTTTCGCTGTTTCACAAGTAGAAGTTGTTTCTGGTAATTTTGTATTATCCATAGTGATGGCTGGTAGTTGGTATTGGTCAGTCCTTTGATTCTGCTCCATTTGTGTCATGTCTGTTCCAAATTAAAATGCATAAACCAACACATTTGTGACTGTTCTTACCTTCTGAACTTTTTCAGTAATGCCTCATAGTTAATTAATAATTTTTTCAGAATATTACCACCAGTCTCTGACAGGTGAAAGCTGGGAGTGACACCAGCCCCCTCGTGAAATAAACTGGTACAGAAGGAGACTAACAGTTCCTGGACGCTCATTGTTATTTGCTAACAGCAACCCAACATCTGGGGTTGTCAGCACCACAACAGAGCACTTATATGACTCTTTCAGACCCATAATACTAATGGCACTTGAAAACAATTCTATTGAGGCTGCTTTAACGTGTTTCATGGACGAGCTAAAAGGTCAAAAATGGAAATCTGAAAACTCATTTTGTGGAAACTCAGTGGAAATGACATCCTCGGAGATGGTAAGACCTTAATAAGAAGGGGAGAAAGAGTCACTAGGAGATTTCTTGGGTTACATAACTCAGCAGAACAGTAACAAGCCTGTAAATGGCATCAGCGCTCTGCCCGATGACAAAGACACACAGTGTGCCAAAACTAGAGCTTAACCTACTAACAGATAGTTGCAGGTGCGACGTCTGCTGTGTCTTTGCTCTGTCCTCTCACTGTCTACCTACATTGCAGACAGATACCAGCATATTCTGTGTCCTACTTTGTCCCTTCACTTCACTCCCTCCACCTTTTAAAAGTGTGTGCACATCAAATCCAGCATCCCAGCACTCAACGGCTCTCTGAGCACTGACTGTTCTGCCCCTTCCCCCAGTCTTGCTCCAAATAGAGAGGTTTCAGCACAGAAGAAAAAAGAAATGACGGCAGAGTGCAGTGAGGCAGCAGCAAACAAGATGCGACCGTCCATTACACAATGCAGGAACTTTTAGAGAGCAAGGAGAGCGAGGTTCAAAGCAGTTTGAACCGCAATGCACGTCCAGCATGATTTAAACATGCAGAACAACATGTCTCCAGTACTCATAATTAACTCAAGGATAAGATCAATCTAAATGTAGTTGGACGTTAAAGTGTTGCATAATGGAGAAGTCTTGTTCACAAGATTTGAATGTTATTAAAATAATAGAGGAAAGTGGACCATTAAAAAACAACTGGGGATTTTTTTTTTGTTGTTTACAGGCCGAACATTAAGAAGCTAAGAATAAAGCATAACTAAAGTACCTGAGAAGCAATAAAAAAAGGTTTTATAGAAATGATGGTCACAAATCAGCTGATATAACCCAAGAAATATGCATTTACTTGTCTCGTTTTCCTCCGACTTCCTCTGTGTCACATGCATTGAACCCAAACCCATCAGTCCTACAGGTGTCATGTCTCTAAAAAGTCAACACGCAAAGCTAAAATTGCTAAAAAGCGTTCGTCGACATCTGGTCACGGCAGCCCTTTTCTGCTTAAACACATACAGAACGCGTCTGCTGTGGACTATTTGAAGCGGTGGATAAACAGTTGGTGCTGTGGTTTGTGGACTGGGGAAGCAGCAGGATGGTGAATGAGTCACCGACTTACAAACACATGACTGTAAATGTAAAACAGGAAGCACTACAAAGATCTGCAACTGCTAAACCCGCTGCTCTGTGTCATTTCATGGGGACTCTATGGAAATGATTTGTATTTTTACCTTCAGCTTATCTGAGGTCAGCTGGTTGGTGACGGAACTCTTTGAAGCAACTCTCAGGCACATACTAAAGTCTCATGGTTCTTGTTACTACAGTTTTAAAATGACAGGGTTCTTGCCAGTCAGTGGCCGGCAGTCTGTAGACATCACATTTTCAACTCCACTATTTGGGATACCACCCAATGGGGAACCAAAAAACTGAGTTGAGTTGTGTCCTGACTTAGTATTTGTGGAAAAGGGCCAGAAACACATGCTTGAACCACCTCAGATGAGTCCTGAATCACACTTTACACCAAGGTCTTTTAAAGGAAACCCACTTAAGCTACCTATATCAGCAATATCATTATTTAAGTCAAATCTCATGGCCGCAGGAGAGAGTTGGAAAAGGGATAGAAGTACATCAACGGCCTTTGTTGTGTGACTTAACTTGCTGTGTGCAACATTGCACTGGAACAGCTGGAACAGCTCCCTCACTGCTCAGGAAAAAGACATTTTATGTCTCTCTCTCTCTCTCTCTCTCTCTCTCCTCGTCATGAACAAGAACCCGGGATACTTTAATATCTCCAGGTACAAGGACTCATCCCCACTCCAGCAGAAAAGAAGCCTTCTTATTTCTGATAGAGAACCAGGGCCTTAGACCTAGAGGGGCTGGATATCATCCTTGCCATTTCTGGGATATGAGCCACTCTGAAGGCCATGACTTGTAAAAACTGGTAGGACTCCAAACGTGAGGCTTCCAAAGCAGGAGCCATCCTCTTTAAGGCTAAACTTCAAAATCCTGTCCTGGTGTAGGTATCTGGCTGAAGCAAGGAGTTCTGTTCAGTGGAGCAGTGCATCACAACATCTGGTCAGATGTGTCTGTGACAGAGAGGTGTGCTTCTTCTTAAGGGTAATGAGTCAGTGAGGAGGAGGAGAAGGAGGAGGAAGAGGGAGGAAGAGGGGGTCGTCCAGGGATACCAAAAACAGGATCAGTGACAAGGGGTAACCTTGAGGGCTGGAAGGGAGTTAAGTGGGGCGTGACCCTAAAAACACACTCTTTGGGGACCACCACCTTGATCTGCTGCACAAGTATTGAAGAGATCTGTCAGCAAAGACAATATTGGCAACAACAAATATCTGATGTCAGAATTTCTGTGATCATCAACGTTGTAAATGCCTAATTGACAAAGCAGTTTAGTTGGTATATAGTTAAATAAATGGAATATGGCATGTTGTGGTGTCAGTAGGATATAATAAATGACCTGCTCTGTAGGAAAGGTAAGTTTTATGACTTCAGTTGTGATCTGATGCTGAATCAGAAAATTAAATGAATTAAAAATCAAAATCATGGAGGACAGGGTGTCTCCCAAAAATATTAGACTTGACTGATTTATTTTTGCAGCTGCACCCATTGCTGAAAAAGTGATCAAATATATCTATCATGAATACTAAGGCATTAGCAGATTGGGACTTACGTTGCATGTTAATAGTGACACATTACCTGTTTATCGTTGAAGCGTTATCTAGAATAGAGGATATCCGCATTGCGTAGTAATAACTGGAATTTTTAGCAGGAGTTGAATATGATAATTCAACATGTTCCTGTTGTTTTTCTTTATTTTGAGTCTAGAGATAACCTCCTCCTTGAAACTAATTGTTTTGAGTCTTGGTGTAGCACTACATCCTGGCCTCCAGCTGTGAGTGAGTCTTTGAGTCTTCTTCCCTCTAGCGGTCAAATCCCACTTAATGCACTTTGCGGGGGAGAACTGGGACAAAGCCCTGGTGGGTTTAAGGCTCTGTGTGTGTGTGTATGTGTGTGTGTGTACGTGCAGATGTGTGTGGGAGGAAGTGAGAGGGAGACCTAATTTTGCGTGTGAGCAAACAGTCTCATGGGCTCCCCGGGGACTCACGTGGTAGTGGGTCAGCTCCAACTTCTGATGACTTGACGAGGTGGTGGATGGTGAGGTCAGTCCGAAGGATGCTGTCCGCCGTGGTCCTGGCCAGGGCGGCGGCCAGTGAGCAGGGACAGTTGCTGTGAGGAGAGATGAGACAGTTATGAATGGGCCAGAAGCAGAAATCATCTTACTGTAATCCTCTCTGGAGGCCAGCGGGGTTGTCTTGCATTTATCTAGTTTATCCGATTGACAGTCGGAGCTTTGTTTTTTAAGAAAACAAGTCCAGGGATAGATATGCCAGAGGTCATCTGTAACAACACGATGTATGGATGAAACAGCATTTGGATATTCATTTTTATCTCATCATAGGGCTATCAGTACATTCTGTACTAACTGCCTGCTGTATTCTGAACAGCATGGTGGAGAAAAGTGGTGTAGGTATCTGGCTTAAGGGAGGAGTTCTGTTCAGTGGAGCAGTGCATGGCAACATCTGGTCAGATGTGTCTGTGATAGAGAGGTGTGCTTCTTCTTAAGGGTAATGAGAGTCAGTGAGGAGGAGGAGAAAGAGGTAGGAAGAGGGGGTCGTCTCAAGGACTGCCTGGAGGCTCGCTGGGGATGAGTCACAGCCATTATGAGGCCACCTCAGGAGCAGGTAACCAATGGTAACAGAACGTCTGGGCGCTCTCCACCGCACTCACAATTAAGTTGAAAATAAACCGGAGCCAAGCTTAACAACATCTTAATTACAAAGTGAGGGCCGCGGCTTGCTGATTATAAGAACCATTAGATATTTATTCATGATGTCTATCCAGAACAAATGTGATAATCTGATAATCTGCAGCCGGTCATACATCCAATGCATCCTTCTTGGCTTAAGGCTCATGATCACAGGAAACATCTTGGATAATTCATGATAATCCATCCAACAGATTTCAGTGTGGACCTAAGTGGTTCAATAACTGATCGCCTGATACTGGTGAGTAGCTGAAGATCCAGCCAGAATGGATGAGAAAATGAATGCTTACTGTTTCTTGAAAACAGATGGATCGATTCAAAACACTCAAAAGGGATTCTAAAAATGTAGCTGAAATGTTTGTCCACATTCTCCCTTGGCAATGTTGCTAATTGGACCTCTTTTCTCGCAGAGCTCCATGTATCGTGGATCAGTAAACCTCTTCAGCCCGCGCTGCTTCACATTCATTGCGATTCTAACAGCCGACTCGCTGAATTCCCTAAGGCCGCGCTGCATTTAATTTCCCCCTCGTAAATGAACTCGGGTTGGCTACAACACACTGCACAATTAAATACTCTATAGTCAGTGTGAGAGGGCCTCGGTGGCTCGTAAGTCAAATGACAGGGGATTAATCAATGAAAAGTCAGACAGCAGCCTGCTTTAACGCCTTTAAAGCACCAGCGCTGCCAAATCAGCTCATTTTATGCAGAATCCAAAGGACGGTTTACCTAAATTGGTGGATGTGAAGGCTTCAAAGAGTATGAGAGATGTTCAACACGTTAGCCTTGAAGAGATAAAAGCCATAAAATGATATTAGAAAGAGAAGAGGAAGTCAGGGAGTGGTAAGGGTGGTTGAGGAAAGCATGAATGTAAAGGATTGGTTCCCTGCTAATGACCAACAGACAAATGAGTATGTTTTTCTGAGAATCAAACAGTGTGTAATATGTGCATCTGGAGTCATGATCCATGGTTGTAAATTTAGATGGGGGTGTTTCCTCATGCTGTTGTTTTATGAGGGGTCTCATGTCACATGACACAAAACTCCACTTGTGAAAATGACATGAAAACATGCCAGTGTTTGTCTGACCACGTCCTTTTTCACACACCAGCGTAATTCTTTGTCCTCAACTCCTAATTCTAAGTGATAGCAAACGAAAAATATGCGAAATTGGTTGACAAACTTGGAAAATTTGCATTGAAAAAGAAACATTTTGCGCTTTGAATCGATAAAGCCATTTTTGGGTCACCAAACCAAAATGGCGTTATTATCCCCACGCCAGGGATTTAAGACACACCTATAATGGACGTTTTTCAAACCAACATATCTTCCCTAGGTCTTAATAATAATGTGATCATGCCTTGGTCAAAATCCAAATTGGGGCCTGGAAAGAGCTAAATGTATGACACTGTTTCAGTTCTATGAGGCCCACAGCAAAACGCCAGGTTTGTGTTTTTTTTCAGTCGCACGTAAGTGCATTTTTTTAAAGCAAGATTTCCCGCATAGCATTTATGGTGTGCCGTGTCGGACTGTTTCTCTTACTCTTAATCATCTCTCATCACATTAAAATGCATCGAACTTGACTTGAAACTTGAAACACAACAGGAATTATTAATTTCTCCATGGCAACCACAGCAACTGCACATAACCTTACTGACGATCTTATTGCAGATTTAGTAAAAATGTGTTGATAAGCCAGTTACTCATTTCCACCACCAGCAAGGTTAAGCCTGGAATTTTGTGATGCATTTTCTCAATGTTACAGCAGGGTTGCCTCTCAAACCTAATGAAAATTAGTCAGAAAAATTATGTCAGGAAAAGAAGAAAAAACTCAAATACACCTACATATTAAACAGGTCCTGCATGAGCTTTTAACAAACAATAAATAAAGTTGAACATACTAAATATCAATGTCTTTTATAACGGAGTAAAAGATGAATAATGGCATTTAGCTAAAGTTAAATTTGGGAAATACCACAGTTGGTCTTCATGATGAACGACGACATATAAATGATGAGTAAGAAAACAAAAAAACATTCAAATTTAAGATCTAATTTACCAGTTTAGGACGATCTCTGAACCAGAGGGAGACTTTCATCTGAGCCACAGAAACATCACAGTAACTGACACTTCTTCATACGTTGAGTCTTTCCGTGAAAAAGGAAAAGGACCAAAAAACATTCTAGTACAATAAAGATAAAGTCTGAGGAAAGCTTGAAGTTGTCTTCAGACGCTCGTCTGAAGGCTTCGTACATACTTGGGAATTCCAAACTGGAGCAGAAAGACCACAAACGAAAGCTGGACCCGTCAAGCAGGAATTTTCTATTTTCTTTTAAAGCTCATTTTCATCTGTTGGAAGACAAACACCTTACTTCTAAACAGGGCCCGGTACTGCAGTGCTGCAGACCTTCAGCTGATCTATAATTTGTGTCAGTCGCAATTATGCAGCAGATGCCGTCGGCATTCGAAATCTCAGTTTGAGGAGTGCCACACTGTGTCCTTTCTGACTCATTGAAAAGGAGCATTTTTGAAAAAACGCGCTTTATATAATTAATTTCAGAGTCTGAAGTCATTACTGATCTGAAAAAAAAAACAGGATGGATCTAAAAGAAAGCGACACTGATTAAGAAGTTGAGACCAAAAACTAAGAAGTCAAACTTATTCAGCCTCCTTCCTCTCCAATAAAATTCGACTTCAGATGATAAGTGGGAAGTTGAAGCTCTTTTGCTCTTTAATTTCCATCAATATGGAAACATAAAATATCATAATTAGCTATACAGCTCGGTTAGTGAAGAATTTAAGAGGGCATTCGTTTGGCCAGTGTTTTTTAGGTTGTATCTTAACAGGATAATGTGAACTCTAACTCTAACTTCTTGATCTTTTGTAGTCATCTGGAAGTTGGAAAACCCGAAAACGAACTTATCGATTAAAATACTAGTAGCAGTATTAAATGAACAAATATCACTGACCTGTTGGTTTTATATGGGACTGTTCTTCATGTGAGTAAATAAAAACCTTTCCAGAACACGGGGGAATGGGATACAGTGAAAAGAAGGATTCAAGGAGTGGAAATGTGTTGGAGGAACTAGAGGTTTAGTTCTCAGCGTTACTATTAGAGCCATTGTCCAAACAGTCTTCATCACCTACAGAAAAGAGCTGATCTGTTCATTAGACAATGGTCATCATCCCACATCCACTTTAACAGCAGCAGAACCCCTCTCTCGATGGTGTTATCTGGACTTTAGCTCGCAAACGGCGAGTTGTTCTGCTCCATGTTTTAACAACTCGACTGGTGACGAGTTTGTGCTGAGCAGAGGCAGCAGAAGACGAGCAGCTGCTGGCGGTGTCGCTGTGAACGGAGGAAATCAAAGCGTCTGAAGATGAAACGGCCAGTCCCCCCCAAATCTGTTTGCTGTGTGCTGTGAGCTCTGCTGATTTCTCCTGTGTGCTCTCTGATGCCGTCATAATGTAGGTGAAAGGGTCGTAGAGATTCCCAGGAAGAAAGTAGTTATTGTTACCAAAGTAAGGCCCGGGGAGAGTGACAGCTTGTGAAAAAAATAGCTAAATGTGTCCCTCGAGTGGCTTTCTGTTCGGTGTGCTTCTGTGGGAGGCTCTGGGAGATACAAGTGGTCATTTTCTTTCCCAAAACAACACAAACTGGTATCTTTTTCTTGTTAGGCTTTTGTCATATTCATGGTCATCCGCTCGTACGTTCATCTCCTCCCACAGAAACTTCTCTTTTGTCCTTGATTTTATTTTCTAACTGGGTCAAGGGCTAGAAACATGAGGAACAGAGGAGTTAATGCGTGCCCCCATAAAGCAGTAACCATAGTAACCCCCTGGGTAAACCTCCCTTTGAAAATGAGAAATCTCCGAAATATCTTGCTCTTGTTCCTAAAGCGCACAACAAATGTCGAATAGACCGATTAATACGCCACACAAGATTTTTTCTTGAAAGGAGACCAAAAAAATTATCTGCAGTTTGTCTCTGAACACTATCAGGATTTTTCTAAAGCAGTCACACACAATTCTATTCCAAAACTATCCCAAATGTATCTATAACTGGTGTCTAAAACAATGTATGTAGTACTCAAAAGATGAGTTACAAACATAAATATATTTGATATAGTTAAGGCTTTATTTTAGAGGGGTCTGAACTGAGCAGGGTTTTTATTAATACCTCTCCTTTGCTGTGGAAGCGGCACCACATCCACATCCGATAACAGGGATCTCTGCTCCTCTATCTGGGCCATCTGGACACATTCAGACATCAGAGAGGATCCATCTCTAGCAGATCTGCTGAGCACAGGGTTCAGGCAAATTCGCTACCGTTTCCTCACACCAGCGTCTCTGATTTTATCCGAACTCCAATGTTTTACTTTGATTTAGTCATTTACAGTCCCGTTGTGTCTTATATTGTATTATCTCGCCTCCCAAGTACCTTGATGCCTTTATATAGCTCTTGAGTTGAATGCTATCATGTGGAATTGCCTCATGAGCTGAATGAATGAAGACAATAGAGTCAGTTTTTGTCTATTCTTCCATTGAACGCACTTCTTCACAAAGAGTACTTGTGCAGACAGAGGAGCATCATTTCTTTTGATGCATCCTGCATGATGTTACTTTAAAGGTATTGAAAAACCTTTTTGTGTTGTGACATACAAGTTTGTTTGGATCGAGTCAAGTTAACGAGGTTAAAAAAAAAAGATAGTTCCTTGGATGAAACGCTGTTGTGTTTGAGTTAACAAAAAGACCTTCTCCTGTAGGTGTGTTTTAAGTAACGCCTTGACCTTTGACAAAGAGGTCCAGGAAAGAGTCAGGAAACGAATCCCATGCTCTAAAATAATCTAATCACACTTCAATTCAGCTGTAATACAGAAAAATATGCATACTAACACTCATGTCCTCGTATTTGTTTAAAATACCTCTGTTTCATACAGGATACTGGAAGCATTTCCTTCATCAAAGGAAACGATCGAATAACCTCATTGTTTTCTGCATTCAGGCTGGTCTTATCTTGGCGTACACTCAGATTCCTTTAGGTTAGGAACCCTCTGAAGCAATAGAGACCATCGGACCAGATTAAAGAATCGTTTCAAGGTTCTGCTCCAATGCAATGACAGCCAGACACATATACTTCCCAACAGGACAGACTCCCAATTGTCTCCTTTCTTTGTCAAATCAGCCGTCACCACCTGAGAAGCTTAACCGAGTCACTCATTTTCTGTGCAGGGGACGATGATTCACATTCTGGAGGACAAAAACACCTCCAGCAGAGTGTGAAAGGGTTTAGGGTGGATGTAGGCAGCGATACATGGCTCACGACTCCAGACCAGACACTGTCTGAACATTTCATTGTGGTCTCACACCAAATTTCTAGCTCTACGAGACAAATACGATACAGCAGGTGCAAAAAATAGCATGGAATAGCATCAATAACAAGAAATGATGCAATATGCTGGTTAGATAAAGGCGGTATGAGAGATATCAGAAGATGGAGACGAGGAACGGAGGGGTGGAGCTGCTGGAGCTGTCACTATTTGGGCTCCTTCGTCACCCGCTTCTTCTCCTTCGTGTTTCCATTCATAGAAACTCTCTCCATTTCCCTCCCTTTCCCTCTTTCGCTCTCCTCTCCCCCCTCCCCGGACCACTGGCAGCGCGGTGGGGGTGGATGCTGAGCAGACGGGCCGTGATTGGCCGCCGCGCGCGCAGGAGAAGACGCGGCCCGCCAATGAGGGCTCCCTGTGGCTCGTGCATCACGGTGAGGTCATATGGAGCGGAGGAGGATTAAAGGAGAACTTAATCTCAGTTCATACCATCACACTGCAGCGGCACGACTCACCGCATGATGCCCTGTGAGCACTGGCGCTTTCTAAACCTCCCAGCTCTGCCCTGCAGCGTTTTGGGGACTTTTTCAAAAAAAAATCCTGGCTTATTCTTTATGTAATGTTTCAATAAGAATACACGAAAACTTAAAATATACTGAAAAAACATCCAATCACACTTCTCATGAACCAGTTCAAATCCTAGCCTCCTCATTCGCTGGTGAACTCCAGACTTTCTTGTGTTGTTATGTGTGTGTTGTTCAGTGTATTTGTCACCTGGAAGAGTGCATCATATCCTTCTCTGCTGCGGACCTGTGTGTCCCCGTCTCCACTGAGGAGGGGTCTGCCGAACAAATTTGATGTCTTCCACATAAGTGAGCGGCCGGGGTAGAGGAGCAGAGGCCAAAAGCAAACAGCTTCTGTGTTCTCGGCAAATTACGGGGGAAGAAAGATCAAACTGCTGCCCTGAAACTCGGTGTTCCTGCTTTTACAGGATCCGCAGTTTAATTACGTAAGAACACTCATGGTGCTTTTTTTCTACCTTTTCTGAGTATGCTTCACTTACTGTATGTGCGTTGAGCTGCTTCCACTGATGCTTTTGTGTAGCTAAAACGACGCAATTGAACATATGTAAACTGTCGTGTGTTAAACTTATTGGTCCCCTGGTGCTAAACCTACAAATATGTCAACCTAAACAACAATTAATACCAATACACAGAAATGATTCCTGCTTTTTGCCTCCCAAATCAGTCCTTTTTGTAGCTTCCTACCAAATCTCAACACATTGCAGGCTCTGCTGCTACATATTGCTGTTGATGCTGGTAATTACAGGTAATTACATTTGGAGCAGTCTGGGCTTTGTTGGCTTGACTTGTCGATGCTTTAGCTTTGCAACTAAAAGTCGAAATAATAAAGACTGTCCAGTGCAGAACTTGTAATTGCTTTTCACCTGTTTCTTTGTTTTTCATTTATTCTGGCAATCTGTTTTTTTTTTTTTTTTTTTCCCCTTGTTCATCCAGACCTGACTAAAGTTTGAACCGATCAGCATTTCTGTCTCTGACTTAGAGGACCGCCCATCTTTGTTTGAAGTTAGAAGCAGTGTGCTGATGTACCACCATAAGCAGGCATTTCATTTTCTGTGTTGGAAAAACAATGTCAAACAATGTCTCTCTACACTGCTGAGTTAGGACAGGTGAGGAATTTCTATTTGAGGCCTTTATTTTACCGTCCCCCAGTCTTCTGCTACACTAAATCGTGGTTACATTTAGGAAAACACTGGGAAACATCACGCATTGGCTGTTGGAATAAACAATGAAATTATTTTTTTGCCGAGAGCTATGCTGGAATTTTCCATATTGCCATGGCAATCTGGCCTGCAGGTTTCTCATCAACAGATCTGTTCAAAACAGACCTGGGGGGTTCCTGTATGTTTTAAAGGGGCACCGGGCTCAGTCTGGGACTGGGATGAGCTGGGAGTGAAAGTAGGTTGCTTAGAATATGAAACACTGTTTATTTGCCCTCAAAGTCAGATTAGAAAGTCAAAGTCAAAGTTGTTTTAGGACGCTGTATTTTAGACCTGACTGAAAATTCCAAGCTCTCTTTCAACTTTCTTTTTTTTTTAGTTAATTTTATCAAAGTCCTGTCCTCAATTGTGTATGTTCATCTTTGAAACCTTGTTGGAATGATTAAAACTGATTGAATTCATCCTTCTGAGCCTCAAATACTTCCCTTGCTTCATCTCTGTAGGTATGGGGATTTTTCTCAAATGTCTTTTGTCCAAAGGAGAAAATGAAATCAGTCTACACATAAAACACCAACAGAGAATCCTTGATATTATGCTCTCATAATAAATTTCCTCTAGCTCTCCCCTCTCGACCCTGGCGGCTGCTGCTGGACCTTGCTTAGAAGTGCTGGCTTTGCAGCTGGATGCGCTGGCACGCTGGATTGGGAGGCGATTACTGCCCCATCCCGGGGTCCTTGCCCGGGTCTGGGGTTCTTTTGTCCTCTTCCGGGGTCTCTGCAGAGGCTGTGCTGAGCTGGAGTGGCACAGGCAGCTCTGACAGGCTGCTGGTAGCGATAATACCGGAGCTCCGGCTGTATGTGTGAGCGGATGACTCATGCGCGCGGCCATGTTTTTTTCTTCAATGCCTTCTACAAGCTTTTCTCTTCTACCGAATTAGCCTCCGAGTGGAGCAACAAGGTTGTTTCCATAGCAACACAGAAGCAAGTGACTGACAGTTAGCGGTGTCAGTTGTCCTGCTGCCAAACCCACCGAGCTAGCTCTCACTTCATTAATCTAAATATTGAGGCTTTCCTGTGCCAAAGTGGAGGTGAGAGTGGAGATCCACAGGAACTCGTGAGGCTCTGTCGGCATGTTCTCTCTGGCTATTGTTGCTTGTTTATCCGGCATTCCTCATATCAAACCTAGAAGAGTCTTTTCCATCATCAGAGAGAAAAGCCTCTGGCTTTTTCGCCGCTCACTTTGGCTTTCTTTTCATCCATGTTTCCAAATGAAAGCTGAATTAGTGCGTTCCTAACAACTCTGTTGTGTGAACACAGAATTCTCAAGAGAACATAAGAGGATTACGTAACAGAAAGTGTGCCAGGAACCCCTTAAATCGTTCCATTTTGCTGCAGCTTGTCCAGCAAGATGGCTTTGAAATGACTTTGATGAATTCATCCTTCCCCTCGGTTCACACACACACCATGTGGCGCTCTAGTCGCTTACTGGGATTTCTGGCATTTGGATGGAGAGCAGCAGGAATTCACTGATGCCGATTCTAGGCCAGAATTGAACAAATGAGCCTCTATTCCATTTTTTCTACCCAACCAAAGGTAAAAGCTTTTGGTTTTCCCCCTCAGGGACACTCCACTAATATAAATCAAAGCAGATAAATGACTTTGAAACTGTATGAGAGCATCGTGTTATAATGTTCAGCTTAGTAGTTTTTATTGATATCCGTTGCTCACATTTACAGCTGCTTAAATGATAGGAGGGAGCCTTTTCCTTATTTTCCCCCAATCCTGATGAAATCTAGCACAGTTTTTAATCTGCAAGAACAAATCGTCCCATTTTAATCAAACATAACAAGCAGATTATGTCCTGTGTTTGGACTACAGGCACTGGTCAACCCAGGAACATTTGATTCTTCAGAATATTTACTGTTGCAAAAAAAGACCAGATCAACAAATCTGGGACAAATGCCTGCTGAGATGGTCCGCATATCGCACCGACATCAGGGCAGGTGATGTGAAATGTGTTCCTGCCAAGTCACTGTGGTTACATAAATCTGATTTACTGAGCCGGCAGCAACATGACGAAGGCTCGGTTTGAGCCTGAATGCGCATGGGAACGCTGGTTGCCATAGGTAATAAAAACTCAGACGAATGTAACTTTAGTGTTTAACGGCAATATCAATCCTACCGTTAATTTCATGTTGTCCTTACAGTCCTCAAACAAATTTGAAATAAGCTTTGGAAATGTTCCAAAGCTTATTTGGAACATAAGCTTTGGAACATTGACCGTGACATAATGTGTCTCTCACTTGACATAAGCATTTACACATATTTTTGATTTGATTTTAGAATTTAGATTTTTTTTCTCTTTCTTATTTTTCACAAACGTACATCCTTTTCTTTGCTTTCAAGGCCTGCCGTCTAAGAGGACAAAATGTACTCTGAAGAGACAAAAAAATCCCTTTGTCCATGTTTCCGATAATAGTTAAAGCCTGACCATATCTTTATGTTTTTATAAAAATCTCTAATCTTTTCCAAACGCAGGCAATAATGGATGGGTGAAGGTTGGACAGTATCAGAAACAAGGTTCACTTCCATAACATTAACACGCTGTAGACTTGGAATGATAAGAAATAAGCATATTAGGATCTTACAGCCCAGAAAGTCAAGATATTTATCCATCCTTCAGCTTCATAGTGAGGCTGCAGTATTGTGGACTAACTCAGCTTTTCACAGCTTTTGGTGTGAAACCACATGGCACATTTCGGCTAAAAAGCGGGCATGACCTTGACACCATATATAACGGATACAATTCAGCAGCAACTGGTTGCTAAAAGCAGTATTTTGTAGCAACATTTTGGTTGCTAATATCCTGAAAAAAGGCTACATACTGACAGCAGAGGGCGGATTTCTGAGTAGTAAACACAGTTTACAATGAAGGAATATATGCCAACCAGGACACCCGGACGGCTCACTGATCCCTCTTTATCGAGAGGATTCTCATCTGGAGCACCAAGATTTCTAAAAAAAAATTGTTTAAATGTGTGAATTCAATACATCTTTCAACAAACAGAGACAGAAATGTTGTATTCGGATAAATGAATCCCAACCTCAGTGACTTTTAGTGCTTCTCTGTGGAACAGAAGTGGTTTCGTAGAGATGTGTTTCCTTTCCAAAGTAAACACTGAAACCTGAAAGTGTGATTTGCCCGAAGCTCACTGCGAGCAGATGTCAACCAAGATTGTTGGAGCGTCTGCCTTACAATCGGCCCGTACCTCTGGACCTTTCCAGCGCCCTGCTGACGTAAGACTGCGCATGAAGGAGCACGGAGATGATGGAGCAACTGTGACTGCGCACGTCACGGAGCGCTGCAGCGTGCGCCGGCATCCGTGTTCCACTTACAATCAGCCCAACAGTGCTGGCTGCAGAGAGGCGTGTCTAATGTGTCATAAAATTAGATAAACCTTCAGAGCCACTAAAGCCCTCCAACAGCCCTCAGAACGTCCGGGGCCGAGGAGCAGGCTGTGGGAACGCTGGGAGGTGGAGGGGAAACGCACCCAGCCTGGCTCTCGTGTGTCTCATATTTGAAACGTTGCAGTTAGTCAGTTCCCAGATAAGCCTCCGAGTCTTGGTGAGGTTTTCAAGCAGCCCAGCGCTGCTCTGCACAAAGCCTGAGGGCAGTATTGTGTAATCTACCAGCTGGATCATTGGTGGATCTGTGGGAGCCTGCAGGGAGGGTGCACATCATGCTCCGGCCTGATCCTTCTCTGGAAACTCCTTTCATTCGCAGATTAATCTCCTCAAGTAAAGGGAGTAATTAAGTGTATGAGCTGATTCCCTTACCATTAAGCGTCTGTAGTGCACTGTCACCTCCACCTCTGCTTGCCAAAATCCAAACCCCGAAGTTCAAATGAAGCCCAACGGCTTAATTTATAATGACAAGATCAATACAAATGTGTCTTGTTGCCAGCGTGTAACTAATTAGAGATGGAATGTGAACCTGTCCAGCATAAACATTCAAATCAGGAGGGAACAGCTGGCCCAGCTCCTCGTAAAAACTCAGTAACCAGGAGGAAGTTTCCCACAGAACAACACCCTCAGAGCCGCTAAACACAACAACACACGGCTCTTTCCAGTTAATATAATTATCGTACAAGATTATGCAATAACCACCAATTTAAGTATAACCGCCGTCTTGAGGGTTGTGTGGTTGGTTCAGTTTGTCTGAAGGGTACCCGAGGCCACATGGTGACCAGTGTTGGGTAAGTTACTTTAAAAATGTAATCCGTTACAGTTACAAGTTACCTTGTTTAAAATGTAATTGTAGTGTAACTTTTTCGATTACTTTTAAAAAGTAATGTGCCTAATTACTTTTGATTACTTTTTGATTACTTTAAGGTTTTAATGAGTATTGACCCATGATTAATTTTAGCATGTTATTATTAGCTATTGGCCGCAGCTAGCAGTTCAAGGCTAACGTCTTGTTAATGATCGTAAACAACGTAAATAAATACGTAAATAAATCGGAGACAAGTCAGTCGTATCCGGATACAACATTTTAGGATCTATACTTTTTTAAGTATCGATACTTTTGACAACCCTAGTCTGAAATGTAGGACCTGTCCGGGAAAAAGAGGACGTCTGGTCACCCTACAGTTGGGTAGGCTAGGTAGTCTAGGCTAGGCTAGGTCATAGACATCGATAAACGTTTGTCATGCATCAACTATTAATAAATCAAATATTAGTAAATCAATACGCTTCGTCTATCAGTGAGTTGCATATTTTGCAAAGGTTTTTCTTTATATTTTTAAAAAAAATGTAACTAAATTTGTAATTCTTAATATTTTCGGAAGTAACTGTAACGAATTACAGTTACTCTTTTTTTGTAATTAAATTACGTAACGTCGTTACATGTAATCCGTTACTCCCCAACACTGATGGTGACCTCCCCAGCACAGTAGTGCTGGTTTTAATGCAGGGCCCTGCATTAAACCCTAACCCTAACCCTAACCCTAACCCAAATTCATGCATTTGTTCCCAAAGTGGTGAACCCCGTCCTGTGCCTGCTTGTAAATGGGATTTTAAAGGATGCTCTTTCCATAACCAATCATGACATTCTCCAAATTCTTTTCATCCCTGAACTTTTGTAGCTTATTTAAGGCCCTGTCATGGCAAGTTTGGAACAAATTCAAACTGAAAGTATGTTTAGGATTTAATTGAAATTTCAACATTCAAGTGGCCTCTTCGTAATGTATTGGTTGGAATACAGGATGAAAAATGATTTGAATATTAATGTATTTTGTTTCTATTTACATTTTACCATTTGTAATTTCCCAATTACATTGTATCAGGGGTTTGTGGATTTGGGAAAACAACAACCTGACAAATATGCAGGTCAAAACTTGAAATAGTTGAATAATTCTGGTGTATCATTTCTTTTCTTGTCTGTTTTTGTTTTTTTTAATTCAGGCTTATTAGAGCAGTGTTTGAGGGCCCTCTCCATCCCCGACCTCAGCCCCACTGCTCAACTTGGTGGTTAAACTCGCTCTTTTGGTTTAAGTCTCCTGGAGAAGGACTCATCTAGCTGCCCCACTGACCACCAAACCCTAATGTGAAGGGCAAGACACTTTGATCCCTAAACGAAAGGTGGGCCCTTTACTTCTGTAAAATGGAAGAATTTAGAGGAGGATTTGGGATGGGACCTTAAAATGCTCTTGTCGTGAATATGTTTTCAGGGTCATCGTATTTTGGATTACAATAACACCTTCACAGCAGCAGCCCGTGACCCCCCACAGGATGAAATGCTGCTTTTAAGTGGGACCTAAAGAGAAACCTGGATAAACAACCAGATGTTTCCATGGAGAGCAGGCTTTTTAGAAGCCTGAACAAAAGAGTTGGTGACCTCAAAGATACGGCTCACTCTAATATCGTTACGTAAAATGTGAGCTTTGGCTTCCAGGGGTTCCTAAATTATTTTGAAAAAACAGTTTATTGGTTCCCCCGTTAAATAGTCAGCTATTACATTTTTCACGTTTTATTTTTATGTCAGATATCTCTTAAATAACGCACAATCCTTCAGAGACATGTGTGCAAACTAATACATTTTCCACAACATTAAAAGAAAAAACAGTGTCACTGCCTAATATATAACTGTCTTTCAGTTGGAGTAAGTAGTCTTATTTTTCCTTTTTTTTTCCTGACAAGAATAAGACATGTTAGACGGTTACATTTACAGCTGCTGGTTGTGGTGTCCTCATGTGATGTAAAAGGAGTGGTTCTTCTTTTGTGCTAACCTCAACTGACATTTAATTTTTAAACTGGGGCATTTATCATTCATTACACTTTCCCTTAAAGCAGCCAACCACAACTTTACAAGACAGTCAAGGAGGGGACTTTCAGTTCGAGCAGAAATGTCACTTCAAGCCCCAACTTGCAGACATAATCTTATCTCTGTGTCATTATTGCTGAGAGGATAAAAAGCGTCATCCTGATTTGGAGCTCGTGAAAAAGAAATCTCAATAACTCTTTTCTGACAGATGTGTTTTTTTGGGGGGTCATCTTCCTATTGAGAAGCATGGAAGGAATTACATTTTTTAGTGGCATTTAACTACCTCATTACAGCTCCAATATCGCAGACTAAAACGAGACACAAACCCATCAGCAGCTCTTGGGGCTCCCTGGTCTTTGGGGGCCCTCCACACTCCGCTCTCTGCCTTCTCCCTTTTACAGTGTAATATAAGAGTGGGTATTTTCACACGTGTACTGAGATTTTCTAGATGTGTTCCACAGGGGCTGCATGCGAGAATGCAAATGTTGCAAATGCCTGGGCTCCAGGCTTCTTGTGGAGATTACACAGCTGGAGTGGCACTATGTGTGAACACACCAGGAAATCCTTCTGAGCATCAGAGGTGACAGGGTGAGCATGCTAAAAAGAGACTTTACTTCTTTTTTTTCTTCCTGCTAGCTCAATGTTTCTTCCCACTCGCCTGCTGATGGACCCAAATCAGCACAAACACTCATCTAGGAGCCTCGTCCATGCTGTAAAGGACACCATTTCTGCCTTATCTCCTTTGCACTCACTCCACTCTGAAGTATTTCCAGCTGTGAGAATCTCCAGCCACAGAATCTCTGTGAGAATCTGCAAAGTGCACGTGTAAACAACAACTGGAGAGAGAGTGAATCGAATTTGTCTAACCCAGGGGTGTCAAACTCCAGTCCTCGCGGGCGCCTCTCCTGCCGGTTTTAAGCATTTTCCCGCTTCAACAAACCTGATTCTGACTCAAATGGATCTCTCGGAAAACAGTGCGGAGCTGCAGAGGCCTGCTGATGGTGCATGGGTGGGAAGCAGGTGTGTTGAACCAGGGAGACCTCAGAAAACCTGCAGGACAGCAACCTTCGAAGAACGGAGGAACGGGGTTTGACACCTGTGGTCAGCCAATAACAAGAGGGCAGGCATTTTTAACTCATTCGCTGCCAAAGACGTCTATAGACGTCTTTTATGTTTTTCAATGCGAGTGGCTTGGGGGACGATCGGCGAAAGTTTTTCAGTAAATATCGGCTTCTAGACAGAGTATGGACTAACAAATTTACCCTCTAGGGTCAGTGCCACTTTTGATGGGAGATTAGCATAGATTGTAAGCAAATAAAAACAAACGCAATGGTTCGCTATGAGAGAAATGGCGCCGGTGAGACGCACGTCGAGGAAGAACGGAATAAGGTAGAAACAAAATTTTTTTTCCTGATGATAGAAGAGAGTCTACTCTTTCTTTTGGTGTGTTCGGTGTTTACATAGTCATAGCACAAACTATTCTGTGGCTCTTGAAAAATCAGTCAAAATTCTCAAAAAACTCTGGCAGTGAGCGACTCTCTGTTCTGAAAATGGCTGCCAGTCAATGAGTTAAGAGAAGTATCTTAGATCTGCCAGGTTGTAGCATCGGTAGGAGAGCTCAAATCACATCCACACACACACACAGAAGGATAGAGTATCTTAGCTTTCTTTCGGCTATATTAAGATTAAGATAATGACAGAATTTGTTCATCCTGATGAGTAGCTGCTTCCATTAAATCATGATGTTCAGAGAGCACAGTGAGTCAGTCCTGGTGTGATTAACAGCTTCCACTGTTTTTACTGTGTCCTAAATGGCCCACTCCAGAGTAAAAATCCATCCAGACTGACACATACATCTGCTTTACATATATTTATTTTAACTTTAAGTAAAAATGTACATGCCATTCTGCATTATGAGCAGAAATTATTTAAAAAATGAGTTTTGAATGTTTAGCCTTTTTTTCTTCTTCTTTTTCCCAATGTTCTGGGATTCGCTGTTATGAAACTCTGGATGATGAATAAAAACGCTGACAAAATGTGTCTGGTTGCAAACCATCAGTGTGCAGTTGATTTAGTTTTTTTCATTTGTTTTCCTTTAACTCTAATTCAGCACAGTCCTGTGCGCGATCCATTCAAGCTAAACAGCAAAGACTGTTGGACATGTTCTGCTTTTTCCCAACAGGTGCGCATTCGGATTTCACTAAAATTCCAATTGCATGTGTGCAACTCGTGTTTCAAGGTCAAACAGGCCGGGATTCTGGCCTATAGCGTGCGCTGAACTGCTTTGCATTCAGTTCATCCACCACAGACATATGACTCATCATTTGAATTATGGGCACCTTGCATGAACAAAGACACCCGGCACTGTGGAGCAGCAGCAGACTGGAGTCGCTTCTGCAAAAAGAGAAAAAAAAAAAAGGGTCCACAACGGTGATAGAGGGAAAGGAGGCCACTGCACACTTTGAAGGTCACTGCACTTCCAAAAATGGGGCCTCTCCAGAGCTGAAATTAATTAAGGCGCCTGTTTTAGAGGCATAGATGTGAGTCGCTGCTGGGAAGACTGTTCCGTCCAGTCCGGAGCCACGCTGTGAAACTGGACTGTGAGTAAAGCCACCTCTGCTGTGGCTGCCCGCTGGTCAACATCCTCTTACCCTTTTGCACTCAGCCAAATTTTAAGAAAAGCAATACGCTTAAGTGCAGTCATGTGTGCATATTTACATTAAGAATTGAAGCATCTGGGCCATAAATCTGATTAATATAACCTGTCTCTGCTCATCGGTATGCAGACGTTTCTGAAAGGTTTTTTTTGCTGTTTAATCATACTGTATATATAGCCCCATTTTCATAATGATTTTAATCTTTTTGAAAATATCCAAAATTCTAAAGAGCTTGAAAATAACTGGATTTGGGTTTCCTGACACAATTTTTTAAGAATAGATCAAAACAATTAATCAAATACCAACAAAAATCATCAGTAATGTGTTCACATTGACTAGCAGCCCCAATGGCAACTGCATGTCTATTGTCCCAGACAGAAAAAATGCAGATCGTCCTCCAAAATTCTGCCGGTTTGAAGGTACAGATGTGGGGTTGACACTGTTTTCCATGTGTCTGATCCAGTCTGGGGAACGATCAGGATAATTCCATCCATCGACCAGACAAAGTCTGCGATCAGTTGAGGAACTGACCCAACATAGACGGGAGGCTCACACACTTCTCCTCACTACCTGAAACACTGGGCCTCCTTAACTCCACGCACTTTAGATGATGAGCAATGTCTTAAGGGTGACCTGCGGTAACCCTGTCCCATTACCGTAAAGAACAAAGCTCTGTTGCAGTGCTGGCTCGTGTAGCATGACAACAACGTTTTGGGTCCTGTGTACGTGGAGTTTGCATGTCCTCTCCAGATTTGCATGCTTTGCCTCGGGGTGCTCGTTTTTCCTCTCACAGCTCTGGTCAACAGAACACTCTGTTAAGCTCCTGTTAGACCTGAATGGCCTACGTAAGCCCAGCAAGCTTTACTTTTCTCTTAATGTGTTAATTGAAATGGCGAGGAGACTAAAGTCTGAGTAGCCAATCCACCGTGCGTGTGTGTCTGGCCCCACGTCGCTAATAGAGACAGAGGCCGAGTAGCAGACTCAGTTATAGCTGGGGGAGTTATGTAGATGTTGTTTATTTTGAAGCTTTTTGGTAAAGCATTTCCTCTAAAAAAAAAAAAAGAAAAAGTCAACCTTTTCTTGTCGCATATAGACTAAAATGTCTATAATGTGGAGGTGTTTGCTCAGACGCTTCAGTAATCCATCCAAACACACAGAGCTAACCCCAGTCAATAGTCAGGTTGGCATCTCGGTTTGTTTTCCAAGGCATGGATCAAACAGTTCTTTTGAGTCCACACCATTTTAGGCTTTCCGGCCACCCCAAGCACAGCGACTTTTAGAAATCACCGCCGCCTCTAACTCTAGGATTGTGTATTTAGTCTAAAGAAAGACACGAACAAAGACTTTTGAAAGCAATGACGCAGACACCCACATTTAAAGCCAAATTAGGTCTTCCCCCTGCTTCATCAGGCTCCTTTCACGTGAAACTTTTTCCAGGAGCGAACAAAGACATCAGCTGTGACTACCAGGGGTTATCTCAACGTGGGTTTCAAATTGCATTTCTTGCTGACCTTTTTATCTGTGCGAGCAGCTGTTCTGGAATTAAAGTCTGCCATTTATCATGCCTCCACCGCTTAGACGCACAGGAGGAGAGCTAATTCTTCAAGCATGGCCGGTCATGTGATTGGTATTCTCGGGCATGATGGTGAGGTACGAGGTTTTCTTTTAAGTGTGCTAAAATGCTCACTGGAGCATGGATGGTTTTAGAGAGACATGATGTCTAACATTGAGTGTGATGGAGAATAATACTACTGAATAAAATCAAGACAATTGTCCTACATTAAGAGGCTTCTTTATGAGTAGGGTGGCCGGGGGTGAGGAAGCATGTACCCACTGTTAGCCGCTGCTACTTTTAGGTTCTGTAAATCAGAACCTGCTGCTGATGGTGGAAGACAGCGACTGTAGCATGCTTCTGTGGTAATCCAACCAAGACTTTCTGATTAAAGGATTACTCCTAAAACTAATTTCAAAGACTAGGATAGCCCCAGAGCTCCAGGGCACAAAGAGTGGGTGGAAAGGAGGTTTGAAAAGCTGAGAATGAGGACGGATGGAGGGATGTGAAGCACCATTTCAGCGTTTAGCGGAGCTGAAGGTGGCTATTTTTACCATGGTTTCATCCTTGCCTTTCCCATGAACGTAACAAGTCGGGTCGACATTTTCTAAGACAGCGTGCCTCAAAGTCATAGAAAAACCCCCTTGAAGGAGAGATGAGGCTGACAAAACGGCTTCAATTTTTAGAGCTGCTCTAGAAAGAAATGCAGTTACTTCCCAAAGCCTCGGAGGATGCACATCTCCAGAGGGATCAAATCTCCAGGCTTCATGTTGCTCTGATTAAAGAGTGAAAAGCCACAGACAGACAGATGGCAGCTGGAAAAGTAGGACTTTCAAAGATTCCATGTAAACTCACTTTCGGGGCTCCAGCCCTCAATGGCTTTGATTCTAAAGCTCAGGCCGTTCGCAACTACGCCTTTTCGTTATCGTTCATTCGTTCATTAACACATGCGCGACGCACGGACCTCGTGTTGTTGTTATTCTGTTTACAACCAATGTGAGGAGCGCTGTGTTCATCTGTCTTTGAAACTAGTTCAGCCAAAAGGAGGTCATTCGTTCTGAGACGGTGCATGTGGGACGGTGGATGGTCTGATTTTTTCTGCTGCGAAATGAGGAAATCATCTAACACTGGCTCCCCGCAGATCCATTTTGTGCTCTGGACGGCCGCTTTATGAACCATTGCTATGGTAATATACACAATACATTCCTCTGTGACATTGCAGCACCTCGCTATTGAAGCGTCTGCTGTGTGTCTGACCTTTGATGTTCTAATTAAAGCAGAAAGAGGAACAAATTGTCAGATATCCTCAAGAGCCTGCGCCATGATTGCAGCTTCATCCTGCTGGCTGAAGGCTAATGGACGTCTTTTATTAAATGAAAAGCTTAGGTCGCCCTACTTTGAACCGCAATGTCCACCCACAATGTGAGGGATCTTTATTGCATCCCTGTTCTCTCATTTCCTGTCACGTTCGGACGTCAGCTTTCTAGAGGTAAAAAAAGGAACATAAAATGTCCCAGAAAAAGGAAACCATAAAGAAACCACCACTGTAGACAGCATCACCTGACTTGTTTTCTGTCATGTGAAATCACAATGGAATCACAAAGCAGGAAAAATATGAAATCCAGTAGATTCTGGTAGCCATCCAACCATGGGTGTGTCATTTGTAGACTGATCATATACATACATTCTAATACTAACCACTTGAAGGCCAGAGCAGAGTAGAAAACTTGTTAATCCCCAGAGATAGAGGAAGTAAGATATTTTTTGAAAAATATTATGCAGGACCAGGCTCAAACCAACAATCGCTTGCATAAAGAGCCAAGTAGCACCTTTCTTTGTCACTTTCTTCCTCAGCCTAAGCCTTTTTTGGCTTCTTCAACACTAGAAAAACTAACTGGGAACATAAGGACGCAACAGGATCATGTCTGGAATTGCAAAACTACATTTATGAGCTGTCTGTTGTTCTACAAGCTCACTTGCTTTTTTAAGACAGCATAAAACAAAAATCTGAATTTAAAATGAGGTATTTTAAAGGGTATTACTTGAACCACGTGGCCCTGTAGAGGCAGAAAAGGTCTTTTTTCTGAGGGTCACCCTCCTGTTCTTTTGTGTGGTAGTCGATAAAATTCTATTTGTAGCGAGAAAGGAAATAAGATTTCCGACGCATGTTCAAATTCCATGACTTTTTAACCATTAAAACATCAAATACAACATTAAAACCATCAAACACTGTGAAAATAAAACAATTTCCCAGAATAATTTCTTAAACACAAAGGTAACATCTTTAACTTCATTCTTTGTCTGTCCAAAACCTTGTTTACTATCACATTTAAACTTCCTTGTGTGCATCAATTATAATAAAAGGATCAATGAAAAAAGCTGATGATATCATATAAAAATATATGTTTCAATTGGTAAGGAAATGTGTTATCATACGACCCTCCCTTAGTCGTGTTCCTGCTCCTCTGTTGGTGCAAAACTTTCAGTATAAACTGATCATGGATTGGATCATGATTATATTGAAATGAACTGGATTCTAATTGGCTTGAATATATCTTCAAATGACTGAAAAATTACTGATTCGTGATTGGTTGCTACATAAACAAATTGTCTGGGGTCTTTCCAGCTCATTGACCCTACTGAGGTACATAAAACTTGCTGCTGGATGGTGAGTCCGTGCCTGTGTACACGGTCACTGAAAAGACGTTACACACCGTAGCCCCAAGAAAGGGCACCAAAACAATTTTATTCTAAGGTAACAAGATTTTCACTGAGTATTAAAGGAACAGTCTGAAATTGTGGGTCTGTGGACGTCAGTAAAATAATGACCCCTAATTAGTTTCACAGTTTGGGAGCAGTTTCACTTTGAGCTTCTCTCAGACAAACACTGCTCTCCATCTTTCTGGTGGTATTGAAATAGTGATCCATCTTCCATGATCTTTCCAGAACATTTTAAGACAGCAATCGAAGCCAACGAAGAACAAAAGCTGTTTGAGCTGCAGCTCAGTGATCTAATCGCTCTTCCAGGGAAGTGCAAAGCAACACTATTAACTTAAAAGGAGACACACTGAGTGAGAGTTAGGGAGAATGAGCACCCCCCCCCCCCCCCTCCACCCCCAAACGTTGGCCTGCTTGACACATGCCTCTGAAGACAGGCAAAAGCGTGTTGCAGCTATTCCGTTAAGACTCCAGGCAGTTGTGTCAACCGGTAAAACGGGGGGGGGGGCATAATATTCCTCCTCTAGCAAGGACAAAAGGCAAGAAAAGAGCGAACAGCCTATGTTGTGAGGCAGGCGATGCACTGATTTCCTATCGAACGGCGTCCACAGTCTGTGGTTTATCCTTTAATAAACCTGTCACCAGCAGCTCCTCCTGAACCACCCAACCGTCTAAAGGCCGTGTGTCTGTGTGTGTGTGGACGTACAGGAGTGTGTCGTGTGAGCAGTGGGAGGCCGGATCTACCCCCTGGTTCTTTACAGCTGTGGGAGACGTTTCTGTTTAATGAGGTCTAGAAAGGCGCTCCCCTCAATTACTATCTATCGGCCCTGCCTGTGTGTTTGTGTGCAGAGGGGTCATTAATACCCCCCCACACACACACACACTTCCTCCTCCTTAAGTCATCCTCAATTCATCAGCAGTCAGCAGAATCAGGCAGTGATGTCATCGTGAATTCTGTCCAATGTCTTTTTCCTGGATGAGTTGAATCGTGCCTAAAATGAAAGCTTCTTCTTTCCAAGTCTGTTTCCAGGAAGAAACTGTTAAAAGATGTAAGACTTCCTGCAAGGATCCAACCCAATGATCAGCATCTTGAATAAAAAGATGTTACCACTCAGATCTTCATAAGCGATAAGAGTGTTTGAGAGCATGAAGCTCAAAGAGGAAATAAGTGGCTGCTGCTCATTAGCGCCGTGTTTTTTTCTTCGCTGTTCAAACGACCCGTCACAGAAATCCCCAGGATTTTTTCATGAATTACATTTCAATTTAAACGTGGGAAAGAAGAGCTTTCATTCATGCTCTTTACTGCATTCATCGGACAACTTCGGTTACAACTTTGTAGTCCTTCCATAGATCACAGAGTTTAACCAAATTGGAATGAAATGTAATACCTAAGGGGGTTCTTCTTACTTTAATGCGGGGTGGTGTGAGGCTAATACTGAAACTGGTAATTACTGCCTTACCTGAAGTGGGCAGCAGTCGGAGAGCATACATTTTGGAGAAATCAGAGGCTTTGCTGATGGGCGATCTATAGCTAAAAGCTGCCCAAAAGAAGATGGCCAGCAACAAATTAAAGCAACTTGAGTGACAACACTGTGCATTCCAGCAACGCTACAGGTTGCAGCAATGTACGTAGGGACGTTTTCCAGCGATGGTGGCAACCACATCAGTATTTCCAATGCAGGGTTTTTCCTACTCTTTCTCATTTGTAGTCTAATAATTGCGATTCACTATAATTGTGTTGGTAGTCTGGCATACCAACCAATGCTTCTAACTTGTTTCAGCAAAAAAACAAAAAAAACAAATTCTCAGTTCAGCAAATTTGAGGAGAGAACAGAGTTATGATTAGGAGAAATTAGGAGAAATAAAACACTTAAAGCTAAGAAAGTTGTGTCTGCGTTACAAATAGAGCCCTTTTTAAAATGCTTATATTTTACATGACTGTAATACTATGTCCTGTACAGTCATTGCTCAGTTATATTAATATACTTAATATAAATGCATGGCACTTTTTATACGGAAGAAGGAGATTTGTAAAATAGGGGTACATACAGTAATTGTACGTTGATGCCTTTACAGTACAGGCCAACGATGTTCCCTGGTTCAAACATCAGAAATCCCCTTACTTTCTGTACCTTTTTGAGACCATTCATGTCTGTAATGTTTTTAAGACCTAAAAGAGATGGAGCAGGTGGGTAGATGAGTGAAGCCCATTGTATTTCCGCCTGGGGCTCCCTGTTTATCCATTCTCTGCTTTCATTTTTCTAAGGATAAGCTTATGACCTGCTGTTTGCTTGATGATGTTTGATGTTTTCCAGATGTGCAGGTGAGTCATTGTATTGTTGTGTCACACTTGGTTCCTCTCATGCGGGGAATGTGTGAAGTCAAAGGTAGGAACAACAAAAAGACTAGAAAATGTACGTTTTATTAAAGACTCATGACTTTTTTGACTAATCTTAAGGGATGTTGTTATCCTCTTTGGTTCTTTGAGTACGTTTCGATAAGACATCGGTTTTAGTTTCCAGGACTTTTCTTCGTGGTACAAGACACATGGGAGCGGTAGTGAGTGAAGTATCGCTCCTAACTAAGGCTGAATTAATCACACTGCTTGCTAGCCTCAGAGAAAAACATTTCTGGGTTATGCCGGGCACTGTGTATTGGATGGTTGTACTCACACACCGGCATTAAACACTCTACACACACACGGGGAAGGGTGTTAACTTCTTCTCAGATGTTTCTCCCAGCTGCCCAAAGGAAAATGGATTAACCAGCATCATTTTAAGGGCGTGCACAAACGCACGCGCAGAGGCTGCGTGTGCACCTCCAGACTCGTCCTCGCACACCAAGTGCTTCGCCCGCCCCCTGTTAACACACACTCACACGCACAGAGGGGATCTCTCTTCTTGCAGAAGTCTATTATTAGATGTTCAACCCAGAGACAAACTAATGACACACTGGGATGAATCACCATAGCCGCTGCCTCCGACTATCATTACACTCGCAGCACAGCCACAGTAGACAGGATGCCGGCCACCACACAAACATAAACACACTCCTGCCACCAGGCCGCTCCGACAACCGCCGCCGAAGAGGCCTGCCTGTCACATGTCATGTCGGTCAAACGGATCCGGCTTCCACTGACGCCCACAAGGCCGTGTTCCGTTTGGTGTTCTTTCCCTCAAACTTTTCAGAATCAGAATCAGAAATACTTTAATAATCCCAGAGGGAAATGATTTTTGTTACTAACTCCAGAAATAAAACAACAGCATATACATATATACATATATATATACAAAATTCCACACAGAATATAAATATATATATAAGTAACTATATGTATATATATAGGTCTAAAATAAGTGATAGTGATAATATCGATAAATTAGATAGAGTTTTTAGCCTAATGTTTCTTTGCAAATGTTTCTGCGGCCACCAAAAGTGGAACTCATAATCTTGTGTCCAGTCACTGACCCAACAGGAGCTTGTACGGATCTGCAGAAACACCACCGACGCGGCTCAGACAGGTCAGATCAGTCTCACGGACTTCATTAGTAATATTTCCATCGATAAAATACCAGGTTAAATCCGGTTTCCTCTAGTTAGCACTGGCCCTCGTCAGGCTGAACGCAGTGGAAGGTCTTACGGACTTCATTAGTAATATTTCCATCGATAAAATACCGGATTAAAATCCGGTTCCCTCTAGTTAGCACTGGCCCCCTTCCACTGTGCTCAGCCTGTCGAGGGCGAACTGCCCGCCTCATGTCCAGAGTGAATGGGTGTGGGGAACTGTATGCAGGGCTACAGATGTTACACGCTGGCTGTCCTAGTGAAGAGAGAGCTCGGCCAAAAGGGAGAGAGCTGTCAGCCAGTCGGTCCCTGCCATCATCTGTGCTCATGAGCTGTAGCTAGTGAACACAAGAATGAGAGTGCGAGTTGCGAAGGCTGCTATGGTGGTTTCGGGGATCTTTTCAGGGTTTCCGTCATTTGCCGCTTATACAAAGTGTTTTGGGCACTCCCCACCAGAAGGAGGCCTCGTGAGAGACAGAGAGATTTGGTTTGGAAATGCTTTCATATCTCCTACACAGAGCTGAAGCCCTCATTGATTGATGGAATATCCCACGATGGATAGAATCTCCCATAAAAATTAATATCTACTGTATCAAAAAAGAAACCAGCTCAGAAATGAGCTAAAACCAGCAGTGGTTTTATATTTGCCAGCATAGAGTTAACTCCAGGTGAACACTGTAATTAAGTTTGCACTTATAATGAGGTCCTGTTTGGCACTAAATAGGCCACAGCAGGACTATCACAGAATCCACACAGTTCCCATCTACCCTTTTTCCTCTCTGTGTTTAGGTAAGAGAAATGTCAAATGTTACATCTCAGCAGTAAAACTCCATTAGCGCAGGACTAAAAACTCCCACAGAGAGCTGAGCAAATCAAAAGATACAAATGTAGCCATTACCTGAACACATATGCACAAAGTCTTAGTCAGCCGTCAGCAGTCTGCTCAGGTTGTTCTGGCTCTGCCGTTAAACTGTTTTGTTTTCATCAGCTGACTGCGTCTCTCTTCTTACACAAAGCCAGCAAAATAACCAGAGTCCATCTTGTTTTTCTAATAATTCACTTTACACTGTGAGAGTCCAAACAAATCGATGTACCGGTCGGCTTTTGTTGCTGTCTGAAGCACTATTATCAAACTCCACCTACACCTTTCTGTTCGACCCGAGCATGTATGGGCCTCCGCTGCTCCCTGCTGCATTCAGACTGCTCCTTATTACAAGAACGTCTGGGTCGTTACCCTGACAACTGCTGTATATGATGTGAGGAAGAATCAAAAACAAGCAGAAGACACCGAAACCAAACAGCCTGCATTTCACTGTCAGTCCAAACTCCCAGAGAACGCGGCTTTAAGTGGCTGCCGCCGGAGTTAATGGGGGCTTAAGTGATACATTAGATCGTATAACAGCATTGAACCAGACTTGATATACGAGCTGCATTGTCTCTAACCCCTTTACATGGAAAGGAGTCTGCTGAGCTGACTCTAAAACCAACCCCGCAGCAGCGCGTTTTAATCATTAAGACACTCAATACAAACAACACTCTGCAAACTGTGAGACCGGCAAGCTAACGTGCTACTTCAGACACTTTCATTCAAGCACAAAAAACAGGTTAGATCGAAATAAAAAAAGTTTTAAAAAACATTCTCTCTGTTATTTGTTGTCTTTGCATAGAAAAGCCTCCATAATGTCCAGCAGTAGGGTCATTCCGGCCGTGCGTGCAGCCCTGACCGGACATTCAATACGTTGTTATGCCAAGGCACAAGCAGAAGGGCATTTTTTTAAGTGTAGTGCATCACTAAGTTATGATGTTTTGTCTTACCATCCATCAAACCCAGAGTTCTGCACACATCCAACCCTCTGCGGACTTTGCAGCTCGTTCATTAACGACTTCCTGTTTTGCTCCTGAGAGACGAGAGCTATCATTTTTTCAACGTGTACCTTTTACCCATCAGCTCCAATCATCTTGATGAGCCTCGCACCTTTTCTGTAGAGTCATTTATTACTATTTCAGCTGGGATCTTCTGCTTTTCGAGCATAAGGCCCAGAAAATGGGGGCTTTTCTTGACCGTCATTAGTCTGGGTTTCCTAAGATAAATGGCTAGATGGAGAGTGGCAAGTGAGTGACTCATCAGCTAACAAGCCAAACGTATAGGAATCCAGTAATCTGCCAGAAAAAGAGACAGAAATAAGTGGGCTGAGTCAGTGGACTGCAGTTATGTTGGTAATTTTGGCTAATGGATGTTTCACATGTCCAGAATGGCCTATTTAAAGGACTAACAACTCAGATCTGATCTGCAGTCTTGGTTAAATTAGCAGACATGCCGCCCCTAAGCCTCAGCATGACGCGTACCTCCCCAAAAATGTACGCCTTACGATGAAAACAAACCCTCATTTCCCTGCACAGATTTCAGAACAACCCATAAGCACTATAGGAATTTGAAAGGATCCTAAATGAATGTTTCCGCTAAATGTCCCAGGGTACTCCGGCCTCCTCCCCCCCGTCCAAAAACATGCATGTGCTAGGTCAGTTGAATTTGATTAGATGATCATCCAAGTGTGAGCACCTCTATAGAAGCAGAAGCCTTGTGATGCGTGTTCACACAATATCAAGGAGGACATATATTGTGAACTATCTTAGAGAAGCTGCTGTAAAGGGTTAACAGGCCTTTCCCAGACTAATTGGACTCCGTCATTCTCCAGTGACAGAGATTATTCACAGGTGGAAAACACTCAGGACAGCTGCCAGTCTTCCCGGCAGTGGACGGTTCGCCCCAGGATCAGACTCTACAATCCCCAGAGAAACTGTCAACCGACCGACTGCCAGCTGGAGGAGGGCTGATGTTCTGGGTTTCTTCTGCAGCCACAGGACCGGGACACCTTTCAGCCACTGCGTCCATGATCTCCTCCGTATCCCCAATGGTTCCACAAACCGATGTGAGCTCATGTGTCTGACGGCTAAAGCTGGGCTCTAACTGGCTCGTCGACGGGAAAAAAAGATCCCAAACACTGCAGCAAATCTACAACAGAATGTCTGAAAAACAAAGGTGGTCAAAGTCTAGAACTCCAGCTGATTAAAATGCCAAAATAAATAGATAGATACAGAAAAGGAATGGGCCACAGATCCCCAACAATGATCTGAAAGCCTCTATCCCTTCTCATTCATTAATTCGTTCTCCATAATGCTTATTCTTATTAGAGTCTCTGGTGGGTGGAGCCTATTCTAGCTGCCATTGTGAGAGGGGGGGGGTACAATCTGGACAGGTCAGCAGTCCATCACAGGGCCACATTGGAACAAACAACCACAAGCCCGCCATGCACGGGCTGGCTCCTCACAGAAATGCCCCCGGAACCAGGAACCCTCTCTCTGTGGTGCAACTGCACAAGCCACCAAACCACCATATCATCCAGAACATTCCAGCTGAATCCCATAGAATTTTCCACAGGAACCTTCGTTAAATCATTTGAATGAATGCTCCAAATTGGGCGATTTATAAATAAACAACAACTTTCTACCAGCATCAGTTCATGTGAGGCAGACATGTGAAGACATATTTGGCATTTTTCCATTGGATGAGATTTGAAAAAGGCGTATGAAAACATGTATCCAAAGCAAAGCACATATCTATGAATAGATTAAGAAATGGAATGATCTGCAAAATATTTTCAAATGATGTACAAACAGGATTCTTGCAAGGGGCAGAAAAAACAAGATCAATTTTGATACCAGCGGGAGATACACGTTAGCTAGTAGCTAATTAAACTTTAACACCGTGGATACATTATTTCTATTTCATGGTATTATCAGAACCTACTTGGCTTTACGAAGACTTTGGGGTCAAAGATGTGGCCTCACTAGCTTGCAGTAGAGCTGTGGGCTTGGAAAAGGAGCTCCAGTAGTTCAGAGGTCTAGAAATAAGCAGTCAAAGGTCTGGATACGCCTTTCCACAGAAGCATCTGAACATTTCCCCTGGCAGAATATGTGCGTGTGATACTCAGAGGGATTTCCATCAGATCAACTTTGTTTTATCAACTACGTTCAAATTCCCAGCCTTCACTACTGAAAGATTTCCAGCTTATTTGCATTAATGACCACACAGATTCCTCTTTACCTAACAAAACATTGGTTAAAAAAGGCTACCTCTGAAGGCAACAACAGAAAAAATATCCTATTAACTCACCTGGAAACATTCCAGCTTTGCTACCTAAGCAATCCACCATATTTTGTCTAATAGTCTTAGTTGGATTTCTTGAAGACCTGCTTAGGCCCACACAATTCTCATTCTATATCACACGTGTCACACCTCTAAAAGGGGGTGTACTTCCTTTTCTAAAGGATGGTCACTCCTAATACTGCCCTCTGACCTTCACATACTTTGTTAACTATGCATTATTGAATGGACAAGATACGACATGAAAGCTATGCTGAGCACATCTAGCCTCCATCTGCGTGCGGCAAGCCCCGACATGCCGTGAGAGAGAGGCCGCAGCCGGAGCAGCTCCTCCAGAACGGAAGGCCTCCGCGTTCCCTGTTTCAAAACTACAGCTCCCATGAGCCTCCCACACACAACTACTGTGTGAAAGTCACGGGAGATACACTTGCTGCTGTGGCACAGCCAGATTCAAAATCCAAAAACCTAAAAGAAAAACAACCCACATATTTCCCTGCTCCTCCTCAGTAGTGCAGTGGGTGGAGGTGGGAGGGGGGACGTTGGAGGTTTAATGCCCAGTGACCTTATATCCACAAGCCAATCAAAGTCGGACTCTGAGGGAGATAAATTGAATCTGGAGAGGAATAATATTGATCTAAATGTGGCAACTCAGCAGGTGGGTGTGTGTGGGGGGGGGGGGGGGGGGGGTGAAGACTTCCATTTTGCTCTGCGTGGCTACCGACGTGTGCCGTCCACCACGGTTTGAGTGACCCGAGACGAGCACAAAACCAGCCCGCAAAGCATCTTCAGACCCCCCCCCCCACTACACACACACACACTTCGTGCCCTAGATGAGTCCCTCCATCTCGCTCTTCCCAGCACAGTTTCTGCACCTATTTTGAATCCGAAACCAGGCCAGGCAGCGGCGCGCGGGGCGGCGCTTTCCCTCCGTTTCCCGCTTCCTGCCAAGTCCACGCGAGCACCTCACTGAGGGGGGACAACTCACTGTGGGGAAGGGGGGGGGGGGTAGATTGGAAGCTGCGTTTGGAAGAGGAGCTTCCTCCTCTTTGAAACGCACCTGGGGTTCCCTCCTCCCCGCAGCTGCAGCCCCAAACCCGGCGAGATTCAAGTGAACCCACAAAAATGTCTCCGTGGATAGATTTATTTCCACTAACAGTGAGCTCCACCTGAGCACCCCCCCCCCCCCCCCCCCCCCCCCCCCCCCCCCCCTGGGGGGGGGGGGAGGGGGGCGCCCCCCCCCCCCAATAACCGGGGCGGGGGAGGTTTTTTTTAGCCCGCACGAAGACGGCCCCCCCCCCCCCCCCAGCACCGTGGCGGCCGCGCGCTGTTACGCAGAACAGGGGTTCACCTCCTGTGAAGCCCCGGTTATGATGCGGGGGAGCGGAGCGCCGGCGCCGCGTGTCCGTTGGGTCGCGCGGCGCCTCGACCTTCTGCTCCGGGCCCCGGGCCCCGGGCCCCGGCGGTACGGCTCCCGTCCGCGCCTCCGGGGACACGGGCGGCCCGAACTTGAGCCGGACACACCCAGCATCCCGCGGAGCAGGTGGCCGGCGGCAGCTGCCGCGCGAGCGCTAATAAGGGGGCTCCGCGCGGGGTCGCCGCACGCGCGCCTCGCAAATGTCTCCACAGTAAAGCGACCTTCAACCCCCAAAACACAAGCTCTGACGGTATAATGGCACCGATAAAAGAATAGAAAAGAAAAGGGACAGAGGGGGGACACTTAACTATTTGTAGAGGTGCTGGAGACACACGTCCAGGCTTTCCCCTTCCACCTCGTCCTCAGACATCAGGTCCCACAAGGGGCGAATCGGCAC
Organism: Menidia beryllina; assembly: GCA_013363375.1. Classification (NCBI taxonomy): domain Eukaryota; kingdom Metazoa; phylum Chordata; class Actinopteri; order Atheriniformes; family Atherinopsidae; genus Menidia; species Menidia beryllina. Next base: position 176,040 of record JABUIW010000063.1, read on the forward strand.
CGGGTCGCAGTCCTGCAGAGGCTTCCTCATCTCCCGAATAAAGAGCTCCAGGAAACGTCGGAAGGTTTTCTCCTCTGCTGCAGAGCCGGCCATCATTTCTCATTCCTGGACAGACAGAGACACCTCCGCCCGTAAAAAAAAAAAAAAAAACGCTAACTTGCCGGGCTGGGGGAGAGAAGAGTCAGCTGCTGGGACAGTGCGTGCGCGGCCATACTACCTGAATAAAGCTGTTGTACCGGAGGAGCGGGGCCGTGGGCTACCGGCGGGGCGGACGGCGGCGGGCGGGCGGGCGGCGGCGGCGGGGCAGGGCGGACGGAGCGGACCGCGGCGGCTACGCGTTTCGTTCTGGACGAGCTGTCACCGGCTCCGCTGATCCCCATTCAGAGCCGAGCGGGGGCGCGCGCCGCGTTCCCGGGGATTTCAGCTGAGCTCAGGGCGGTGACGTCAGAGCCGCGGCGGGGTCGGCCGCGAACGCGCACGCTCGCCTTCTGACGTCTGAGGGCTTTTTGTGGAGATGCCGTCATGAAGGAGGTCTACAGCGCAGTATGGAGGTTCAGCACACAGGAGGAAATGTGTAGTAAGAATTAAAAGTTTTGAATTCAAATTCCCAATCCAATCCAATAAAAAGATGGAGAGGTGTAAAGAGAAGAAACAAGTCACGCAGTGTAATGTCGGCTATTTAAACGGCTGTGTGGCATCTCCATGACATACACCATTATGTGGAACCAGTAAATGTCGATGACTCATCCTGCACTCATTCTGCAGCTGGAAAACTCCCATCAACTCCTAGAACTATACAGAAGTGCTCAGCAGGCAGAAACTCAGAAACTGAGCTCTTCATGAAGATCAACCTCGCATGGGTAGCTTGTCTTTCAGAGGGAACATGAAAATAGTCAGGAAAGCAGCAGATTGCACTCTGTCAGGGCACAAGTATGAACAGATATTTCTGACTGAAAAGGTCCTAGCTAACAATTCAATTGAAAATTTGATCTTTTCTGAGAAATTTGACATATGATCGAATTACTTCAGTGAATATTGAATACAAATGATACTTAAGGTGCTGCCAACTGTATTTGTAGACCTTTTTTATTCCTAGCAGCAACAATCTGCCTGGCAGTGAGGGCCCTCCCTCCTCAACAGCTTTGGCTCCTGAATGAACATGACAGAGACTGAGTCCATCACCCCACGCCCAAACTCTCCAGATCCTAATCTGATTCGATGCGCTCAAATCTTTGGGGAAAAAAGCGAATCCACCAAGACCCATTCCTCAACTCGCAGAACCCACAGGACCTTTAGCAAACGTCGTGGTGTTAAACTCTCAAGCACACCCACCAGCGTTCTTTGTCCTCTCTCTGACTTAATACAGTCATTAAGGCAGCACGAGGAAGAACTAATCCATATCAGGCAAGTGGCCATAATGCTTCTAATCAAATTGTATTTGAGTTGTTTTGTTAATTGAGTCATCTTTTGAAAAGAAAGAATATTGTTATTTGCGGTGCATGTCAACTAGGAGGAACAATGTGGGGTGCATGACCCCCAAAGGAACCATCTTGTATAACTATGATTTAGAAAGAACACCAATTAGCTGGTCCAATAAAACTAACCAAACTCTACACAGTGGTAGCCAAAGTACAAAATGATAGTTGCTGTAGACTACATGAAAAAGATGTCCAGAAGCACTCAGTCACCCTTCTTCAGACTAAATGATCTCCTCCACACTCTGACCATAGACCAGAACATCTGTTCCTGGAGTAATGGAGTAATACGGATAGTAATCCCCCGGCGTGCGAGAATGATCCATTAAATTGAATTGTGAAGGTGGACCTGAACCCTATTGAGGTTCATCATATGATTAAACAGCTAACTAGATTTATGAATAACATTCAGAAGGTCACAGAGATCAAAGACAAGATCAGAGTACAAGAAAAGCAGTCATGTTGTCGATATCCCACGAGGACTACCATTGGAACTCCTGTGACTTATTTTAAATGGATATATTTATGTGTTGCCACAAGAAGCATTAAAATACCAACTCACACCATATCAAAGAGGGAGGATCTTTGACAGAACAGGATGTATTTTCCAGACCAGCACTTCTGCTAGCAGTTCCCACCGGGCACAAGAGTGTGGACAACCGGACGAATAACTTCTCATGCTGAGACAAACTACTCCAGTGTCCTTTCCCTTCAATGAATCAGCCCCACAC
>JABUIW010000063.1:179388-194197 GCA_013363375.1 Menidia beryllina
CCATCCATCCATCCATCCATCCATCCATCCATCCATCCATCCATCCATCCATCCATCCATCCAACTGTCCATCCATCCATCCATCCATCCATCCATCCATCCATCCATCCATCCATCCATCCATCCATCCATCCATCCATCCATCCATCCATCCATCCATCCATCCATCCATCCATCCATCCATGCATCCATCATCTATTCTGCTTATTCCCAGTACGGTGGCGGGAGGCTGGAGCCTATTGCAGCTGACAGTGGGCAAGAGGCGGAGTACACCCTGAAGAGGTCACCAGTCCATCGTAGGGCCACAGGGAGATTAATTCCTCTGTATCCTCGATGCATTTATAAAAGGTTGCAGAACATTAAGAGAAATAAAGGTGCCAGATGACGTTCCCAGTGATCTAAATTTTCTTCTTAATTCGTATATTGTAGAAACTACAAAGGAATTTCCTTTGTCTGTCAGGACTCAGCCCTTTAAGGTGCTATTGGACACGAACTCAGTCTGACTGAGAAGGGCGGGAATTCTTCAGGAGGACTGTGACAGATGCTTTTGAGGAGAGTAACATTTGATGAAGGCCATGCTCACCTGTCTAAGCCTCCAAAACGGTTTGAAATAACGGTCCTTGGCAGAAACCTGGTAGTCATTTTAAGTCTCAAGTATCCGGAAGGCATCAAAATGTATTACTTTTATTTATTTAAAACTAGTCTACTGGGTATTTATACAGTATACATACATTAGGTCAATAGGAGAAGTAAAGAGGACAATTAAAGTTAAACTCTGGCCCAGTCATCTCACTGTTTGATCACTATAACGACATAGTGGGAGTAATAGTGTTTTCAAGCCAATTTTACCTCATCTCTAAGAATTGTTGATAGATATTATTAAAAACTATTACTCTTGAAATATGCAGAGGATTGTACATTTATTTGGAGTTATTTGTCACACATTGTGCTATTATAAGACACATGAGATATACCAACACAAGATCCAAATTTACAGTAAAGGTTTTATTCAATGTTTAATATAACTTCTGATTACTAAGTGGAAACATGTACCCCACTCAATTTATCCGACAGAGGCGGAGCGTTTTAAAATTCTAATCTCATAGAGATGAACTTAAATATCATGCTCTCCTACAAAACAAAGCTTTGCAACCCCAGTAAAAATGGTATTTCAGGTGAGAAAAAAAATCAACAAATAAAATTGATTTGGTTTTATGATAAATCAGAATTTATAGAGTTAGATTAGGCCTATTTTCTAATAGGTTAAAAAAGTAATTAGATTTATATTTTTGCATTGTATTATAATAAACTACGTATACTATTTTTCTTCCAATCAGAATGAAACAAGGAATTAACGCGACATAGGAACGTTAGAGGAAACTTTGTCTTTAGTCGGACATTTTTGAAGAATGTTCCGGAAACACACACAGAAGTGGGTGCGTCGCTATTTTCCTCCCCCCGATTTTCAACATGAAGGAAGCTAACATGGCTCTCCCTGTGAGCGTGGGGGACCTGCTCCGGTCGGAGCAGCCGGAGGACGCTGCTCACCGGGACGACGGCCTGTGTGTCGTCGGAATTTTCGGGAAAAGCAACATGCAGCCCGGGCCGCTGAAGGAGTCTCTCATCAACGTCCTGGCGGACAAACACATCTTCTCGCTGTTCGGCGGAGCGGACGGCGGCGGCGGCGGCACCGCGGACAGCCTCATCCAGGCTCTCTACGACCAGGAGAGCCGGGTGCTGTACCTGATGCTCTCCTCCATCTGCGACAGCCGGCAGCTGCTGCGGGCCTGCCACTCCCTGGGGGCCGGGACCAGCCACTCCGACGCCCACGAGTTGTGGAAGTGTCTGGACCGCCAGCACTGCCTGCACCTGCTCTACATGTTCTCCGTGTGCCACGTCCTGCTGCTGGTGCACCCCAACCACACCTTCGACGTGACTTACGACCGGCTCTTCAGAGCCCTGGACGCCCTGCGGCAGAAGGTCCTGCCCCTGATCCGGGCCGCCATCAAGGACTGCCCGGTGTCCAAAGAGTGGAAGCTGAACTGCCGGCCCTGCCCCCCCCGGCTGCTGTTCGTGTTTCAGATGAACGGCAGCCTGAAGGTCTGCTCCTGGCCCACTCACAGCACCTCCGTTTTTAATCTGTGTGCAGTTAAAAATTCTTTAAAGGTCAATGACAACCGGGTGGCAGTTGAAATATTCATCATTACAAACATGATAAATAATAACACACTCACTGAGACTGCTTTTACAGAGAGTAAAAAAGGGTGGAAATAAGACCAGTGAACCAGCAGGGAGCAAATAAACAGTGATGAATGATTAGCTGAGATCTGGTCATATGAAACTCTTTGAGGGATTCGAGCACTAAAATACAAATATTTCACCCAAAGCAGACTTTTACCCCAGCATCAGGTCCTTAAAAATGTTAAGTAGTGTAGTAAAATATATCAAACATACGGGAGAGCATCAGAGAAATGGCCCAAATGCAATAATAAACATATTTATTGTTTTTTATTTCCAGTTGATGTCATCACTTCTTTACTAATTATCGTATGGATGCCACCATAAAATACAGATATCATTAGAAGAGGCTAAACCTCTCCAGTTAAACACCGCAGAGGTGTTTAATAACTCGATAATATGCAGTAAATGCAAGGTGTTTGAATGTTTTTGTTAGTTTCATGAGGGGGGGGGGGGGGGGGGGCTGGAGCCTATCCCAGCTGACACTGGGTGAGATGCAGTGTACATCAGCGTACACACACATACACAACCACACACACTCACAACTAACTTGAAGAGTTGAGTGAACCTAACGTGCATGTTTCTGGATGGTGGGAGGGGGCTGGGGGACCCACAGGGGACCCCCACAGACAAGGGGAGGAAATGCAGACTGTTCACAGATATGACAACTGTCTTATCTTTTTTTCTTTTTCTTCTTCTTTTGTTTTTCCCTAAAGGTCTTTGGGAATGGCTCGGAGCCGGGGGGGAACCCGGACAAACCCAAGAAGCACTCCCCCCGCCGGCGGCTGCAGCACGCCCTGGAGGACCAGATCTACCGCATCTTCCGGAAGAGCCGCGTGCTGACCAACCAGAGCAGCAACTGCCTGTTCACCGTGCCGGCCAACCAGGCCTTCGTCTACGTCATCCCCACGCCGGACGACGACCCCGTGGGCACGCTGCTGGGCCAGCTGCGCTCCAACTGCGCCCTGACCGAGCCGGACGCCACCGTCGCCGTGGCGCCCACGGGCCCGCGCCGCTACCAGCAGGCCCGCCGCTCCGCCCGCCAGCCCAGCCTCGGCGGGGACCCCGGCGGGCCGGCGGCCGGCGGCCAGCTGCTGGACTGCAGCCTGAAGGAGTTCCTGTGGCAGCACATGGAGCTGGTGCTGACCAAGAAGGGCTTCGACGACAGCGTGGGCCGGAACCCCCAGCCCTCGCACTTCGAGCTGCCCACCTACGGCAAGTGGACCCAGGTGGCGTCCCGGCTCCACCAGGTGCTGGTCGGCAACGCCGAGGAGGAGCTGGCCGAGCTGGCCGCCAAGGTGCAGGGCCAGGCCAAGGTCCTGGAGGGCTTCCTGGACGCCGACGCCAAGTTCTCGGAGAACCGCTGCCAGAAGGCGCTGCCGCTGGCCCACAGCGCCTACCAGTCCAACCTGCCCCACAACTACACCACCACCGTGCACAAGAACCAGCTGGCGCAGGCGCTGCGCGTGTACAGCCAGCACGCGCGCGGCGTGGCCTTCCAGCGCTACGCCCTGCAGCTGCACGAGGACTGCTACAAGTTCTGGAGCAACGGCCACCAGCTCTGCGAGGAGCGCAGCCTGACCGACCAGCACTGCGTGCACAAGTTCCACCTGCTGCCGCAGTCAGGTGAGCAGACCGCCCGCCGGTCGCCGGCCCGCCCGGGAGCCTTAGCACCCCCCGCCCTTAGCCCGCCCGCATAAACCCGAGCCCTCTCTCCTCAGGGGAGAAGCCGGACATGGACCACAACCCGCCCATCCTGCACCACAACAGCAGGGGGCGCTCCACCAGCTCCTGCAACTGCGGCAGGAAACAGGCTCCTCGAGAGGATCCCTTCGACGTCCAGGCCGCCAACTATGACTTCTACCAGGTCAGTGCTCACTCAGCGGTTTCGTCCCGCCCCCCCCTCTGCTGGATCTGACATTTCCTCAGGCTCAGTGGACTCAGTGTCTTCCACAGCCACAAAAGGTGTGTTTGGAGAGGTGGCCATATAAACTAAAAAGAGCTAGCTTTGAGCCTTAAAAGTTGTTTGGTGCGTCTTTTCTGTCTCCTGGGGTAGAAATTTGGTTCCACGGCCTAACCGTCTAGTCACTGACTCCCTACTGGTTGGGGCTGGCATTCTGTAGAGGTTTTTTACAGACACTTTGAGGCCAGTGAGAGGGAAGTGGAGCCGTAAAATGACCATTCGGTCCGGGATTCAGCCAGTCTGTGTACATCGTCCCCGTTAAACAAACCCATTTGCTCATAAAAAAAAATAAAATAAAAAGCTCTGTATTTATTAAGGTTGTGTTAGACCTACTTTCCTGTAACTGTGTTTTTCCTGACTAGATGCTGGAGGAGAAATGCTGCGCAAAGCTGGAGAGGATCGAGTTCCCAGTGTTCCAGCCCAGCACCCCCGACCCGGCCCCAGCCCCGGACCCGGCCCCGGACCCAGACCCAGACCCCGCCCCGGCCCCGGCCAGCAGCCCGGCCCAGCGGCCCCCCTGTGACGGCTCCGGCGAGGCCGAGAGGCTGAAGGAGCCCAGCACGGCCCAGAGCCACACCCCCGGGGACACCAGCCTGAGCCTGGCCCTGAGCCTGGGCCAGTCCAGCGACAGCCTGGGCCCCTACGCCGACGGGGACGCCGCCGACGCCCCCGTCCAGCAGAAGCGGCCCAGCCTGGTGGACCGCCAGCCCTCCACCGTGGAGTACCTGCCCGGCATGACGCACTCGGGCTGCTCCAAAGGCCTCCTGCCCAAGTTCTCCAGCTGGTCGCTGGTCAAACTGGGCCCCGCCAAGTCCTACAACTGCCACGCGGGGCTGGAGCAGGCGGGCTTCCTGCCCAGCTCCTCCTTCCTCCTGCCCTGGGACCTGGTCATCCGCTCCCGCTCGGAGGAGGACGCGGGGCTGGCCGAGCCTCTGGACGGGGGCTCGTCCTCGTGGCCGGCCCCCAACAAGAGCCTCATCGGCAAGCGGGGCAGCACGGGGGGGCTGGGCAGGGGCCGGCGGCGGGACGACATGGCCCGGGTCTTCGTGGGCTTCGAGTACGAGGACAGCCGGGGCCGGCGCTTCATCAGCTGCGGGCCCGACAAGATCGTCAAGGTGCTCGGGCCGGGGGGGGCCAAAGACCCCGCCACACGGGTGCTGAACACCGACATGCCCCTCTACATCCCCTCCCCCTCCCAGGGCCGAGGCCTGAAGCCACACTACGCACAGCTCAGTCGGCTGTTCGTGGTGGTGCCTGATGCGCCGCTGGAGGTCACTCTGAACCCACAGGTGAACATCGGGGGGGGGGGGGGGTCGTCCACATGGTCTCTTTGAACAGTTTTGAGACAGTAGTCTTCTGCAAAGGTTTAAAGGACTTTAAAACAACCATTTTAAAGCCTGATCCAAGAAAAATAGGAAGAATATTGGATTTTTTTTAGTCTGAATTCTTTCTTTGGCCCCTCAACAACATATGAAGGAAAAAAAACAAAGTATTTTGATCAAATTAGCGTGCAATAAGTCAGAAATATATGTAGGTGTAGTCTTCTACTGGCTGTTATCAGGTATATCTGAATGTGCACAACAGGGGTTTGAGCAAAGCTTTTACCACTGAATGATGCTAAAAGTCTCAGATCCAAAAGAAACCGGATCAGATGTGACACATTTGGCATTATAGGGTTAAGTGCCGCTAATAGAAAAAATGTGAACAGGTCTTTGCAGAATTCTGGGATTTCTGAAGCTCTTCACATGTCCCGTTGGCAAAATAAGCTTCCTCCCAGCCGTCTGGATGGGAGTATCACCTCAGCTCTGAAGGTTGTGTTGTTCTGACCCCCCCAGGTGCAGCCCGGCCCCCCGCCCTGCCCGGTCTTCCACCCGGAGCAGACGGAGGTGGTGCTGCCCCCGGACGGCCTGTGGGTGCTGCGCTTCCCCTACTCCTACGCCACCGAGCGCGGCCCCTGCTACCCCCCCAAGGAGAACCAGCCCCTCAGCAACTACAAAGTGCTGCGGGGCATCCTGAGAGCCACCACCGCCCCCCCCGCCGGCCCCGTGAGCGCCGGGCCTGGCCCTGTTCACCAGCCCTGGGGGCCCGCTTTGGTTTGCTTCGGTTTTTTGGGTGACCTGCGACTCCAGTAAAGCCTGGCCGTAAGCAGAGCAGGAAGCTCTAAGCCTTTATTGAAGACGCTGTCATTCAGAGGGCAGAAAAAGGCCCTCAAAAGGCACCACGAGTTCCATTCACCACTGGGCGGGTGAAAAAGCTTTTTTCTGGACGATTTAAGGCTTTCCCAAAACGTTTGGGACTCAAATCAGTCTTTTACAGAAGCCGTCTGGGGAGGACGTTTGATGCTGTATCACTTCTAGAATGTGTTCCATGTTTTTCTTTCTTGCACAGGACACTGAGGGAACCCCTCCTTGGATAATGTTCTGGATAAATGAAATTTGGGACGTTGTATGACGCAGGATTGGTTGAAAGGAGGAGATTCTAGAGCACGGACACGGTGGGCGCTAACAGTTCTGAACCTCCTTTCATGATGTTCTTATTTAAGTAGTGAAAACGCTTTATTTTGACTGCGATCAGTGTCTCGGAAAACTCCCATCACACGCTTTAGGAGTGGGAAAAACACGGCGGCAGCATGAAAGTGGACAGTTCGTACGGTGATGCTCTCATTACAGAAACATTACAAACATTATCCACTGGATCCTGAAGATTAAAACGCCTTCTTGTTTCTCTGTAAATAACCAAACCCTTGTTATTCTGTTCTAGATGTTTTTTATTTGATTTTTTATTAATGAGATCTCAATGTAAAGATTAAAAAAAACAAACAGATTCTAAGTTAATAAAGTGTAAAAAAGCAGTCGGCTACCGTTGCACATTCATTTCCCAGTTTTTAGTTGATCTTTGTACAACTAAGATCATAAAAAAACCCCAAAAGAAGCCTTTTGATGGAACATATTTCAGCCCCCCTCTGTGCTGCCATCACATCATTTCTCTCCCCCTTTGCCGCCTCTAAATTTTAGGTCAACATATAAAAGAAGCTGTCTTTTCGGTGTGTTTTATAGCCCCATACACAGATGATACACACACGTTTCCTTCTAATTCAACTAACAGTTGATTACCTCTTGTCATTACCTTGTTGTCTAACCTCGTTCTTCAGATGCCGGTCATTTCAGAACCGGATGTTTGAGCTGAACCTTTGTGGTCGGTGAGCAGCTCGTCCCGCTCCGGGGGGGCACCACTGGTTCTGTTTGGACCCTGCTGACCGGCTGTGGTGCTGCCCGGCCTCCTCTCATCAGCTCATCTCTTCTGTGGCAACAAGTCGCAATCGACATTATCCTGTCATTTTTGGAACAAAAAAGGGAGGTTAAAGGTCAGTCCGTTCTGAAACAGACATTAAAATTCATACACAGGTTTGTTTATTGCTCCTAAAATAGATAAAGCAAACTATGTGAAACTATTTTGGTAACTGCACCACTCATTAATGCAGGACTGCCTAATTGTCTCAGTATTTATGAAGAATTTTACGTAAAATGAATCAGGGCACCGTAACTGAATTATCCACTGTAGGCATCAGCCTACCTTCCTGTGTGGATCCTCTATTTCCCTCCTGTATGACGCAGCGAGTCACATACTGTGAGCAGACACACACATACTGTTTGTCTCCTCACCCCAAAAAGTAAAACAAGTGCCAAAAAAAAGAGACAAATTTGCATTCCCATATCTCTTTTTTCCTTTTTTTTTTCTTTTTTTACCTTGTCCTGTTCAGCATTGTGGCAGCAGAACAGAAATTGAAGAAGAGCCACCCACACACCCCGTAGGGGAGAGAGAGGGCCCATATCTAATACAACAGCAATAATTACCAAATAAGACCAAATAATGATGCGTGATATTGGTTTGTACGAGGATGATATCTTTGTTTGCCATCACCTAGAAATTCCTGATTTATCCAACTTCAACAGAGCTTCAATTGTTTACAGCCAAGTGACAAATAAAGTTCTTCATTTATAAGTGTAAACGTAATTGCTGGACCCCCCCATCCCCTCTGCAACTCTTTCTGTACTTCCCTCCATCTCTCCGCTTTCACCGGCTGCCTCTGACAGTCGGAGTTCTATGCCTTCCTTTTGTTAGGTTGATGTTAACTGTTAACTGCATCCTAAGGCTTCCTGTGCTTTCTTTAAGCTGACTCAGTGCCCGCTCCGCTCCGTCCATCAATTCAAATTTCCCTTCAACATCTCCAGACTGGAGATTTCCCCCCAGCCCACGACGTCGAGGAAAATCCACGGAATCACCAGAAAAGGACGGGATTTAAAAAAAAAGCTAAGGGTTACAATATTGTTGAAGTCTGCTGCCAGATCATTAAACGGTACCAATTGCTGTAAGATCGCAGTAAAAAAACAAAAAAAATGAGAACAATAAGGCGTGTAGGGGTAGAAGCATGGTCTGGGTCTGTTTGAGGTATCTGAGCTGAAACGGGTCGTCATTAATTTGAGCCAAAGGACAAAGTCAGAATGTCCCAATATCAAATGAGTTTCATGTTGGGGTCATGCTAATGGATCATTTCACTCCATGGCAACATGAGAAAAAAATATCAATTTTCATTTCAATAGATTCTTTTGCCCTTTTTCCACTTTTAAAAATTGTGCATGAAATCAAATTTTGTTGGAGAAATGATTCATCTTCAGAGGGTTCACAGACTTTCAGGAAGCCTTCATGATCCACCTCATATCTGGAGTTCCATCCGTCCGTATTTCTGTCAGACTATGTTTTCCTCGTAGTAATCCAGGCGGGATCGTAACGACCTTCAGACAAACGCTGGAAGGAGTAAATCTGTGTGTGTGTGTGTGAAGCAACAACAACCATAAAAGGAGGAAAAAAACTCAGGCGTTCACACTTGTTGTTCCCAACCTGAGAAGAGGTGGAGGCGGCCGAGAGGGGGGAGAATAAAAGCCAACCCACATTTAGATTGCAGTTTACGGCCCAACATCTCCGTTCTGCTGTGAACTCCATTGTAACAAAGTTGAGAGCGCACAAGAGGAGAAAGAAGACACTGGACTGCATGTTCTCAGGCGGCTTCACTTTACAGTCCGCAACTCTGAAACCATTAAAAAGAGAAACATCCAAAAAGACGGCTCGACTGGTGGTAAGTATGATAGATTTATCCCAAAATTAATGATTAATGAATGCCATAACAAGTGTTCTGGGGCTGTTGCAATGGCTTACTTCAAGGTTAACTTTCAACTTTGCTAAATGTCACCCTGCAATTGTGGTAAGATCATTAAATATGTTAGTATGATATAAAGGAATGTTTAACATTAGAAATCTTAGACTAGGAAGGTTAAATTCAATGAAATGTGTCATATTTTGGAGAATATTCTGACAAGGCACAGAAATTTAAATTTTCTATGAAGGTCACCCACCATAATTCTCATTCTGAGGATAATTGTGGATAAATGACTTGGCTTAAGAACTCAAATTAATTTTATTAATTAAGATTCATTTTATGAGAGGTATCTGTTGGCAATTTCTCCCACTGTATCATAATGTAGTGGACAACTTTTAACCTTTGACTGCTATTAAGGAAACCATGCTTCACAATCAACATATATAACTATTAATACAAATATACAACAGCTTCTTAAGGTCTCTGGCTGTAAATGACTTCATTTATGATCCGGGGCCCATTTTTATTTCTTGATAGTCATAAAAAGTTTAATTTTACACTCTTGAATCACTTTGCAAATTCAAATTCTTTTGTTATAGGTTATCCAGGACCGTATCTAAATCTCCAAACATGAAGCTAATAGTTCGGATTTTTCTGATACTGTTTTGTGTTCAAATTTAGGTTTGAATTTGGCTGAGTTCAGGTGTATATTTTAAAACCATCTGATTCTCCCATTTGACTATTACAGACAAAACAGCTGGCAAATTTTTGTGAAAAACTATATTTGGATCAGTAGTCAAATCATATCAGGAATTATCTAAATGATTTCAAATTTTACGCTGGTGTTTTTTTTTGTTTTTGTATTAATAGTAAGCCATGTCTCACTGAATATCAAACTGTGGCTTCAGTCAGATCTGAGCAGCCGGATCAGAGAGCCATTGGAGTTTTAAGGCCCCAGAAGTTCCCCTGGTCTCCTCCAGACCTTCTTAAGTCGTGGTTTCAGTGTGGGGGGGGTCCTCCCTGAAGACCTCATACTCACGCTTAGATATGTCTGACTCTTGAACCCTGGAATAAAACTGATTTGTGATATTACCTGAGGACTTCTGAGGCTCAGACGGTCGACCAGGCTGCTGAAGGAAACTCCTGGTCCTCCATTCTTGCAGGAGTCCTTCCAGGAACATGTTTCCGGACATCCGTTAGAGTTTTTTCCCCTGAACTTGAATGATAATAGTTAAAGCGTAATGGACGCATGTGGCCTTTGGCTGCATACCAACACTGTGCAAACATACCACAAGTTGTTACCTGAAGACTATTCCAGGTTACAGCTCCGTGAAGCTGGTCAAGGTATTGGAAACAGACTCAAAACCAGTCCTTCAGATCAACACTGACAACCTTTTCTTGATAGTTATCTCACATCTTCAATACATGCCAACATCTTCAATAGATTCTGTACAACAGCCTTTGATAAAGGGGAGATGTTAATAATGTTTTGTGTCTTTTGACAGCTGCACTATCTGCAATGCCAAACTAAAGCCTGGGAGTGATTATTAGTGTGGATTTGACGGGAGAAACATGGCCAACATGAGGAAAGAGGTCCAGCGCAGGATCGTGTCCAAGGACGGCCACAACAAGGTGCGGATCGACAACGTGGAGGGCATGGTCAAGCTCTACCTGCACGACATCTGGACCACCGTGGTGGACATGAAGTGGCGCTACAAGCTGACCCTGTTCGCCTCCACCTTCGTCATGACCTGGTTCATCTTCGGGGTTTTCTTTTACTTCATCGGGATGGGGAACGGGGATTTCGATGTGGAGCACAACTCCACCCACGTGCCCTGCCTGATGAACGTGCAGACGCTGACCGGGGCCTTCCTCTTCTCCCTGGAGTCCCAGACCACCATCGGCTACGGCTTCCGGTACATCTCGGAGGAGTGCCCGCTGGCCATCTTCACCCTGGTGGCCCAGCTGGTCATCACGGGCCTGGCGGAGATCTTCGTCACCGGCGCCTTTCTGGCCAAACTGGCCCGGCCCAAGAAGCGCGCGGAGACCATCAAGTTCAGCAAGGAGGCGGTGATCTGCCGGCACCAGGGCAGGCGCTGCCTGATGGTGCGGGTGGCCAACATGAGGAAGAGCCTGCTGATCCAGTGCCAGCTGACCGGCAAGCTGCTCCGGTCCTACGTGACCGAGGAGGGCGAGATGACCCAGATCCACCAGAGCTCGGTGGACTTCTGCATGGACTCCAGCGGCGAGTGCCCCTTCCTCATCCTCCCGCTCACCTTCTACCACGTCATCGACGAGCGCAGCCCGCTGTCCGGCCTGACCGCCGAAAACCTGAAGACGCGCGACTTCGAGCTGCTGATCACCCTGAACGCCACCATGGAGTCCACGGCGGCCACCTGCCAGAGCCGCACCTCCTACGTGCCCCAGGAGGTCCTGTGGGGCTACGAGTTCATGCCCGTGCTGTTCTGCACCACCGGCGGGCGCTACGTGGCCGATTTCAACTTTTTTGACAAAGTGCAAGTCTGCAACGATCCGGCCCTGAACGTGGAAAAGAAATGACCAGGAGAAATAACCGGTCTCACTCAGGCTCAGTTCAGCCCTCACAGACATGAACCCTGGTCAAAATCATCTTCAAAAAAAGTTTTAGCAATAAAGATCTGTTGGGTTTTCTTTCCAGATATGAGTGGATTTTTTTCCCTGACTTATTATATTTAATGTAAAAATGTAAGTAACAGAAGCCAACACCTTCTTTTGAATGTACTGTGATTTACGGGATGTTAGAGTAGTATGGACCTTAACCCTTTAAAGCCTGATTCAAGAATAAAACAAAACAGAAAATTCCTTTTTTTTGTTATAATTCCTTATTTGGCCTTTTAACAAAATATGTAAAAAGAAAAAACAAAAACAATTTTTCAATATTAATCATTTATTACTATTCGATAAGTCAAGATTACTTTTCTGTAGTCTTCTGCCCCCTGTTATCAGGTGTATCTGATTGTGTGCAATAGGATTTTCAGCAAAGTTTTTACCATTAAATTATGCAAAAGGAGTCAGACGCAAAACATTTCAGAAACTGTATCAAATATGATACAGTTGGCATTACAGGGTTAAGTCTTGGCCGAGTCAATGTTTGATGTTTTACGGCAACTTCAACAAAAAAAGCAACCGTCTCAGAGCAAATGATGCAAACTACATTATGGTTGATGATTAATTAGTTTGGGAGGTTTATTGGTTTCAGTTTTCAGCACCTGGAGTTGTAATATGTCCAGACAGTCTCACTGAATTTGAATGAGTAACCTTTTATTATTAGAGGGCATATTATTAAAATATAGATTTGGTTTGCTCAGTTATGTGATAAACATCAGTACTGTCTCGATTTTCTTTTGGAAAAGAATTAAATAATCATATAATCAATTTTAAAGATAACACAATCCATTTAGACTTATTTGCCACAGTTTTATTTGATCTTTTGTCTCTCTTTCTTTGTAAAGTTTTATCGGAAACTGCTGTGTAAATATGTGGTGCTCTGAATAAAACCTTTGACTAAATTAATAAACATAAATATGATTGTATTAGGTTACAGAAAATCCTGCAATCCCCGACCTTTGATTTAATTTGACCTGTGTGGATCTGATGGACATTTTCTCTGTTAGCAGCCATGTTCCAGAGATGCATCTCCTGTCTGCCTCAAGAAATCCTATTTTATGGAAATGTGCTTTTTTTGCCTTATTTTGTAACATACTTATCTTCAGTAGAGGCATTTGGGAACACTATAACTACTACTACACTACTCTGTTGGACATTTAGATGATGTGATATTTGACATGGTCATACAGAGAAATATGTAAAGGCTCACAAAAAATGTATTCTTTTTCAATAAATGCATCTTTTTTCACTTTGAAGGTGCTTTATATAATTCTATTTTTTTTCTTTCAAATATTGGTTACAATGTTATGGCATTTTGTTTTCCGGCACCAGCCTGGACAACCTGTAGGCAAAAAAGAAAAAACATGGCTGGAAGAGAAAGTCAATTTTGAACTTTAAAAATCTGAAGACTGCTATATCCCTGTTCATGCTGGGATGGCTTAACATGGCCTATTGCCACTGCAGAATCTGAGTAAAAATGGTCTAATCTTTTTTTTTTTTTTATTCTAATGCAAATGTTATTGAGTTTTTTGTTTTATAGAACATACAACAAATATGTCAATATGCCACCTCAACCTTTCCAAATCTACTTTACAGTTAGCCAGCTGGTAAAGGCAGAGCATGTACAATCACACTGATGCGTTTTTACACAGGAGGCTGGATGTCACTTTCTCATAGAGGCCAGTTTAACCATAGCTGTCAGCCATTCATCATGAGGCGGAGGCTTCTTTTTCATCCTCAATATCTTGATATAATCCTTTTTGCTGTAGTCAGAGCCAGAACAAGCCAGGTCTGGTCAAAAGGTGACCATCAATTTAAAAAATGACTTCCATAATGTTCTTCTACCAATCCTTGAAGGGCATGGAAGGGCCAGAGAATCTGTAGAATAGATACTTCCTCTCATTACATCTCCAGTGTCTTTAGGAATCAAAAACTATTTCTGAAGTTGTTGAGGGGTTATATGCCATCTGTGAAAGACTTTTAATTGAATAAACTTCTTACTCATTTCTTTACACATTGTGTTTACATTTTGTAAACATCACCCTCAGAGATGTCCAGGGCCATGTCGTCAGTCCAGTGTTTTTTAACCTTTGAAAACGGGTCGCCCAATTGAATAAGTATGATTTTGTAAATGTTAGAGGTAATACCTTTGCAAAGCAAGATTTCTACAGAGCTGCCTGAAGGGAATCTGAGAGGGCTTCCCAGACATTTGGACAATGAACTACATAATTGGACATATCTCCAAAATTGATTGAAATAGTCTAATCTTAGCGGCACTTTCCTTTTTGGGTGTATATCTTTCTTGGAAAATTTCAGAGGTGATAGTATACAGTAATAAAAACTCAGCAAATCTATTTTATCATAATGTCAGAGGTCATTGCACTACAATAATCCCTTCTGGCTTAATGGGTGCAAGTAGCTTTGATTTGTTCAGTACATTTTTACTCACTGAAATGTCACAACGTGGATTTTCTTTCTGATTTTTGGGCGATAATACGCTGTAATAACAGACTTGCAGTCCTGTGAAGCAGTGAGTGAACGTAAGAGGAGAGGGATTCATGCCGGGGCCCTAAAACCGGTCGGTCCGGCTGCCCTGCTGTGTAGGCTGTTTGCTGACATCTCTTGTTGTGACAACATTTTGGAGCTGACTGGGAGCTCAGCGCACACCACAATTGTATGTTGTGGAAACAGTTGAAAGGACACCAAGATTTAACCCTTTGCCAAACAGAAAATATCAGCTATCAAGAGACCCACAGTGACATCAGGACACCGCTAGCTGTGTCAGCTAACTACAGTTTATATATATA
>JABUIW010000063.1:209197-227781 GCA_013363375.1 Menidia beryllina
ATATAGTATATATATATACATATATAAATAATATAAATTTCCTTTACACACATTATACAAATACATTAGTAGAAAAACTGATAACATTCACTTCAAAGGCTTCTCATATTCAAGCAACAAAACAAATTGCCCAATCATGATTTTTTTAAAAACTTTAAAAACCAATATAAATCAATAAGAAAAATAGATATAAAAAAAGAACCCGACATCATGAATGGGTTGCTCACCTTCTCAGCTTTGCCAGATAGTGAATCCGTCTTGGCACTGTTTTTGGCTGAATGCGGTCGTTTTAGACCCCCTTTTAACCTAGGGCCAAAAGAGGACAGAGAAATGAGTTTCCAAGTAAGACGTCATCTCCTGAGCTCATTAAGTAGGAGTGCACACATACTTTTGAGGACACGGTGCTTGTTCCGCTGAAAACAAAACACAAACATAAGTTTCAGTTTTGGTATGCAGTAAATGAAAATGAAAGACAAAATAAACTGGAAACCAGTCTTCTCTTCCTATGTGCAATAATGTCATTATGTTGTAAAATATCCACAGAAATTCACTGTTATTTTATGAGGTAAACATACAGTGTTTAAGCTCCGAAAGGAATTTATTGTATTGCTGTTCCAGCTCTTTGAGTTTCTCCTGGTCATCTCTGAACAGTGACTTGGCTGAACAGTTGGCTTGAAAAGCTAGTTTCACTTCTCCCAGATAGAACCAGGCTTCAGCGTAACGGTAGTGACCCTGCAAGCACAAAAAGAAGCATTGTGTATAGTCTGACATCACCCTGCAGAACTTTACAGCCAGGCTCCACTCTGGGACAAAGCAACACGGCTCACATCCTGACAAAAAGTATACCGGTTAGTATCAGCTAAATCGGATGCCGGCATGTTAAAAAAGCAATCTGTTATCCAAATGAATGAGATACGGTTACAGGACACTACACACTGAGGGGTGATGAACCTGTAACTGACTCCAATCTGATGATGAAATAAACTCTGCAGATGTTAAGGAGATCTCGGCTCTCACAGCTTAGAGAACAAACCACATTAGAAGAGGTGGGAGGTTTATTCATCTCCAGTACATAAAACCCTAAAATAAAAATAATATATTTATTGAAATAACAGAAGAAAAAAAACAACTCTGTCTAGATGCGGAAAAACTCAATCTGATCCTCAACTCAGCCGCATTCTGGAAAACTACAGAGTTACAGAGTTGCTAACAAAGCAAAATAAACCATTTACAGTACATCCATCCATTATTATAACTGCTTATTCCCTAACGGGGTCGCGGGGGGCTGGAGCCTAGGCAAAATAAACCAAGTCTGTGAATTAGTGCTGAAGTACACTTCCTGTTCCTCTGTGGTAGCCAAATGAAACCAGAAGACAAAAGTACCTTTGCCCAGGATGGTTTGATAAGAATGGCCCGCTTTCCATCACCAACCGCTTTTCTATAGAAAAAAATGATAATAAAAAATGTGAATGAACAGAATGGAGACACCCACCAAAAAGAGACGGAAGACCAGCCGTTTATCCCATAATATATTCTATTACTAGGCAACGTGAAACGAGGCCACGAGCAGGGATTTAACAGATGGAGAAAAAAAAGTTAGGATGAGGAGGAGAAGATATTAGAGCAAACAAGTAAACTTACTAACTTGCTATACAACAAAGGCTTCACTTTCATCGGCTCAAAAAAATTCTAAAGCAATCCTGATAAAGATCTGGCAGCTGAACAGAAAAGTGCAGGCAAAGCAGACTCATCACTCTGCTGCTGGTTCCATCAACATTAAACATTTAAAGAGATCAAGAAAATCATAAGTTAACTGTAATATTTTCTGTCCTTTCAGTTCACAACATAAACTTCAACCTGCTGAGACCCTGCACATCCTCACGCTACATTTTTGCCTCTCCACCATCATACTCCATTTTTTTCCCCAACTGTGACCTATTATTAAGGGCATCTTAACGGCATGTAGCAGGATCATGATGTTAGGGATGGTTAACAGAGAAGAGCAAAAGATTCCCTGAGTGTGTAGAGGGCTTGGGTAAATTTGAAGTAGAGGTAAATAATGAAGCGCACTTACAGATACTCCTTACAGCGGAGATAACACTGGGCTCTGTTTCCATAAATTAGGTGGTTATCAGGGCTGGAAAGTAGGGGAAAAAAGTGACATAAGAACATGGATTCACCAGATGAGCAGGTCAAATGTGTGTGGGCTGTTTTTTGTATGTTTGTATTACATTTTACGGCCATTGTCCTTAAAAAAAAAATAAGTCCAGTAATGGCTTAAATCTGAGAGCTTTGCTATGTTGTACTCAGAGAACTGATAACTCAGCCCAGTGTGACATGGCTTAAGTTTCATGTCAGAGAAAAGAAACCTTTAAAAGGCACAGTTGGAACATCACTTACTAAAATTTGGCAGCTTTGGAGTAAAACTTGACGGCTTCTTCATACCGCTGTTTCTGGAAGCTCTCGTTGCCCTTCATCCTCATTTTATCGCTTTTCTGGATCAAGAAACATTTCAAAGGAAGTTAAGCCATGACACTGCAGATTTGAATCTCAAACAACTCACACAATTCAGTCTCCGGTAAACAAATCTGAGCTGCTGAGCAGTTTTTTCTCTTCATTTTTTACTATATTATAATCTGTTTTATCCCCATTTAGAAGGAGAAAGTTAAAGCTATTGCTCATCATTCCTAATTTCTAGTCTGAGCCAAACAGGAGTTACAATTGTTTGCCAGTAATCAAATGTCTGCTGTGACCAAAAGGTGGCTCAGTACTTACTTCATACATTAAAATTTATCTTGAAAACCATGCTGTTGGATTTTACCTCTATAAGATAGCCAGCTGGTTTGGCGTTCAGGGCTTTTAGAGTTCTCTCCATGTTGCTACCCATTTCCTGAACAAACTTGGCAACTAAAAAGGAAAAAGAAAGATGTAACTGATTTCCCTAAAGGGATTCCTGTCGTCTATCCAAAATGGCAGCGGCCTACACTCTGTGAAGATGAGGTGGAGGGCTGTGAAGCAGATCAGCGGGTTGCCCAGCTCCTTCATGCGCTGAACGACGCCGTGGTCTCCGGCCCGCTCCAGATAGCGCACAGCATGCTCAAAAACCTCTTTAGAACGCTGTTGAAACAAAGCCTTGCTCTTAGTGGACACCCTTTGTCTGCTGAGCTTTGCTTACAACAGTTTTCCTCCAACTTACCAGATTAAACATGTTGCTTATGGCGATAACATGTCTGGGATGGTCCTTCGTTATCTAGAACACAGAATAAATAAACTATAAATGAGGTTTACATTTTTGTGAACTTTTTTGACAGGAAGTTCAGAGTGAACACGACCAACTTACAGTGCCGGTCTCCATGCCATGGAGGATCACTTCCACTATTTCGATATTGTTCAGGTGTTGCAGCGTTAGCTCTTCACTGCTCCTGCAAAGAGACATTAAAAAAAAGCTTTAGCGGTCTAAGCAGAACAGATTCCTGGAGAAATTGATCCCAGGGATCAGAAACACTCTTACGTGGGGCTGATTAAACCGACATCGACTCCCCATGCGAAGGTGGTGGTATCGTCCTTCTGCAGAAGAATGGGAAGCCAGAAGGAACACACCTTCATCCTCTGCGCAGCTTGTCTTCTGACATCTTCAGGGATATTTCGCCACTTTCTAAAAATCTCCTCTGGAAATAAATTTTAAAAGAAAAAAAAAAATCAACCAATCAATTCATTCATTTAACAACCCATTTAAAAACCAATGGAGGACACAGACTCAACAGACTGGGGGAGGTTAAGACAATTGATGGCCTCTTTTATGAAACAGCCTTAACACTGATAGAAATGAGCTACATCTTCTTACCGGATGGACGAAAGGTGATAAGCGTGTCATTTGTCTGTGGGAGCAAAGCAAATACAAAACAGTACATCAGGATGAAACTACACGAGGCACAATAGCATCAGATATTGCCGAGAGACCTATAACTCACCACGTATTTCTTTCGCCTTTTGATTTGGCATTCGCCTCCGTGGTCAGGATCGGAGTCTGAATCCGACATTTTCTACAACTCTGAAAAACGGAGCGCAGATCCATTTTACAAAACGTACTGTAGGGCATTCTTTTAACTGCATTTCCACCCTCAAATATATCCAGTCAAATTTCAGACTGTTACATAAAAACAGATACAGCACAGTGAGCTACCTGTAAGTTAAGTGATCATAGTGTTCACACATCAGAGAGCCCCTTTCCATCACTATAAGAGAGCCATTCTGAAGCTAATTTGCATTTACAGAATGGTTTACGGCACGTTAAGAAAAGAGCTGATTGGTCAGAACAAACCAAGCTTTATGTCATAAAGGAAGATGTTACATTTCCACACAGATATCACAGCTTGGGAACCAAGCACACATCATGGACCTGGTTCCTTTCTGCCCATATTTGGATTTAGTGGAATAAGTTTAAGTCCTCGGGCATTAGCTGGAAATATCTCACATTGAATAAGAGTCTGCAAAAATGATAGAGAGCGTCTTTACAGGAAAGTTTGCTTTTACAAAAGCCAGTGGCTATTATATATTTTATCTTATATAAACTGTCTGTGAGGTCTCAGCTGTCTTAGCCCTACAATATTCATTGAAATAATATTGTGACTATCTTTCTAATGATGTAAGAAGTGTTCACACCCATACAAAAATATTCTAAATATGTGGAAGCTGCAGGTCATGTACTGTTGGGGCAATATAAGGGCTAACCCATCACCTGTGACAACTGCTAAAAAACATGTCACTACTCTGCATATCCATCCTCCCACCTGTCAGATAAACTTTACGATAAGCACCTGGAGCTAAAGAACAGTTCGACAATCAAACAAAACGTGTTAGTGTATGACAAATCCCTGTAATCACACTGAAGAAGGAAATGTGGCGAGCCTTTCTCAGATTATATTACCACGCAGTTCTCTACATGCCAATATGCTTTTTTTCCCAAATGAAAATTAAGATTTAGTCATTATGAAGATGTTATCGTAGCTCAAAGCACCACAATGCCCCCTTACACTCGGAGTAGTTCGACCACAGCCATGATTCAGCAAGATAAAACGCAGTCTGAGAGAGCCTTTGTCTGGGTGTCATTTGACCTTGTGAAGGCATACTCCTGTATAGTTTCAGTCAGATGTGCCACACCCTGTTTTGGTAACCCGCTCCACACCGCACAAATAATGCCTTTTTAAAGCCGTGGGAACAGCCCATGTCGAAAGACATTAGCAGGACTAAGATCCAAAATAACAGTGAATATTAGAACTTCTGAAATAAAGGAGAGCAGGTACGCTAAACCTGAAAAGTTTCCCTTGAATGCTATGCTTCCTGTACGATTCAGTGATATATTCCCTTTGAATGGAATTAAATCCTTTCAGGGTTTTTGGTTGAAGGAACCTTTGTTCTTATCTGAAACTTGAAAGCTTGTTATCAAATTGCACTGAAGCAAAACAAGTTCAACTTAAGGTGCATTCAGAGACAAAGGGAATTCTAACGCATTCATTATATCATAACTGCCAATTCTCAAACCATTCCATAACCTTCTAACGTCAAGCAAAACTATTGCTGTGTAAAAGCAAAACGCAATACAAAATACCAAGAACATGTATTGTTATTTTTTGTTCCTCCTTAAACTAACAGGATTTAGTTTAGACCCGCCCAGATCGCACTTCCGGTCGCAACACACAACTTGTAGAAATTTGGGAAACTTCTACGAATAAAACAAAGCTTTCGAAAAAAGTCATTTGCCTGTAATAATCATTTCTCAACAATGCCATGTATCACGGAACTACCACGTCGTCGTGACACTAACGTTAAACTGCTGTGGTTAGTTCAGAATCTGGCCCGACTTGAAGTCAGGATCACAAGTCTTGATTCTGCTGGATACAGGTTTTAGGTTTAGTGGAATGTGCCTGAAGCTTTTTTTTTTTTTTTCTAGTTGCGTAGGGTACATTGAACTCTTATTACCTCAGATGACTAGCAAATTAGTAAAGGCTTTTGCTCAAATTATTTCAATAATTTAACATGATTCTTTAAGGAAATGGCAATCCCCTTTTTACTTTTTATCAAAACAATGTTAGCATGTAGCATACTAGCAAACCTACGCAATTGTTCACAAGTCCAAGTTAACCATTAACTAAATTATCCAACCTTTGTGTTTAGTGTAAACGCTTCCAAATTCACGTTGTTAGTCTAACTGCGTGGTATGGTTTCATAGCTGTTTATCACCGTTTCGACACTTTCTTCTACTTTCCTTTTAAACCACGAGGTGACAGGGCATAATAGGTGCACTAGATAACTCTTTAAGATATAGGGGGAAAGGGAAGAAGTAAAAAACACTTACCTGTAATGGCAATGCTAGTAAGGTATCTTAACCGTGAGCTTCTCCTTTCCTGTTCATGCTAATGTTCGGAGTCCGGAAGTTGTGCCTCGTTTACACACGAAGCGCGGCAGCAACACAAGTTCTTCTTCTACGCTTCTATTACGGCACGTTTGACTCTGCAAGACTCGAGGACACTGTTTACATACCTGCAGCTTGTGCTATTAACTTAAACGCCCTCTGGACGCTTTATCTCTGAAATACCACATAAAGTATGTCATCCAAAATTTTCAATATGTACCGATCTAAATGAAGTATTTCATTTAATTTTCTTTTTGGAAGAAAGTATATTGGAAATGTGGAAACGTTTTCTATTTAATTTTGCATTGATTGAAAAAAAAAAACTCAAAAAGAAAAAAAGTGGTTCTCTTTTCTTTAATTGTTTTTTTAAATGAAATGCTCAAATAATCAGCAGTTTTGTACTATTTTTCCCCCAAGGGAACTTGATTACTCTTAACTCTCGGAAAAAAGGCTTCTATATTATGACAGAATAGACACAGTATTTAGCCGAAACACTGCATTATTTTCGCATATGTGCAATAAATACCCCGGAGAATAAAGTATGTGATTTGAAAAGAAGTGTGTGGTATGCACGTCCTCAGTATACATCAGACAATTGACAGAGCATTCAAAGAAAAATTTCAACTTATGCTTCATAAACAAAGGAAACACCAGAAAAATCCCTGTAGTGTGACCCTGAAACCAACAAATTCTAATTTTGTTTCTGTTTATTGAGAGGTTATGGAGAAGTAGTATGTAACTTTGTTTAAGAGAAAGCATAGTTGTATCTGTGGTCAATTAACAACAGAGCAGCACCCACTTTAATGCTGACTTACAGAAGATACAGTACGTCAAAAAAGAGGGAGAAATGGGCAGTTTCTCAAAGATAACGGCACAACATTCAGCTATATCTTTAGAGTGTAAGCAACTCCTGGACAAAACAATGTAATCAATACTCCCTAACAATGTTGATTTAGCTGTTTTTTTATTTATACATTAACCCAAAGTATTTTAAATATTAGCTGAACAATCTGCCTTACAATAATAATAATAATAAAAACGATGATGATGATTATTATCACTATCATCATTAATTATAATTAAGTGTTGCAATTGCATAACAGCGTGAGAAATAATAGAATAAATACAATTAGTATCTTCTTACACCTGAACTGGCTTTTCTGACAACTTAAACTATTGGAAGACTACAGAATTAAAGACAATTAATTGTTTGCTGACCATGATATGGAGCCATATAGGTCATAGATCACATATTCAATGTCAGTCCCATATCAGTGATTGTCAATGTGCTTCTTTTCTTAAGTCACAATTGTGTGTTTCATTAGACTCAGACGGAATTCCAGTATTTTCCAAATTTTTCAGGTCAAACGTGAATATCACTTTTCTCCAACCATCCACAGTGTGAAGCTGCTTCTCTTCAGCCGACGGTAACCATGTTTTCTTTTCTTGAGGTTCAACTGATGGTCTGTGGTTGACTTTGCTGGATATAGATCTTATTTTCTTATTTTTTAGCTCTACAAACAATCTCCTAATTGCTGACTCTTTAGCATATCTATATCTGTGCCAGTGCTTGTTTCTGCAATGGAATGTGATTCCATTTTTTTTGGTCTTACTCTATTTTTTTCCCTTCACTTCTGCATTTGTTGGTGACTGCACAATCAGTGAAAAACCATTTGGAAAATGTCTAGCTAGTTTTCCCTCAACCTAAACTCACCCCTCTGCCTGAGAAGGCTGAGGAGGACTCTCTGGGGGTAGAGGAAGAAATTCCGGTTGTGCTCCAGGTCTTGCGCATTCATGATCCGGGTCACCAGAGCCTGCTGGATGGCCGGGGACTCACAGGGGTGGTGCTGCACGTTGTGACTCACGTTTCTCTGAGACTCAATGACTAACAGGCCAAGTTTACTGTCTTCCTCCTTCCTGCCGCTTCCAGTAGGGTTGTTCAGCATCTCTCTGTTTCTAACAGGGTTTCCTCTTATCGCACTGAGTTCAAAGTCTTCTCTGGATCCACCTGTTTTACATCCTCTGTTATCTCCTGCTCTTAAAGTGTATGTTTTAGAATCATTCACTTTATGAGTTTGACTCAGCAAGCTGTCATTAAAAGGCAGACTATTAGAACAGGTCATATTGATTGGGCTGGATGTGTTAGTTTGTCCTGGGGCTGTTCCAGTGGTGATCTTCGTTGGCCCTGGAGCTTCAGTCTCCAGGATGTTCCTGTGCAGATAGGCTCTGTAACCCTGAACTAGGTGACTGAAACCGGTTTTGTAGGACAAACGAAGTGACTCAGCTGATCCTATCGGCACAGAGTGGAGGCGAACCTGTTGGAGGAGGAAAAATGGAACTTAAAACCCACTCAGTACCCCATGATGATTGAATATGTTACAATGTACTTTGAAGAGCGTGCACAGAAACACTAGTACATTCAAACTTTAATCCCATAGTGTAATTTTGAGCTTTTAGAGGAATTTTTAAAATGAAAACATAGTTCAATTGATCAGAGTCTGTGGCATCACCTTTTATAAGATAGTCAAAGTAGCTCACTGAATTTTGCATTTTTCCTTTGTGGTTAATAACGTGTAAATTCCATGTCACCACATGGAGTTGCTAAGCACTGCTTCCTTAGAAAAGAGACAACTGTAAAACTAACTACACTATGTCATCATGTCTCAGACCAATATTGAATCTCTGAGGGATCTCCTTAGGCTATTTTACTGAGTAAAGACAGATAAATACTTCTGTACACTAAAGTTACTGAGTTTTTTCAAATTCCCTTACTGTTCTCTGGCCAAGATAGCGAGTACAGAGTCCATATCTAGCTGTTTTTTTAATCTATTAATTTAATCCCTAGTAATTTTGCAACAACATTGCTGACAATCCACATTACTAATTTGGACTGTCTCTCTTTAAGCTCTGTTTTAGGCCTCCTTAAGCAGTTTTAGGAGATCATTTACAGATCAAATGTTATTATTGATCCTTCTCTAGCATGGATCAATGAAGCGAATCAACAAAAAAGCTGTGGGCCAAACAGTTTTAAATGCATGTTCTCAGTAACCTCAAAAATGCAGAAATATTGAGCAATAGCAACTTGTCGAAATGGTTTTGTTCCTAATGACCATTGTTCAACCCCATGACACGTAGATATGTTGTGATAATCTTTTTTTTTTACCAGAACCTGACCCACTTCCACACATGATGTGAATGGTAAAGGCTGAAAATAAAAAATCTTGGGACCTCCCATTGCCAAAACACAGGGGACTGTGTGAGGTTCAGAAATAAAAAAAAAACCTTACAGTTTAAAGACATTCCATCTACTTTTCTTCAGGTTCTTTTGCCACAACGTCGTGTAGTCTGCTGTCCCTCTGAGCCATCATTTGTAAATTGAAATTAGCATGATTTTCAAATCATTCACTCCAAAAATATATAAAAGGAAAGTCCTACATTTTGATCAAGATTTTAGATGACCAAATAGTTACTGAAACTCTATCTCTTCTATCACAGCTTAAATCTAATTTCTAAAGGGGCCATTTCAGTTGCACTAGTTTTTATCCAATATTCAATCAAAATAATTGTCATTGTGGTTCTGACTTTACCAGGAAGTTCATTAAAAACGAATTTGAATATAAATTTAAATGTTTTTGTTCCAGCCGTGCTGACCTGGTGGATTCGCATGTGCAGGTGAACTGCAGCGCCAGCTAGCCACTGCTGCATGGACTCTGTACTCATCCTCTTCTTCGTGGTCATCCTCTCGTAATGGTCGAGCAGCTCAAGTTTCAGCCAGGTGTCATAGAGCTCTGTGGTCTCAGCCATCTTCTCGTGGCTGTTGGCGATGCTGGGGATGAGCCGGAGGTAGCTGTGGATGATCCATCCGATTCTGGAAGATGTGCTGATGCCAAAAATCTTCTCAGCCTTGGATCTCTGATTTGAAATTAAATCTTCCGTCGATCCTTGTGCTCGGACCTAATAGAGCAGAGAAGTAATCAGAGGATGAAAATGTCAGGTTTATCTCACTGTCATGTTTCATGAATAAATAGAAAAGATATGAGATCCTCAGTCTTTTTCACCAGTATATGTGTACATCAAAGACACAAACATCCACATACATGTTGGGAAACTTGGTCAAACAGCAGAGAAAGAGCCAGAGCAACCACCCCCACTCCTCCACAGGTGACCCTGCTCCCCCCCAGCTCTCCGGTGAGGTTGAGGTTGAACACGGCCCTCTGCTCCGTGCTCATGCTCCGCTGGATGAAAGCGTACCGGTGCTGCACCGCTGCAGAGGAGTCCAGAGAGAGGAAGGTGGTGAGGACCGGGTCCAAGGAGATATCAGGGATGATGTTAGCATCCCGAGCTACGGAGAACAGCTCCTGCACGGTCGCCGGAGAGGGAAGACACATGCCGCGGCCCATCAGGATCATGACTGCCTCTGTCTGTCTACCCCAGTCTGTCCTCAGACCTAGCTGTGTTTATTTGACTCGGTCATGAATATGCTAGCTTTACGCTCAGTCCAACATGGCTCACAGGAACAAAAATGCTAATATCAGTGCATGCAGAAGTTACATTAATAGTTTCTCTGCAACGGAAAAGCAAGAACACAGACAGCCTGCAGTTTGAGTCAACAGGGCGTGCTTTTTTCTGTGCTCGTGTTTGTTCTTTCCCCCTCCCCACATGTTCCGTTTCATATTGACATTTCACTGTGACATGAAATTGAGTTTGGATTTCCACAAACACGAGGTGATCTTTGTACCTTTGAACAAGTCCTCTCTTGCTGTTGGACGTGTGCCTGCCCAGTATTTCTGTGTGTAGAAGGTCTGTAAACCTATAAAACACAGGATTCAAAGTTCACATGAAGGGCCTGTCTTTGTTTGGGTCCAAGTCCATCTTCCTTTGGATGTCCACATCACAGTGCTGTAAAACTGCATATTACCTATCGCGTTGGTTATTTTTAGCCCAGTAAAAATCCAGCTTATCAGACCTGGGGGGCTATATCCTAATGGAATAAACACATGGTGACAAGCCACATAGCACAGGACGTTAATAAGATGTTGAACTATGGTCCAAAGGTTCAGTTTTGGTTAAGGGTGTTAGGATTTGGTTATAAATACTCACTGTTTGCTATCACATTATCTATGCATATTACTGATTGTTTTATTTTATATTGTAACTATATTTTGTGTTGAAGTCTCTGGCTGTAACCCTAGATTCTCTTTGTTCTCTCTTTTCTTTCTCTCTTGCATTAGATACACGTCTTTAGGTCAACACATACACACACCATTTGGTACTACATTCCAATGTTATCAACTTGAATTACGACCCGGCTTGTTAGTCTTAGAGGTAACTATCCAATAGGACTTGGTTGTGTCCAGTCCTCCTTTTGAGGGGTGTGCCCAGCCCAGGAGACAAAGACCCATCACCCCCAGATCTCAGGGGGATCTTTGCCCACTGAGACCCTGAGAGAGAGGTTTTCCTCTGTAAAGAGCCCAGCGCTGAAATACTTTACCTGTGACCCAATAAATGTCAATTTTTACTCTTGATCTACTCTGGCTTATTCTCAGGTTTCCAATTAAAGAATCGGGTTAACGAGGGTGTCGACTGATGTGGGGATCAACCATCAAATCATCATGTTCTAGCCAGTAAACCACGTTTCAAAGATGTCATTGAATCAGTGTTGTTTTGTGGTCAGAGTCTAATGATTGTAATAGCAACTTCTAATCAATGTTGAAACAACGTGTGATCCCCTCCCCTCCTCTTTCAGCTCTGGGTTAAAGCTTTTTATCATTGGGTGGGGGTTCATCGTGTTTTAAAGTAGGCACCCCATGTTGAGGTTACCGACTTGTGATTGAAGCATTTAGATGATGGTTGAATCGACATTGATATAGTATCAGTTATGGTTTCTGCCAAATGCATAAAAATAAAAATAAACATGGTTGAAAACCTAACGTTGATTCAACTCGTAAGTCGCCAGCCACTTTTTGTAGAATTTAAATGTCAGGCTTCAACATGGCCTCCATATTTCAGCATTGATTCACCCATACTTTTGCATACTTTGCTATCTGGGAAGACGTGCGGTACGAGTCAACAGTGTGTTTTTCCATTTAAAAAAAAGTACCCAGATGTCAGAATATCTAAATCTAATTTTGAACCTGCAGTTAGGGGAGGTTTCAGAGACTCTCTTTAAAAATGAACTCTACAGAGAGGAACAAATGTTTCACTTCTCCCTTGAAAGTTTCATAAGTGGTCGAAGTCTCCCTGACTCGAGCAGTCTGAGAAGTCGCAGAGGACTGGGTAAGTCTCATGTTCTGCGTATTAGTATTTCCTGTACCCAAATAATTCTGCTGAACCAAATATCTATTGTTTACACATTTTATTCTTAATATGAAATATGGAGTGTACAAAGTTTAGCTCGTCTGTATGTCATTTTTAAAAAAAACAATTTCAAATGGTCATTTGAACAGTTTTCTTTTGTTATATAGACAAAGGTGTTGCCATTTCGTAATGCTAAGCTGTTAATAGAGACCTTGTTGGTCGTTGTAACTATAGCTGGTAAAAAAAAAACGTGGTTTCTAAAGTTCACGCAGATAAAATCAATTAAAAGGAAATGACAGAAGCAAATATTGTCAAAAATGCCTTGTTACCTTTCTGTTTTAGAGTAAGTGCTAAAAATAAAAAACAGAAACTGCAGAACTCTCTCAGATTTCCATTTAGAGGCAACCTCTAAACATTAACCCAAGTTTAAATTAATAGAAATTTGCTGAAGCTGATGGTTTCCCTATGCTGTCTTTTCAGTAAATTCCTTTGTCAGCAACTGTCAGTTGAATGAAACGGAACTTTTTCTGTGGTGTACAGAAATATCCTGAGTCAGTCCCTACAATTCCAAAAACATCTATAGCTACAATATGTTTTCAATATTCTAATTTACAAAGTTCATTTTATAGAATTCAAACATGGGTATTGTAAGACATTATACATTTTCATTAATTGATTTTGTCTTTTAATTTCCTCAAGGACTCTGCAAAGCTATCTTTTTTATCATCTTTAGACTTAAAGTAAACAAGAAAATAAGAAAAGAAAATCGTATTGACAGACAGGCTGGTTTTTAGCACTGCACAGTGTTTCATCATACAGGTAGAATCAGAATCAGAATTACTTTAATAATCCCAGTCAGATCACAGCCTGTGAATCAGGCTGTGATCTGACCATCCAAGTGGGGGAGAGGAGAGGAGCTGTATGCATCTTTAACATCAGCACACGGCAGGTCGATGGTTCTCCTCTCTGGTGGGACGGCTCACATACGGTGTGAATGTGGGGAGTGGTGTGTCCATGGGGATTTGATTGAAGTCACCCGAGATAGCAATGAAGGCGCTCAGGTGTTGAGTCTGTGGTTGGGCTATGGCTGAGTGGAGGGGGGGGCATAGACAGCCACCATGATGACCTGTGTGAACTCCCTGGGCAGATAGTATGGTCAGAATCCAACTGCACAAAGTTTGTTGCGCGGGTCACACGATACAGGTTTTTAGATAAAAGTTTATTTCGTCTTCATACAGAGTTTATATCTTCTCTATATAATTTAAATAAAGTCTTATTCAGTTTTAACACTAATTTACCACTACCACTATCTACGCTGCTCTCCATCTTCCTCTTCGTTTAAACCTCAACTCGGTTGTTCGGCCTTTTCCGTCAGTCATGTGACCTTCACGTTTCGCATAGACAGCAGTAATAACTTTAAGGCAAGCCCTAAATGCGGAAACAGGCACACCGTTTTGTAGAAAAATAGTCTCAGAGAAAATATACGTTTGAATAAAAAAAAAAATGGAGGTTGACGAAAGACCTGTTGTAACGGAGCCTCTTCGCGGGCTGACATTTAGCGTCGGGCTTCCGGTATTACGCAACCCGACGCGCTGACGTCATCGGCTGACCCGCAGCAGCTCCGTTGTCTCACGCTGAGCTGGTACTCAGGTCAGGAGGGGGAAGAGTTGTTCCTGCTACTGGTCGGTGCAAACATAGCAGGTGAGTGTCGAAGCGGCCCAGATGGTGCATGATTTGCCAATCAAAATAAAGCGATCAGACTAATCGCCGAGTTTTCGTGGCTCCGTTGCTTCCCCGTGGCAGCTAAAGAAACCCAGCTACCTCTGTTAGCTGCGTGACCAGAGCAAACTCGAGCAAATGAGAGAAGAAATGCAAATGAAATAGGTTTAGTTTAAAGGCTGCGTGCCCCCAAAGGTAACAGGCAGCCACCATAAATAATGTGATAGTAGAAATAAACAGTCACGTCATGTGACCTACAGCCACCAGGACGTAACCAAACCGGGCACCTGTGGGAGTCCAGACATCCCAGCAACTAAGCATAAAATATGGAGATCTTATGGCACAGCAGCTCTAAAAACTGATCTGATGGTTTGAGGTGGATTAAAGCATTTATAACGTTTTTATAACGCCCCGTCTGTCAATGTTCATCCCTTTAACCAGAGGTAAACAGTAATCTGAGGAGCTATTTGCATGTCTGGGATGGATCTTATTCTGAGCAGCCAGAAAGGAATGGGTCATTTCTGGACTGATCATATCTTTGCAAATGGGAATGAGACTATACAGATTGGTTATGGGTCTCACAGCATGACAATGATATGTCACTAAACTAAGAGCCAAAAGGGAATTCGACTGACTTTTATCCCCCAGCATTGTAAGCAGATGTGTCTCTGTATCAACTTTGTGATGATTTTGACATGACGTGATGCTGTCGGTTGGAGAAACCGGTTCAGATTGGAGAAGCAATGTTATCGTTTGACTTTTTATGAGCCCACATCGATTTGTGAGCTAAACCGTGTTGTATTAAGGGTTGGTGGGATAGTAGGGGGCGGCACGGTGGTGTGGTGGTTAGCACCGTCACCTCACAGCAAGAAGGTTCTGGGTTGGAGTTTCTGGGTGGAGTTTCCATGTTCTCCCTGTGTCTGCGTGGGTTCTCTCTGGGTTCTCCGGCTTCCTCCCACACTCCAAAAACCAGCATGTTTGGTTGATTGGACATTCCAGAATGGCCCCTTAGGAGGGAATGTGAGTGTGTGTGGTTGTTTGTCTTTGTGTATCTTGTTTGTGGCCCTGCGATGGACTGGTGGACTGCCCAGGGTGTACCCCATCTCTCGCCCATTGACCACAGGGATAGGCTCCAGTTCTGATGGTATATTAGGGGTCCAGAATTATAGTGCAGCGTTATTCATTCTAAATCCGGGTGGTCCGCACCTGCTGAGTGTAGCCCCAGTATCCCACCTCTTCTGGAGGAATGTGGCTGCCTGGTGGGACACGTAACGGCCTTTTGTCTGCACGTTTAATGCCAGCTGCTGCCAGAAGATGCGTGCATGTGTGAGAGCGTAAACACAACTATGGTGCCGGAGCTGAAAAACAGGCTGGAATTCGCCGTGGCGGCCTGCTGAGCTGCAGATCCTGCCGATAACACGGCCGTTACTATGAGCAACCCCCACCACAGCCCGGCTTTGTTTTCATATTGTCATTCGATACAATTTCCACCTGCCAGGGCGAGCGCCGCGGCAAAGGTGTGGAGAGGGTAGGGTTAGGCATGTAGTCCGTCATGATAAGCCAGTTTTTTTCAGTCTTTCCACTTGGCAGACGCTGTAAAAGAAAAAAAGGTTAAAAAAACATGGCAAGTTGTGAAAATGCTGCAGTTTGACTTCGTTATTAAGTGAATTAGATGCTAGAAATCATCCACTCGCAAACCATGAATTGGCTATAAATCTGAAACTCTAATGGCGCTTTTCATTAGTACCTAATAGGCCTTACAGGGTTCAGTGGTTTTCCATTACGAATTATTATACACCATTTACACACAACACAAGCATGAGACGACAGTAAAGGAACAAAGTGGCTACTATGAACCCACAAAGCCCGGTGTTGGTTTGTGTATCAGGCATTTCCAACATTTAGGATCACAGAAATGATCAAATGGGATTGTTTGTTGTTGCCATGTTCTGTAATTGGGCAGGGTCTCTATCTAACCATGTGACTCCCCGGCCAGTCAGCCCAGTGGATGAACTGAAAACGGTTTTTACCCCTCAAAGGGAGTCATATTTCAAGTTACCCATTGGTGGGAATGCAGCATGATTATCATGGAAGTGTCTCATTAGTTTAAAATAGTTCAGACCCTCTCTTCTTAAACACGACTAACCTTATAGGGTACACACATTGGACATTTGGGCTAACCAGCATCCGAATTCTCCATTTTGCTGGAATGGTAAGGTGGCAGATTAGACAGCGGCTTTGTACAAAACTGATTAAAGGCTTATTTTTGTTTGTTACTATCGTACGTGAAGCATTGAAATACAAATTCCGAACACTGTCTCAGATCCTTTGGGGTCGTGTCGGATCTGTTTGCCGGCAAACGCAGCGTGAGTCCCTTTTACCGCGTGGTCATCCGGAACCAAGCAAGCTGACATCTGCAGATTATCACAAGATGTCCTCGCGCGTCTCCCTTTAAGGGCTGAGGATGACAAAATGCCGCGGCACAACTTTAAGGAGACGCTGTCTGCAACAGCAGGGAGGATGGAGTCAGGGCCTCTTGTGCTTTTGTCTTTTTTTCTCCTCTCAACATTATGTAATATGCATTTTTCCGTCCGTGTGGGTGAGATTTGCTTACATTTGGAATATTTTGATGTTGTTGTGATGTAGTTAAGGTTAGTACGAGTTTTAACGAGCACCTTGTTATATTGATGTATAATCTGTTTTATTCCTCTTTGGAGTGTTTTGATGATCGCAGATGTTTCTTTAAAATCAAAACACCTAATGCAGCTTCTATCAAAGAGAACTTGAGACACAACTTAACAAAAAAAAGCTTTAAGTAAGAAAGTTGGGATTTTTTGCTTTTCCATATTTCTGCATAAATGAACAGCTACCGTCTTCCCATAATGAGGAACCAAGGCTTCGGAATATTCTGGGTGTGTTTTCCCATTTCTTCCTACATGGAATGTTCTTCTAAGCAGTGACCAAAGAACTGAGGGTGGAAAATTATTGATTTCATGTGTTCTTCCTGTTTCTCATTCAACACGGGAATAATTTTTGTGATCCATCTGATTTAGGAGCAAAATTTTATTTTAATTATTTTTTACAGTGTTATTACAGTGTTGTTTATTAGTCACAGTGTGTTCAGATGGTTTGAGCTCACAAATCGCTTCTTGAACACGTCGCAGTCATAGTTTGAATAGACTAAATTATTGAACTAAATTTAATAGATAGTTTGAAATGACTTCATTTCAAATAAAGGACTTTTAATTAACGTTAAATGAATAGTTAGCACAGCTAACACAGCCTGCCATGTTCCTGTGCATCAGTTTAAACTGGGGGGAAGAAAAAAAACAAAACATAGTGCCTGCAGTGAGTGCAAATAAGTGTAGTCACAGTCAAATGTGATGGGGAAGGGAAATGAGGCTGCCTTACGTAGCAGGAGGTTATACTCCTACCAGAGCTGGACACAGGGTTGTGTCGGCCTGTGCCGTCTCAGCTGCTTCAGCTCTCAGCAGAGTCTGACCGCCTGACGCCTAACGGAACGTCTGTTCCAGTCACATAACGAGTGTGATGCTCTGAGAGTCATGAAGGGCCAGCGGGGAGGTGGGGGGGACACAGGAACCATAAGTCCCACCGTGAATGTTTTCCCTCCAGGTCGTCCGGCGCCATGAGTCAGCGGACGGAGCGGCGGGGCATTCACGTGGACCAGTCGGACCTGCTGTGCAAAAAGGGATGCGGTTACTACGGCAACACGGCATGGCAAGGCCTGTGCTCCAAGTGCTGGAGGGAGGAGTACCAGCGGGTTCGGCAGAAGCAGATCCAGGACGACTGGGCCCTGGCAGAAAAGTAAGAGACCCCCCCCCCCCATCCTGTCATCAACGCCCCCCTGCTGTAACCCCTAAGCCTGTCTGTCCTGGGCCCAGGCTGCAGCGGGAGGAGGAGGCGGCCTACGCCTGCAGCCAGGGCCAGGGCGCGCACCCCCAGGCCCCCGCCCCCCAGCCCCCCCCGGGACACGCCTCGCTGGGCCCTTTCTCCAAGTTTGAGGAGAAGAAGACCAATGAGAAGACGCGGAAGGTGACCACCGTTAAAAAGTTCTTCAGCCCCTCATCGCGAACCACTTCCAAGAAAGGTAGCGCACACGGCCCAGTCGGGCTTTTCCAGTCAGGCTTTTCCAGTC
>JABUIW010000063.1:242781-255788 GCA_013363375.1 Menidia beryllina
AGAAAAGATAAATCTGATCCCTTTTGTTCATTCTGTTGTTCTTTTTATGGGCTTCCTGAAGCTCCCAAAAACATGATCATGATTGTGTAAATGTACTTAACACTGATGACTCATTCTGCTCTTAGTATGCCATGTCATGTTATGTTATGTTGTGTTATGTTATGTTATGTTATGTTATAATATGTCATGTTATGTTATGTTATGTTATGTTATGTTATGTTATGTTATGTTATGTTATGTTATGTTATGTTATATTATGTCATGTTATGTTATATTATGTCATGTTATGTTATATTATGTTATGTTATGTTGTGTTGTGTTGTGTTGTGTTGTGTTGTGTTGTGTTGTGTTATGTTATATTATGTCATGTTATGTTATGTTGTGTTGTGTTGTGTTGTGTTGTGTTGTATTGTATTGTGTTGTGTTATGTTATATTATGTCATGTTATTTTATGTTATGTTATATTATGTCATGTTATGTTATATTATGTTATGTTATGTTATGTTGTGTTGTGTTGTGTTGTGTTGTGTTATGTTATGTTATATTATGTCATGTTATGTTATGTTATATTATGTCATGTTATATTATGTTATGTTATGTTATGTTATGCTATGCTATGTTATGTTACGTTATGTTATGTCGTGTTATGTCATGTTATGATATGTTATGATGTTGAACAGTGTATCTGAGACCATAAGAGAAGACAAAGTCAGAGTAGACCTCATCATCTCATGAAGGAATGGCCCTCTTACATTCAGTTTTAGAGGAAATGTGCATATATACAGCAGCAAATGTAAACAACCAAGAGGTGAAAATCATAGACTGAATGTGACACATATATGTAGCTTTGTGTTTAGCACTTCAGGCATTTTCATCTTGGACTTCATCAAATCGGTTGTGTGAGTAAAAAGCACCTTTTTCTTTTTATTTAAAAATAGACCTAATCATTGATACTCATTAAGGAGAGGACTTAAGATACTAATGATTTATTTCAGCTAAGGAGTAAGTAGATCCAGACGGGCGCCCTCTGCAGGCTGTCAGAAAGAATGCAGCCATAAGGCCTGTTAGCCTAATTTACATATAGGATGATCATGTCAGTTTTTGTTTTCTTTTGGTAAAACAAACAAGAAGTGGTTTGTGGAAATAACACTCAAAAATCATAAACACAACAGGTTTGTGTGCATAATACGCAACTTACTGTTTATTTATTGTTGATACTTTTAGGTGACATGTAAGGGCTTTCTAACATTCTCCACCAGACCAGAGGCCTCCCGTGTGCAAAAGTGACAAAATGCAGTTTTAAAGGGCCATTGTCTTAAGTCAGTGAGCTGTAAACAGCAAATCATGGCTTTGTGTAGTACTACCATAAATAAACACTTATTATTCGGGGAAGAATCAGTCATTGGTTTCAACTAGAATTTGCATCCATTGAGATGTACGTTTTTCTTATAACATTGTTATACAGTATATACACAATACAATATAAATGAACTGTAGATAATGTTTATACATGCTTAGATATAGTTCTGAAAAACAAATAATGAAAGTTTTATACATACAGTAAGGCATAGAATATATACAGAACTAATCTAAAGGTATTAGTATCAAACATTGGTCAAATATTCACACTGCAACAAAACAAAGAATTCAAAACTGCTTATACTATATACAAAAATACTTATGCAAATTCCCCCTAGGAATATCTTAATAGAAAAAATAATGGGCATCTTGTCAGGAGGACGTCACATTACATTTGAAACATGCACCTCCCGCACAGGACCATCAGTCCAGTGTGGGGTCACATGTTTACAGCTTTGTTGCGTTTAGGGGGGTTAGTGTGAGTCACTAAGAAAAAGTGGTTCTTGGTGGAGGGATACTTGGTCTACTACTCGTTGGTCCTCATTCTGTGGTTCTCCCCGGCAGCTAGCTTACAGTCCGGCCGTCTGACACTGACCTGCCAGCTTCCTGCCCGCTGTCCGGCGCCCGCTACACTTTGGACTCGCTCTCTAAGTTAGCGATGTCCCCGTTCCTCTCGGCCTGCTGGCTCTTCCCCTCGTTTTCCGGATTGCTTTTCGTCTCCTGGCCCTCCTGCTCGGACTCCGGCAGCCCCTGCTGGCTCAGCTTGCTGGCCAGCGACCAGGTCAGGGGCAGGCGGGCGCGGCTGCTCATGTCGGCCAGCTCGCGGGCGCTGCAGGAGGGCGTGTCGGTCTCGTAGATCTCGTGGAAGCTGTTGTAGTCCACCTCGTAGAAGCCGTCCTCCAGCGTCAGGACGGGCGTGAAGCGGTAGCCCCATTTGATCTCGCTGCTGACGTAGGAGCTTCTGGCCTGGCACGTCATACCTGGACACAACACGGAGGATTACAAGTTGTGGCGGGAGCCATCTCCCATCCATTCTCTGGCCTACAAACAGTCTGAACTGTGGTTTATTTGCCCAGTAACAGAGGAGGTCACTGAATTTAAATGATGCTTGAGTTGTGCTGACTGATTATAGAGCAGATCGGGGGCATTTGATGTGAACTGAATTGGATTTTTCCAGCTCCATTGTGCGCAGATGGATAATCATGTTTTATAGGCATTGCTTAGGAAAACTCAGCAGCCAAATGGAATATGGATTCTCTTACAATCGCTCACAAACTGCTCAGCTTTGATACAAACTAGTCAAATTTGCAGCAGCAGCTCAAGAGCAGGATTTCTCTTCAATCGCCCCGTCAAATGTTTGCAAAGGTCTGATGATGGTGTTTATTCCCATTATCAGTCTGAAATTGTACTTCTTCATCCGTTCCCAGTCCCCTCCTTCTTTTATCACTGTTCATTGTTGTTGTTTTCTACAGGATCTTTTGGGTTTCTACTGAGTTTGGAAGCCA
This sequence comes from Menidia beryllina, assembly GCA_013363375.1. NCBI lineage: Eukaryota > Metazoa > Chordata > Actinopteri > Atheriniformes > Atherinopsidae > Menidia > Menidia beryllina. The sequence goes on from JABUIW010000063.1 coordinate 245,646, forward strand.
CCTTGTCTCATCATTTCCATCAGCTAGTAGCATTTAACCTTAAAACGCAGCTCTTCTGCTCTGAATTGGAACATTTTCACTGTCTTTACACCTGTATGATCAAGTCCACTGATAGCGTTCATGTTATCTTTAATGTTGGTGGATCTCACAGTATTCATTTCCAGCTAAAATTGGTTTGACAGAGGAACCTCATGTTCATGCTGTGGTTGCCGACCGGTTAGCGACGGCTAATTTGACTGACCCGGTTGCATTTGTGAAACCTCAACAATTCCAATCCAACAACTGAGACAGAGGCAGAATATGAAAAGGCTGAGCAGCATAGCAGAGGGAACGGCCTCCCATTACAATCATGGTTAATTAATATAGTAATAAGAAAAGAGGTCTTGAACAAGTTCATTTTAGATGAGTAAACCTGTAAGAAATTCCCCACTGGCCAAGGTAAAGAGGTGCAAAGGAGGTGAAAATTGGTACTGAAACACAGAAATCCCCTTCAGTGCCGAGGAAAGACGACGGTTAAGTCTGGACAGACCGGCCTGCTCACATATGCAGCAAAGATTTCAAGCCTCTGAGAGATGGAGGCTCATGCATATTTGATAGCCAGCAGACCACATGGTGCAAAGAAAATAAACTGTCCCGCAGACCACCAAATGATATGGAAAACAAAAGATGAAAATCACTGCTTTGGGAAAAAGAAATAAAAAGAATCCCCTTCTTTAACACAATGCAGTGTTAACGAGGGGGGTCCTTAAGCAGGAAATGAGCAGAGATGACAGACCAGACCACATCAAAAGGCAACTTTGGCTTCAAAAAGGAGAGAGACCATGTTTCTCAAGTCTTAGGTTCTCTTAATTTGCTTCCTGTATTCAGAATAGAAGAATAGAACTCTGCCTTACTCACCATCCCAAAATAATATTCATTAGGTTCACTGGAGAGTCTAAAATGACTGGTGGAGTGAGTGAGTGTGTGTGTGTGTGTGTGTCTCGTTCCTTTGCTAATAATTGTTGCTCCTAAATTCCCTGAGGAAACACTGTTTTTGTAAAAGTATTGACGAAATGTTTAAGTCGAAACGGATTTTCTTTAGGCTGACATTTGATCTAATTTCCAGCTTCATTCGCTGGATGTTTTGGCGTTAGTCGGGCTCAGCTGTCTGCCACAGGCAGCGTCCTCTGTGAGGCTTCAGCACCCGGGTCAGAACACGCCACTCAGCCGTTACGTAACCGCTTCATTTTCTGACCGGGGCACAGACCGCTGCACGCCAGGTACCAGCCGGCATCCTTCGTCTTCATTGCGTTTCCTCATTTTTTACTTTACTTGTTTGCTTTCTTTGCCCTGTTGGTACTCCCGATGTTGCGCATTCTGCCCTTCGCCGTGCAGCTGTGTCCTGCACATGCACTTCAGCATTTAGAGAACCAACATCTGTATCTTTGCTCGGGAAGATACAGGCCTGTCTTTATAAGAGGTTCGCGTTTGTCTGTGCTGCCGACAGCTGTGTGCTCGCCCCGTCCCAAAACATCTGCAGTCATCACAACTTATCACTGCTGACACCTTATTCAACACAAGTATTTTGTACTGTCTCCAAACCTCAAAGAGCTTAAGATGATCCGACAAAGACAGCTCATGTGTCGCCAAGCGGTTCAGGATAAAGACGGGGGCCCACAGCATGGAAAGCAGTTCTGCCTCGTCAGTCTATCGTTAAATGGGCTCCTTTTTTTTTAAAGGGGGGTCGCAGAGTGAAGTCACTCCTAATTTCTTTGACGTAAGCTAACAAATGTACTGTGACAGCTGGCAATCTCTTTACCTGTCAAACTGCGTTAGAAGACTTAATTGTTACAACATCTGGAGAATATTATGGAACGTCTGAAGGGGATTAAACTATTTCCACCAGCTCAATTAAGTGATGAGCAACACTAAGCAGCACTGACAGCAGCACTTCAAGCTAAAAGCTGTCACCCCGTGTGATGACCAACAGTTGTGTGAAATGCTATTGACAGAGCAGACTTTCTTATTTGGGGAGGAGAGAAGTTCCAGCTCTGGTTTTAGACTTCTTTCTAATTGCTCGGGATCTGGCTCCTCCGGAAGTCACTCTTACAAAAGAGTTAACACTTTCTATGAGCAGTAAAAAGCAACGAACTTCCATTTCTGTTTACATTAAACAGACATCTGGTTCACAACTAGCAAAGCACAATTGATTTATTTATGGATGAATCTGCAATTAAGTTGTGAACGTTAAACTTAGCTTCAGTAAAGTTAGAATACATCCCGTTTTACATTTTACTTTTGACTCTTGATACGTGTCACTGTAGATTATACAGGCCATGTTTGTGTAAAGGCCTTTTTTAACGGAATGCCCGTTTGTTGTGCCAGAGCCGTGCTGTGAATGTGAATGTGCTGCTGGTAGAGGGGAATTGCTGACATACAGTCCAGACAAAGGCAGCCAGCCCTTCTACAAAATAGAACTGAACCCGCTACATTAAGGCCCAGTAAAATTGTCTACGGATCCGCAAACAATTTGTGACTCCGCGTTCTATTCCTACCCACACAGCGGGTCAATAGTGACCAGTTTCCAGAACACTATAAAGATGCCTGTAACAAACTATTTCTGCTGTTCTTGGTGGCTTCTCTCTGAATAGAGAATAATGTAGCTACGTTTGTTGTCCATGAGCTTTCTCAAAATATTGGGTCCTTTAAAGTTTGGACTTTATCATCACAAAGGTTTCACACACAAGCAGCAGCACCTGACCAGGCATGCGGATGTTAAACTGAGAAAAGGAGAGATTGAAATTTAGATCCAGGGATGTTGCTACAAACCAAAAATTGCAGTCTCCCAGAGTAATGTGGACTAGATCCACTTGTGAGGACACAAGCAGTGACACCAGTGTTTATTTTTCTGGGTGAAAAATGGAACAGCAGATTGAGTTTGATTGGATTTTCCATCCATATATCAATCCATTCAAAAGTCTCACTTAGACCAGCTTTAAAAATGCACAACAGGCCGGCCTTACAAAAGAAATGATGGTAGTTGAAAACCTGAGCTCTAACAGCAGGAGGACTGGTAATAAAGTCAGAATGATGCACTATGCATCGGTGTGTGGGACTTTCAGGATTTTGGATACATGTTTTTGTACAATAAAGCCAAACCTTTTTTAGGAAATCAGGCTACAAACTGTTTAAACTTCTGAAAATGATATAAAATAAGACTGTAAGAACAGGAGTGTCTCACAAGAAGACAGATCCAGATTCAGTCGTTGTTTCTACAGTACTAGTAACAAATTGGCAATACAGTGAAGCAACATGCTGCCTCTAATCCAGACTTACAATAGATTTTGATTCGCTGAAATGGTCACACATTTAGATTTTTTATGAATCAGTGATCTTTTAAATCGATTAATTATCATCGCTGTAATTTTATTACAGCATAATAATATTATATTATATGTAATAATATTTTGTTATAATATTATATGTAATAATATTCTGAATCTGGTAGCAGTGAGATGACACGGGCCAGCATGTTAACATGGATGAAATATTTCCATATCTAATGTGATGATGTGCCTTAAACTTACTGACATGAATAAGAGAACATATCAAGGCCTTTGAAAAGACTGTTCCACTTGTGGTCGTGCACTGTAGTGATAAGGTCAGTCTGTCTGTTCTGAAAGTGAAACAGGTTCAGCTTGAACTTAATTCCACACGATATTTCACAGCACTTCCTAAAATATATATTGAAATGTGTGTGTGTGAGAGGTCGTATTCGAACCCCATGAACAATAACTGGACACAGTTTTAGAATTATTTTCCAGCAAGGACACAAAATGGCTTCATGGTGATTACTCACCTGTTGCCTCCACCATCCCCTCCAGGATGACGACAATTTCCAGCTCCTCCTTCGCCAGGTGGGCCTGGGAGATCTCCCAGAAGGGGCTGTGCTGGTTTATCTCGTGGCATATGATGAGTGGCGACACTAGGAAGAGCCGGTCGTCTCCTGTGCTGTAACCCACGTTCATGTCCGTCTGGTTCAGAGGGATGAACTCCCCCTCCTTGGTCTGCTTAGACTTGATTAGCTTGGCTCTGATTGACGCCTCGACGATGTGCGAGTTTCGGAGGTCTCCGACTCTGAACATCAGGCACAGCCGGCCATCTCTCATGGAAATGACCGCATGGGTGGAAAACACAAGAGTCTCAGCTCGCTTCTTGGGCTGCGAGATCTTAACAAACATGCAACCCACCATGAAGGCATTCACGATAGATCCCAGCACTGACTGAATTAAAAGCAGAAGTATCCCCTCAGGGCATTGGTCCGTAATGACTCTGTATCCATACCCAATGGTGGTCTCCGTCTCAATGGAGAACAGAAAGGCTGATACAAACCCGTTCAGGTTATTGACACATGGAGTCCACTGGTTGTCTGCTAGATGGTCCAGGTCACCTCGGAGGTAAGCGATAAGCCACCACATAAAGCCAAAGAAAAGCCAAGTCACTGTGTAGACCAACACGAAGATAAAGAGATTAAACCTCCATTTGAGATCCACCAGCGTGGTGAAAATGTCCGTCAGGTAGCGGTATCTCTCCCGCACGTTCCCGTGGTGAACGTTGCACTTCCCGTCTTTCTGGACATACCGCTGGATCTTCTTGGCTCGGTCCATTTCCACCAGCTGCTTAGGCAGGTCCTCGCGAGCCTGCTTCGGCAACTTCGGCTTCCTGATGACGGCTGGGCTCTCCACATCATGCTCCATGGGGTTTTCTCGGTGGATTCAAGCCTGTAACAGGAGAAAGATGGTGGAATTAAACTATAGTTGTCCAATTAGTTGATATACTTTGAACTTTTTAATGGAAGTCTCTAGTATTTCATGTCATTAGGCGAATTTTTGGGGGAGTCATTCTGTCACAATTAGCCTTTAGGAGTCCTTTATTGACCGTCAAACAGTTAAGCTGCATGAAAGCTTTCAAGGATTCAGAGGAACTGAATTTGCAAACCGACAAAGTCATAGTTTCATAAATGCAAAGTCATCTGACAAGATGAGGATAAAAGGCGCTCAGCCTTATCAGGAATCTTCCAAATGTGCCATCCCAAAGGTCAGGGATGGTATAGCTTTCTTCTTCCTATGCCGTCAGCGGAGTAAATGATTTCTCTTTCCTTCTGTTATCAGACAGCTGATATTCAAAAAAGCCAATAATGACACACTCGCCAGAATTTCCTTCCCGTTTCAACCTTTTACGTCATAACAGAAAAACATCAGCTCCTCTGATGTAAGCAACATCACTTTTTTCTAAATTTAGATTTTCCTGACGCGCCCTCCTGGAGACAACCCGACCTACCTCCCGACCACTACCACCAAAGCCAAACTCAGAGATGCTATGATTGTCTCTCACGTGCTCTGCTAGAAAATACTACACCTAGCTAAAGACAGCTGAAGCTCACATCAAATGCACACAGACGCAGCACAAGTTGCTGCTTACTGTGGAAATGACGTCATAATGGGTCTGTAGAATACTCACTGGGTCAGTCCCTTATAGTCAACGTTAAGTCAACGTGAACTTGAAATTCCTGTCAAAAGGCAAGCTTTTATTTGTCCTTTGTCTATATTCTGTTAAGCAACAATTGGTAAAAAAGAAAGCACTAGAAAAACTCAATTTATTTTTTTGTTGTTGTCAAACTCTTATTAGTTAATGTCTCGTAAGAAAATCATTTTCCCATGTTCATGCGTGGTTTACTACAGTGTATTTCTCACCTTCCTAGCAGGGTTGACCCGGAAATAATGATTTTATTTTAGGGGTCAAGACTAATGCTTAGAAATATTTCACCGGGAGACATAAAATCAATTCATAGCAAGGCCAAAACAAGTGACTATGTGAGACCCCGTCTCCATCTCCACAGCAAACTGTTTTTCAGGACTTGGGCATACATCACATGGCGTAATGCAGTGACACTGATATTGTCGAATCTGCTCTAAGAAATTCACCCAGTGTGATGGCCAAAAGCTTTGTGAAATGCTACTGACAGAGCAGACTTTCTTATTTGGGGAGGAGAGAAGTTCCAGTTCTGGTTTTAGACTTTTTTCTAATTGCTCAGGATCTGGCTCACTCTTACAAACACTTTCTATGAGAAAGAAATGAGAAGAAAAAAGCCACAAACTTCCATTTTTGTTTATGTTAAACAGAAATCTGGTTCACAAGTAGCAAAGCACAATTAATTTACACCTTTTGAAGTTGCACTTATTTTCTTTTTTCAGATCTGAAATCTGAAAATGAATCTGAAAAAAAGTTGCTTAACTGCAATTTTATTCAACCTGATGCAACACGTGCAAACCTGACATTAAAGGGATTTCATCCTCAGCAGGATCAGGGCACGTCTGCTCTGGATGCACCGACTTGAACCTCTTTAGAGTGACAGTGCTCTCAACAACAGATGCAATGTTCCCGGTAAAGGCTGAAAAGGTTTGAAAGTCAGCAGAAGCTTGCTCACTCCATAGCTACTGACAGACTAAGCAGTTGCTTTCAGATTTGCACACTCTCAGGGCTATAAATTAGGGGTGAAAGCTGCTTTAGTCTGGAAGGCGAGTGAAAGGATGAATTGACAATTTGTGAGTGGCAGAAACACAAACAAGGCTTGCATACAGATAATATATCACTATAATAGGCCTCCTGACTCCGGCATTTCACCTGTAATGCCCAGTCAGCAGATTCAACCCCCATAGTGAGACACATTTTCCACCTGAATTTGCAGGAAGATGCCTGAGGAACACATGCCATCAGCCACACTTCTGAAAGTCAACAACACTTTGTCGCACAATCAAGGCTGTGATATTTCCTGGGTAATCAGGAGCTTCGCAGCACCCACGGGGAGGCAGAAATCTGAGCTGATGCTCTGAAAAGGAACAGTGAGGGTGTCAAAGATGAATTTCCACACTCGAAACTGTGTCAATTTCAATATTTAGCTCTCACTTTTATGGCAACCATTGTTTCTGTTAGACATTTCCAGAAACCCATCTATAAAGGTAGATAAATACATGTTTGTTTTTTGGCTTTTACTCTTTTCAAAGGTAAAAACCACCAATAGTAACAAATAGCTTTAGGCAGGATCACCAGGTATGTGTAGTCATACACTTTTCTGGGCTCTGTTCTGATGAAACATTAGTTAGAAATTTGTAATACGTTGCGTTTTATTGTTTTTCGATAGCACCCCAGCGTATCTTGGAATTGGGGCCGTAAAGGTTCAGCAAAAACTACCAAGTTTAACAAACCATAATCAATCTACCATCGCCTAAAACCACAGATGGCTAGCTGATCGAAAAGGAGTGTACGCAGTGAGCAACACTCCCAGGAGAAATGACTGCGAGACATTTGAAAGCATCACCTTCAAAGCTCTCCAACATTACTGTTATGTAACGTTCCAAAAACTCCCATTGTGTACTGAGTAATGGAGCTTATGCTGCTGTCAAGAGGTGATTTACAGCTTCATGCAGCGCTCCTCCAGCCGTGTCTATTGCGTGTGCAGGGCTGCTCTGGAGGTCGCGAAAGCAAAAAATAGAGAGCAAAATTGTAGTGTGAATCATCCGTAGTGACTGTCTCATCACCCCCCCGCCCCCCTCCCCCTGGTGCTGTGTGGTGACCTGAGATCAGGACAGCTCTCCCCTGCCCATCGTAGCCTGTAAGCCACCATCAGTGTTTCTACCAGCGGAACAAATGGCCGTGCTGAAGCCGCTCTTGCTCTCCATTCATGGGGGAATATTATGAGCTTGAGCAGCGCCGGTTTCCATGGCAACACACCGCTCCGTCTACCAAGTGCTCACAATATAGCAGGAATGCGCTGGACGAGGCCCCGACACTGGATCACGTTTATCTGTTTCATCTTGTTTCAGCGGGCCAAACGGAGAACAATGTCCGGGATCCGCTTTGTGCATCAGGCTGCCATTCATCTAACATCTGTGCTTTTTTATTGTTGTACGTCATAACTGAATAAAGGCATAACACAGGCTTGATTGGAGATTGTTTGTTGTAATGGTACAGAAAGAGAACAATACGGGAGATGCTCGGTCTGACAGGATGTCGGTACAAAGTCAGCTAAGTGGTTACAAAAAGCACTATGGATTGTCTTGTAGATGAAATGTAGCATAAAAATAAACTTCCCTTGCCTTATTAAAACGTCAGTGGCAAATAATAATGTACCCCAATTTCATCCATCCATTTATTATTATTATTTTTTCCAATAAATGCCAGGTGCCTTCACTTCTCGTGTGAGCATTTGCCAGTTTATCATTTTGGTGCTGTAAACATAGGTTATATAAAAAAATAATACAATACAATACAGCTGTTACTGCTAAGTTATATCATCGAAACAACTTCAAAAAGTGCCAACAGCCCTGCTTCAGTAAGTTTTTTCTTCAGTTTATGACGGTATTAGTAGCTATTAGCTGTGGTGTAAAGCAGCGTGTACAAGACACAGCAGATTATTTTTCATCCTTTATACAGTACTGTGAACTGACACCGAAATCCTCTCCAGGGTTCATCAAATCCGAGGTAAAAAAAAGAAAGAAAAAAAGCTGGTGACCTGTCCATCTATCTGGTTTTCTTTACAGGATATGGTTGCATGTCATTGTTGCTTTATAAGGCATAGTTTTTTTTCCTGACTTTGTGGATTGGACAGACAGCTCAGCTAAACATAATACGCTCAAAGCTGGAAGAATGACCACTTTTCTGGGCACCATCCAGCTCTGTTCTGGCTTTAAGGTTAAAATCTGCTTTCCCTGTGCTCCCAAAAAAGAAAGAAGAGTGTTTAAAATTCAAATTTGCAAAAATGCAGTTGACAAACTAAAGAAATGTTATCGCTTGTGTTCTGTCCTTTTCCCCTTAAGCTGCCTGCTGGACGTCTGTGAATGTCAGTGAGCATCCATCGCTCCCTTTGTCTGTCTGGACTGGCCCCCATCAAAGGCAATGTCACTGACTGGCCATTAAGCATAATGAAAGAGCTCTGACGGTTGCCTTTATCTTGACATGTTGCTGTTTGTTTTATGTGTTTGTTTTATTTTTTTCATTAGGGAAACTAAAATGCTTCAAAATGCATACGTTCATTTAACAATTTATAGATATTTTAGCTGAAACTCACTCAGATGTCTCTGTATTGTTAGCATGTAAAACGGGCCTGAGTCAGAGCCCAGAGTCAGATGCTCACTGTCTTAAATATGAGATGACATGCAAATTCTGCTTTCTCTACGTTGTTGTCCTTGATGCATAATAGCATCTTCTTGGGCCTTTTCAGATTGTGTGTGTTGTGTTAGTGAAGAAGCAGTCGTAAAACCATTCATTTAAAAAGAAAAGAGAAAACATTCCAGAGATTTAATAATTCATAATCATTTCCATGCTGAATTTAATTCCAGTGTTTGCTCATTTGCTCAAACGTCAGAGCCCATCTATTTTAAAAAAGACTTTTCAGTGAAATGACTGATCTGTGACTACAGAGGAGTTCCTCACTGCAGACCACAGGTGGCAACATGCTGCAGTTCCTCATAAATATGCTGTAAATAAGCTTTCTTCCATTTTCTAATGGGCTTTTACAGAATTCTATTTCAACTCGACTAGTCAACTCGACTTTTTGAAGCAAGCGAGTGAATGGAGTTCAATTTAAATGAGCTATTGTGGATATGTTGGGAATGCAGAACAGGAAGAAAACAGTAAGAAGTGTGTTTCAATCTTTGATCCCGTTGGGATATATGAGAACACTGGCAGTTTAGTGAGCAAGTTGGAGATCTCCTGAAGCAGGGTAAATAGGGAAAACCTTTCTTTCCCGGAGACTTGGTGGTAGGAATGACTCTACAGCTCTTTTTACCCAGCTTTCCCACTACGCAGGTAGACAGAGACTGCAGACGGGCGTTAAAACAAGACGGTACCTACAGCAGACAACAACACTGCCATTCACTTCAACTCTCCAAATATTTGCCAACAGACTTTTATTTTATTCCCTTTAATTGATTACAGCACTAACAAATCTATAACGATAGTTTAACAATAGTTTATTGAATTACATTGAACTAAACTAAACAGTATCGAATAAAAAAGCACATGTGCACTCGGGGAGAAAATATCAATTCAATCTAGAATTGTATTGTATTGTATTGTATTGTATTGTATTGTATTGTATTGTAT
>JABUIW010000063.1:255798-286631 GCA_013363375.1 Menidia beryllina
ATGCATCTAATTGAGATGCATGTTTCACAGAGAATGTATAGAGACATGTAATAATATAAACAAACTCACATTAAGTCATCCCCCTTTTTTATGAAACAATACGATCCAAATATTACCTTGACCAGCTCCCCAGCCCATCACAGGGCCACACAGAAACAAACACCCTCAATCCTAGGGTTGAATAAGCTAACAGCAGGAGAATCAGACTACCTAGTCCTAGAAGGAACCCATGTGTACGAAGGGAGAAAAGGGAGAGAAGAAGGGAGTAAGAACTTTGCTTGTATTTGACCTGGTAACTCTCAGGCTTTAAGGTGAAAGAGCTAAACACGATGCTGTGCCGCCCAGCATAAAGAGAGCTCCTCATTAGGTTCGTATCAGACTCACCAGAGGTTACAACATACGGTTGTGAAAGCGTAAATAAGCTGAAAAATGCATTTGACCCGCAGCGCAGTGTGGTGAACAGACGGAAGGAGAGGGGCAATCCTCAGCGCTGTCTGACCACATATGTGGACATATCGGTGGAAAATCAGTGTGTATGCCGCTCAATTTACACTCATTACCACTATGTATGTGTGGGTATGGGTGTGAATATAAGCGGCTCCATTCAGATGTGGCTAAAACCAAGCAGAGGGCACATGGGAAGGCGTGCTATTTTAAGGCATTTAAACAGCTGAGTGCAGCCCCTGTAGACGTCATCAAATAAATCATTCTTAGATTTCAGTGCGTTTCTTCGCTGACTTTGCGGTATATTTCAACTGACCCTTTGATGCGATCGAAAAAGAAATGATTATGACTGTTAGAAAGCAATTTGAAAGTCATCCCAAGCCTCTTTTTTCATATAGCTGACAGACTTTGATGTGTACTCTGTGTGGGGGGTTGAACTGAGGGTCTCCACAGTGAATTAAAGAGCTCGGCACTGGTGAAAAAATTAGCCTGGAGCTGTGAAAGTGAGATGGACTAAAATAGCCCTGTCAAAAAGGGGGGAGGCATGTTGCTCCAGTCCCAGTGGAAAATACTCCCTTGCAGCCATTATATACAATTTTCTCTAAAACAAACGCTCTGTGCTGTCATCGACAGAAGCTTCACTTAAGCCCTAATCACTGCATTCGTTTTTGATTTGGAGAAACACAGTCAAACTTAACAGGAAAACTGTATCAAGTGAACTAATGTGGCATCATATCACCAGCCTACATTCTGTTTTGGCCCCATTTAACGCGATTCTCTGAAACAGCACAGCCTCAGTTAACAGACTATCTGATTAGATACGGCTGCTGGTCAGTTAGGACAAAACCTCAATCCAAATGTTATATCTTATTAAAATGGAGAGAAGTGATTTCTAACTGCACTGCCACATATCTTATCCTAAAATAGAATAATGTTAAGACTAAAACTTTAGCAGTATAGTGTTTTTTTAACCAGGCAATGACCATATACATGTTTTAGAATTTGCTAATAGGGACAAACTGACAATTGGCTCACCATAAAGGAAATGATTACAGAACTAAAAGGAGTAATTAGTTCTAATGAGAGCATTTGAACTAAATATTTATGTTGAGCTAGGCAAAGCCGTGGTGTCACTGATTTTTGGACTGTTTTTTGTCGGCTGTATGTGTGTGCTGGTTAACCATTTGTGAAGATAATAATGATTTTATAGGACTATAAGAATATATGAAGCTTGAATACTAACTAAAGTCAATAAGAATTATGCTGAAAAGATTAATGTTCTTTTTTCAAAAGATATCTTCACTTCTACAGTTATTTCTGTCTTCTTGCTCACTTTCTTTTCTTTTTTCCTCGTAAAATATATAAAATTTCATTGCAATGATCTGATATTTTTCAAATCTATTGTTACTCATTTCATCCTGATGGCTGCTATTGCTTTGAGACAGACTTCCCCAGCCTGCCAAGTCTAAATAATGAATGAAATTGGTTTATGTCACGACCTGCCACCATTGAGGGCTGACTAGCTGTTATATTAGACACCTAAACAGGGATTTCCTTAAGTGACTGTACGGGAGAAAATAATTCAGATTTGGTTTTCTTAACCCAACAGCTTAAGTATAGAAAATAACTTTTTGCAGGACTGAATGAACAGGTTTGAGAGGCTCCAGTTGAGCTGATGGGCGGAACTGCTCCTGGAACAGGTTAGAGTAAACTTGCCCTCTTGCACATCGCAGGGTTTTATTACGGAACAGGATCTGGATTATTTTTGTTTGGATCAGTTAGGGCTACATCCGCAGGAAACGAGCACAAACTGCCAGACTACAGATGTACCGTTGCCATGGAGACGGTGGAGGTGATACAGATAATGATGATAATAAAAAGAGAGAAATAACGAAAGCCTGTCATTGTTTAGCGTCTGTGCAGCGGACGGGTTCTTCCATTGTGCGTACCCGTGTCCCGTTGAGGCGTGAGGCCGCGGGCCTGCAGGCTCACACCGCCTGGAACATTTTTCTTCAACACCTTCCAGTTTCTTCCATCCCACCGGCTGATTTCCCCCCCTCGTGACACCGGAGCAAACCAGCCACCCGGATCCTCCACACTTGGGCTCACACTCCCATCTAGACGTGTCTTTTCCCTTCCCCTCTCCCCTGCTGATGGCTGTCTTAATTAATCACTGATTTCGCCTTGCACTGTTATGTAACTATCCACCCCCCCCCCCCCCCCCCCCCCCCCCCGGAACAGATTATTACATTTAACTGGCGATCAGAAGCATCGCAGCCGGGAGGCGCGCGCGGAAGGCACTTACCTCGTGCAGCAGGTCAGTGATCACTCCGACAGTCATTTTAAGCCCTTCTTTCCTCCCAGGAAAAAAGTCTCCGCTGATGATGTAGTTTCTGGTCATCAAAAGCGCTCTCCGAGAACCAACTGGAGAGGAGAGCCGCTAATTCCCCCCTTTTCCTCCATCCATCCAGAAAAGACGGCCGTCAGCCTCCACCCCTTCGCTGGGAGAGAGACATAGGTGGGCGCTGAGGAGAGAAAGAGAGAGAGAGAGAGAGAGAGGAAGAGCAAGGAGAGAGCGAGAGAGCAAGAGGCGGAGAAACGTGTGGGTGTATCACACTACTTGCACCTTACTGCGTGCTGGACACGGGTTTTACGCACGGCCACATCAGCGCTTTACCCATACAGACCAACATGTTCATCCGATGATTTTTACATCCAATTTTAAGTGAGGGTTTTATGGATGTGGATTTTTAAAAAATCCACATCCTTACAGCTGTAAAAGAGAAAGTCACAGTTTTTCCTGTTTCTGCTTGTCAGCACCGAGTGAAACATCCCGAATGACCAGCCCACCACCACCGTGCTTCACACCTGACAGACATGTTGCCCGGTTTTTGTTTTGTTTGTTACAAACACGAGACTTCCCACATCTTTTGTGTATGTTGTACTTGTGAGTAATATTTCCCTGAGGGGATGATAGAGTGAAAAGGATTTTAACTTGTCCTGTCCAGGGTTTACCCCGCTCACTCCCAATGTCAGCTGGGATAGGCTCCAGCCCAAGACCTTACTAAGAATAATGGATGGATGGATTTTTGGGTTTTTACATGAATGTGCCTGTCCTAAAATTGGACACCATTTTGGAGCATAGCAGTCGAAAGACAGTACTTAACTCGGATAACTTTTGGTAAGCAGCTCGTATTACTAAACCTTTCTTACACCTGTTAAAGAATCCATGCTAAATGTACATATATATATATATATATATATATATATTTCAATGTTAAACCCTCATTTTGTTCTGCTGCTCTTTCCTGGTTGGGCGGTTTGACTCGATTGATCAGTCAAAACCGAGAGAGGTGGACTGTTTTTATAAAATGTACATATGTGGACCAGAAAAGAGATGTCATGAATAAAAGATCAAACTCGAACAAGAGCACACAACCCTCCAGGCTCTCCACCTCCAAGGAGCACAAATTCGGACATTTCAGAATGCAGAAGGATTCCTCAGCGGCAGCTTTAAAACATTTATCATGAACTGATGAAGCATTAAAATATCAACAAGAATAGCCTAAAAGCTTCTTTTTTAATACTGAGGGTCTGTTGCTGCTGTTTAGTTGCTATAAAGTATACGGTAGGTTATTTATAAAAGTTAATTAGAAATGAAATGAACATGAAATTGCCATGGGTTACCCTTGAATGTAGTTAGCAAACAAAGCCGTGTCTGTTTGTACTCAGCCTGCCGTCAGCGGATCATCTGAGTCACAGTAGTATTGTTAGTGGGTAGAAGCGTGCTCTGCCCTTCACCTGGGTTTATTCTAATTTAGCTGAGAATCCCAGACATGTCTCTCCTCCATGGGTCAGCCTGGAGGGATCCCTGGGCAAAGAGGGATATGTGGCCCCTCCAGGGACTTCTGGGGCTGTCCTGGGGCTTCATGCAGGATTTGTGCAAACTGATGTTTATGTTCACACATAACTGTGTGGCCAGAATCTAAAACAGCTCCCCTGTGTGTCTTGCTTTGATAAAGAGTTGTGAGCCTCGGGTTGTTTGAACCAATCACACTATGATGTTGCTTGTATAGCCGAACTGTAAAAATACCTGTCCAACATGGTTAGCTGCTAGCATATGCGTCTCGGCCTGCTATTGGCATGACAACAGCACCTTTGTCTTGAGCTTATTCATCTAGCAAGCAAATGGTCTACCTGCACATGCACAGAAGAGCCGTGCATATGCATAAATGAGGCTGTGGATTGCCCATTTGTGCACGGTTCCAAGTCTACCATCATTCTCACCATACTTTTAAGCAAATTGTTCAAATTAAATGATTTTCTTTGCAATGAGAAAAAACTGTGCTCCAATTATGAAGCCTTGAGATATTTAGTGTAATAGTTTTCTGTGGTTTTTGCTTCATCTGCTCGCAGGGTCTGGTGGGAGAGACTAAGACACAAATAGTGTAGCTGAGTGGAGGAACTGAGTGTGTGCAATTTGGGACATGAGATAAGGGGATGACTGGTTTCATGACCCAGTTCGGACAGATCTTTAGTTGTCTGGCCCATGGCCTCCACTGGGACTCTAAATTACTTTGGTGCACAGAGGAGCTCACGGCGGACCTCAGTGACTGAGAGATCCAGGTACTGTGTCTGAAAAACAAGCCCAAATCATTAAACTTCCCCCACCATGCTTTACAGTTGGTATGAAGTATTCTGAGTTTGGGTTTCACCAAGCGTGTGTGAAACGTCTTTCACTGTGGTATACTGGACTTCAAAAAGTTTAGAAACGGCTTTGTTACCCTTCCCAGGATGTTGGGCAGCAGCTGCTCCCAGATCTTTGCTGATGTCTTCCCTCTTTGGCGTTGTCTAAGCACAAAGCTTAATGCTCCATTCAAAGTCTCCAGTTTTATGGAGGCGCTCACACCTCGGTGATGAAGTACTTTCCTAATCCTCATGTGTTCAGTTTTTGCTCAGTGGATATGGTAGTGCAATGTGTTGAGCATTCAATGTGGTAATTATTAAATGTTCAAACTCATCAAACAAGAGATTTTGAGAATCTCTGTGGTTTCAGGGTATTTTCTTTTTGAACCCTTTAACATCCTGCTCAACCATTTTTCCATGATTATATTTTAATAGGATCCACTAGAGGAATTCTGCTTACCTAAACTCAATCAAAAATTAAGTTTTAGGTACGTGATGCCTTAATTAAGCGTGAGTTATGTCATTTTTTCCAATTGTAACACTTTTACCTAGTTGTTATTTCTCCAAAGAAATATTTCCCCTCCTTTTTCCTAAGTGTAGATATTAAAGGGTGTGGTGACAGTCAAATATTATCTGGGCCAGAGCTCATCTAAAATGGAGAAATCAATTGAAAACTAAGACAAATTTAACATTAGCGCTCTTGGAAATGGCAGCTAGCACATCAAAGCTGAAAGTTATCATACAGATTACATCTTTTTGAGGCACACGCTGTGTCTGTTGGCGCTGCTTTCTTTGTCAGTCTGTTATTTGGCCGACAGAAGAATTTGTTTTAGCCTCGTACAACATGGCTGTAGTATGAGTGGGGGGGCTGTCACACATGCAACTGACCTGCCCTCTGGGAAGAGGCACAGAGGCCTCCGCTCCCACACCAGCAGAGTCCAGCAGAGCGTCCAGCAGCTTCTTCCACCCGGCTGTGAGGATGCTGAACTCTCTCCCCTCAGCTCCTCTGAGGCCATCAGGAAGCCGATGATGCTGAACTCTCTCCCCTCAGCTCAATCAAGGCTATTAAGAGGGAAAAGACTAAAAAAAACTCTTTCTCACCCTGCCCTCTCCTTCCAACACACTCTGTTGTAGCACATGCCACTCTTTCTGTTGCTACTTTTAAGAATGTTATTTTATTTATTTTCTTAATTTTTTGCCCTCCTCAGCTACCTCTGACATTACGTTTCTTACCCTGTGAATATCCAGTCTGTCGTGTATCTAGTATGTGTATATTAGTCTCTAAATTGAAGTTTTTCAAGAGATTATACTAAATGTTAACAGTAATCCTAAATGGTTTATTTCATAAATATGAATCTAAACATAGATGATGGAACGAAGGAATAAAATACTTATTAGCTGTTCAGCTATTCCCTATCACGCACTTCTCATTACAGTCCCAGTATGACTGAAAATCAATAATGGAAATAATTAGTATCGGCTGTCAACCACCGGCTAAATGATCATCTTTACCATCAGTATAAGTTCCCCTTTGAGAGCCTCTCACTGTTTTCAGTTCAATATCTTTATTACTCACATTTCTCAGCCACGTGCTTTCATGAGTAAAAGAGGAAAATGTATCCATTTATTTAACAGCTTTATTTTTACCATAAAAATGACATGTTTGGTTTTTTCACTGCTACCCCCCCCCCAAAAAAAAATACTTAAAACTACAGAACAAGAGCTTCCTAGAAGCCAACGCAAACAGATAAATAACAATATAAAAACATTATAAAGAATGCAAAAATGACATTGCAGAGTCAACATCAGGAGGTCTCCAGAGGAGGAGTGGAGCGTCTCTCCTGTTGGACGTGGGATTAGAGCATAAACAAAAACACGTTGGCTGTCTTAGTGGAGATCAATGTAAAAGCTCAATTCAACACTGTCACGCTCTACTGTCAACAAACAAGGGTGCGATACCTTCACTTAAGATTAATAAAATATCTTTGTTACAATCACAAGGTGCTCAATGTCTGTTGTCAAGTACAGTAGGACTATAAATGCCAAAATGCTGTCGTACAAAACAACTGCTGAGTTAAACTACTGAATTAGAGTTGAGATTCTCCCTGATAGTGACAATAAGAAACGCTCTATTTTCTACTGAAAACTGCAGACCACTACTTCACATAGTCGATACTGTGCAACAAATCTTTATCCTTCTGACCCCTCACAGGTGATATTCTGTGTCCAGCCACCACCTGACCTCCAATAAATCTTTACACACACACACATACACAAACACACACACACACTCCTCAGGAGGCTGTATAATGAAAATATACTGTCACAGTTAAGGCTGCAACAAAACCTATCATAAAATATACACATTTCACTTTAATTGACTCACCTACAATATTCAAAGCAAGTAAAAACATTTATGACGAGATCGTTTCTTCAAAACGTTGGCCCGCGGAAATGTGGCGAGACGCAAAAGCCGCGGGGGTGAAGCTACATTGAGGCTGATAAATCGTGTGCCGATGACTGAACCACACGTTTGGGATATCACGGGATAATTAGCTTAACTGGCGTTTCAATTTGATACAGGTCGAGTCACTCACTTAGGCTAACACAATCAGCGGCCGTCCCTTGCCAGTCTTCTAACAGCCAAACACAAAGAGAACCCGCATCCAAGCACTAAATGAGATCTAAAGGCTAAAAGTGTAGCGATGCAACTTGTGAAAGGAGAAAAAAAAAAGGGTGAATGAGATCAGATTTTGTGTATGTGTTTGATGCATTAACCGTTGGATTAAAGAGGAGCTCTTTGATCAAAAAGTGAATTCCCAACAGGCTGTCTCCATCCTTTAGTAGTTATGGGCTGAAATAGTCTGTGCCGAGCAGGCGAGCTTAGCTTTTTTAGATCAGCCAGCTGCGGAAGCCGCCTTTCGTTCACGCTGGATTTGCATAGCTGAGATTGAAAAATGGCGTCTGGGATTGATGTGAGTGTAGCTAGTTCTCAGCCCTACCAGGAGCGTGGAGGCTGAAGATGGGACCTGACAGCCAGCAGAGAGAAGCAGCTGAAAGGTTTCCTGCAGGCCTCTGTAAATTCTTAGTGGGTGGGGACGCTAATGGAAAAAGTGAATCTGTCAGATGCATAACAGTCTCTACCCCCCCCCCCCGTCTTTACTTTTGTCTGAGTCTGAGTTCCCTGTATCTTGTGGAATAAGCAGGGATAAAAAGAAGACCTTAAAGAGCGATGACAACGTCCGGTTGAGGTCAGCAGACATTTCCAGGTTTGTTACACTCTGAACTGGAAATGCTAGCTTTTCTTTTCTTCTGATTGGCGCTGGCGACAGGGAGGAGAATCTAATTGAGGAGACAATACTTGCAGCATGATTTAAAGGGTATTGTTTTTAAGACATCAGCACAAAATATTGGCAACTTGAATAGAAAAGTCGGTGTCGACCGTGTTCTGGTAAGTGGACATCCACCTGTGCTTTGGTCCCCTCACCACCAGGTGATCTTGAATTCGTAGATGGGCCTCTTGCAGTAGTAGTGGTTGATGAGGTGCTTGTCGCAGACGCCGATGCACTGCTGCTCGGCGGCGATGCCGCGCTCCGCCAGGTCGCTGACGATGCAGTGCAGCAGGTCGTAGACGTCGGCCACCGCCTCCCACGGCCCGAAGGACACGTCCACCTCGCAGTGGTGCTCGAAGAGCTTGGCCTCGCTGTCCGAGCGCTCGAAGCGCAGAGAGTTAAAAAGGGGGCGCTCGTACGGCGTGATGGGCATCTCCTCTTTGTAGACGCAGATTTTCAGCTTGGCAAAGCGAGCCTTTTTTTGCATGGCCCTCAGTTTGGCGATCTCCACAATGCGCTCCAGATTGTCTGAAATGAGACCGCTAACAATTATTCATATGTAATAACACACATAATGAGGCTACCAGCTGGTAATTGGGTAATTGTCTGATGCTGCTGCTGAAGTCCTATAAGTCTTAACCTGGTCATTCCTTTACATATATTGACAAATCTACATGTTGCTACAATCAGATCATTAAAGGTGACAGCTGCCATATTTCCTACATATAATTATCGTTATTATTATTATTACTGTTTTTTACGACAGCACGCTAGGGCCACATATTTTTTTTACATTGGTTATTAAATATGGTGAGAATTATTTACAAGAATAAATGAGTAAATATTCTATCCTGTTTTAGAAGACGAGAGTTGATACTATGAGGGTCGTGACGCATGGAATTTGTGGAAATGTACGTCAGAACAGGTTTCACAAACTAGGAGATAGTTAATCTTTTGGCACATCAGAATCAGATTGCCATAAATATCAGGATGTTAAAAAGAACATGCAACTTCTTTTCCGCAGAAAGAACAAGGCGGACATGTAAGAAATCGCTCTTTTGTGGAGGGGAAATGGCTGGAAGTGGTCGACTGCAGGGTTATCGGTGGATGCGGCCCATGAAGAGGGATTTTATTCTCCCAGTATTTAATCTCGAAATGAATTCCCCCCAACATTTTTTTAAATGTGGCCCTAATACTCCATTGTAGTTTTTTTATTGTTTTGATATTATTATCATAATAGTTGTTGTTGTTTAGTTTATTTGTAATGCACATTTCCTGTACAAGAAAGTTCAAACTGTTTCCATGTAGAAGCTATTTTCGTATTTACATTGGTGTGAAGCTAAAACCCATGAGCAAGCTGCTATGAAATGTGTGTTTTGTCTACCATCTGTGTCTTCCAGGGTCTGGCCTTCAACAACAGCCTGACTGCCAGGAAATACCTTATAAGGGCATGACAGAAATTGACCTTGGGTGTCCAATACCTTCATATCCCATAATATGTGCACTGCTTAGCAACTATCAGTTTAATAAAAATCAACTGCTTGAGAAATTTGGGTGTGAGTTTCCATGAGTGGTGAAGAGAACCATCTCGCCTCCTCTCAGGCTCTCCCTCCTCTGCAGACGAGAAAAACCTAACCTCTGTGTCAAGCCTTTTTATTCTGATGCCTCTTCCTGGGTCTATCGATTAATAACTAAACTCTTGATAGTGAGGAACTAGGAGTCGTATTTAGACCCAACATTCCACTTTTGGGGCATTTGGGCTTCCACCTACCTCTGTAGTAGGGCAGCAGATCAAGGAAAGCTTGCCTGACTCTCTCCCCTGTGAGCGGCTGGATGTCCTCCAGCCGGTCCAGCAGCGGGCCGATGGCGTAGTACTGAGCCTCTCTGTGCACCGCTCTCACTCGGTCCTGGTGAGGAAGCTCGCCTTCCCTCAGGAAGTTCAGGATGTCCCTTGGAGTGGAAACGTTTACATTTAGGACTTTTAACAGATCTGCTTTTAAACACACAGCCCTCTGCAGTGCCGATCACTGGGTTCGGCAGAACGCTTCCTGTTGGTGGGTTTTTATTCATAGCCAGGTGCTGCAACACTGTGCTATTTTATGAGAACTTCTTATTTTTATACATATTAAACCTGCCAAAGAAACAGAAAGCAGTCCCACTACAGACTGCAAACAGCGGACATCATGGGTTTCATCTCCTGATCAACACAGCCTGTGTTTTTTTCCCCTTTACTTTTTAGGTAAAGGCTTTGCTGATTTGGGACTGTTGTACTGTGGTCTGGCTGTAAGCTAACCAGACTGTTTCCCAGTGAATAGCCCTTGAATAAAGTCGGGATTTTTGGACTGTACCTGTTTCTCCTCAGATCATTACTGTATTATATTCCATTTTATTTTCCTGCTGCATGTCCCCACCTCTGTAATTCTGTTATACTCAGTCAGTATGTTTGTTATTGTATAGCATTTAGCATACAGAGGCTCAGCTGTTCCACCTGTTTCATCCGAAATATTTAAACAGTGTTGGTAACACAACAGAAAATGTGTTTCTTTTGTACAACCACTACATAGCCTCCTTTAGCATTACTGCACTCAGGAAGGCAGCCACTTTACTACTGCCGATGTATGGCTGAGTAACAGGTCCTTTCTCTACAGATTGCCAGGAAAATGGCTGACATTTGCAATAATTTATCTAAATGTGCACAAACACAAATAAAAACACAGAAAATGCAGTGCAAACATCTTTAGGACATCTCTTAGAGCTTCACTGGTACAAAAATATGAGATTACGTCATTTTCTGTGGGTGCAACAAAGCTGCTGCTGTCAGAGGAGGTAAAGATTTAAAAAAAGAGAAAACTAAATGTGTTTTTTTTTTTTTTTTTGCTAAGTTCTGCATAGAAACAACACAGTTTCATCCAGTGAGCTAAGTGCCTTTTTTATGCATGTATGACTCACAGGCCAGTATTACGGTAAATGAACATCCAACAAACAAACGTTCTGAAAAGCCTCAGGTTGAGGGACTGGACTGAAAGAGCCTAAAAAAGAACTGCGGATGAGAGCCACTTTGGATGATTACAGAAAATCTGTCCATTTGGGATGAAATAAAGAAATGAGGGGCGACTGAGACATTTTAGGTTAAAACTGACGTCTGCTCAAATGATCCCATCAGATGTAACACAGTGAAAAAAAACCCCGAATGGCATCAGTCTGTCCCTGACGACTGAACTAAATCAGATAAACTGTCTATCATGGGCTCATGAGGAATGTTAATCAGTTGTTCATATACCTGGCACAGCTTTTTCTCTGGATTAACTCTGTCAATCTTCTTCCTTACTTCCTAAATAGTCCATTTCTGGCGGCTAACTTCATCTGCAGCCGAGTGTTCTCTGTGTAACCCTGCTGCTGCTCGCCATCTCCAGCTGATTATATGTTAAAGGGCTCTGCTGACACCTTGTTAACCCACACATCTAAGCTCCCTCTGTGCAGGGGCAGGACTCAGAATACATGCACATATCTACACGCTCTGCCAACAAAGTCGATTTTTAAAAATCTTTTTAATCCATTTCAGCTTCAGAAGACTTGTAAATATCTGAGGATGCAAAGTTGCAAAAAACAGAACCAGGCCGCAGAGGCCTGCAGCAGGAAAAGCTGCTGCAGAGCCCAAAACAACACCTGAGATGATTTATGTTCCGCTCAGACAATAGGCCGCCCAAACACACAGCTGCCTAATAAAATTCCACATGGAGAGAGTCCCTGAACATGTGCAGAGAATGTTCACTCCTCATCTGGATTTTTCAACATAACACACCATATGTTCCTCTGTCTCCTTGTGTTTAAACCTTTAAATAATGACAGGACACACACACACACTTCACGACAGACCACAGCCCCCATAACTTACATACATCTATTCTGCTATTCTCCTCTATTTGCTATAACATTAAATTTTAAAGAAACTTGCTTTTCCTTTCCATTCAAACTCCCCAGAGTTTGGAACTCGGAATTTGGACATCCCTTCTTTGGTGATCAAGTGCCGGCTGACGAACTTAGCAAAGATAAAAGCCAAAAGTTGTTTCCATCCCTCCCTTCATCTATTATCTATACCACTTATTCCTAGTAGGGTTGCAGGAAGGGTGGAGCCAATCCCGGCTGACACAGGGTGTCATGTGATGGAATGGCAACCCTGGATCATCACAGGGCTACACAAAGACAAATAACACACACACATCCTAAGGGCAATTTAGAGTGTTCGATTAACCTAATGTGCAGTTTTTTAGACAGTGGGGTGAGACACGGGGTGAACATGCACACTCCACACAGAAAGGTCCTGGTCCACATATTAATAATGGCTCTGGTGAGCCCGACTTGTTTGCCTTAGACTTAAATTCACACCCCCATAACAGCCAAACAAAATTAATTCTCATTAGAAGTTGCATTTTGTGTGTAGTGCTGATAGGCAGGCCCTCAGGAAAAACCCAAGCACAGCCTGTTTTTTTTTTAAGGCAATGTTTGGTTTGGTTTTTATCTTATTTGCAGTTAAAGACTGAACTATATTCTGTCTGTGAACATTCATATCCTCTGCGAGGTTATATGCAGCTAAAATAGTTTATTCATGTTATACTAGGGTTGGAAAAAACCCAACCACTGGAGAGAAGTTGTCATTTGATTTGAGCAATTGAGACTCTTGATCCCGTTTGGGGGTCACTTATAAGCATGGAGGAAATCAGTTGTTTTTCCAGTGGTTTCCCTGTTGAGCTTGATAGGTGTTCTGAGATAAGGTGTACATTTTCAGGCAAGCTGTCCATGGATACTTTAATGCCTCACATCAACACCAATTGTAGGGTTTTCAAGCTTGGAAATCTATAGGGAAACATTTTTGCCAACTGTTATGTTTCTTTCCAACCCTATTCAACCATCTTACATGAAGTTAATTATAGTATAAAATAGCCAGACAGCAATTTACTAACGTGTGCTGTTAATTGGAAGCTTGCTTTTAGTCTTTATCTGCTTTTCCTTTATGGACAATGACCAGAGCACCAAAAGGTAACAAAAGGCCACAGCTGAGACCGACTTTCAGATCAGGCCTACCCCACATAAATCATTAAAAACAGGTCTATCAGGTAGCAAACAGCCAGTTAAGCCAGTCAAGAACAACAGAGCCAAAACACCTATAAATTAAGCAACAAGTTGTCAAGAACAGTCAAGTTGGCTTCACTGAATGAGGATAAAAAAAACCTGTTTTGTCATAATGAGATGCCTTCTCAAACTGCAAAGCAAGGACCTTCATTCTTCATCATACTTGGTACTCAAACCTACTGGATGCCATTCACTCTCAGAATTCATCTCGATCCGTTATTGTTGTTTGGTGTCTTAAACCAGGTTGGTCTGAGGCGCTTCTCACCCAAAATATCCTCCATCCCGATCAATGAAGTAGCGCCCCTCTGCATCTCGAGGGATGTAATGCCGCCCGCTGAACATGGCGGCCAGCATGGTGTCCTCATATCGCCGCAGGGTGGACAGACGGGTGGTGAAGTACGTGCCCCCAACGTTCAGAGAGATGACCTCAGGGAACTGTCAAACGAGAAATAAAACAAGTGAGATACAATACAGCGTGACGCCGCAACACTTAGAAGACTCAGACAGGGAATCAGCAGTTAAAACCAAAATGCTTCTAAGTTAGAGATAATGATGCTTTGCTCACATTAGTTTATCTGATCCAACAATGCACTTTCATAAAGAGGGACAAAAAACAATTCACCTTGTCCCTGGAATAAGTCAGATAATTTAAAACATCCTCTGTTCAAGTTATCGAATGGAAAATGAACAATGAACCGTATGGATTGTGTACTGCAAAATGGCTTTCTTTGCATATGGTCCTTCCACAACAAGCTTTAAGAGCTGAGTTGTTGAATTGTTCATTTTGATCTGTTTTAGACATCACAGAAATGAACAAAAAGTAAACAATTACACATAAATGAAAACACAACAAGAATATGTAATATACATCACTATCATAAACACACCTTGAAACTGGTTTTCTACTTTGTTCGAGTGTAAGTCAATTCAAAATTGCCAACAGAATTAATAAGGAAAGAAACTTCATCCTTTCACTTCTAATTAGGCACCACAGCGTTAGGAGCAGCTATGTTTGAGAAATAAGACGATTAAACTACAAGCCACGTGAAGCAACTGCCAGCCAATCAATGAGGGGCTCGGCAACTCCACCAACCATTGACCTCCGTATTAATAGCCTTCACACACTGCAGCGTAGTTACGTGGAGTGATTTGTTTAACTGTGTCAGGGCTTGACCGAACAGCTCGGTACTCTGATTAATTAACACGTTAAATACCCCTTTCCCGACCCCAAGTCTATCAATAAATACAGCGTGCGTGATTTGCGGTGGCTTGTGAGACGGGAGTAGCGTGATTTTCCGTAAAGCGGCCTACCTCCTGCTCCTGGGTGTTGAGCGAGGAGCGGAGCGGCTTACTTAAAGCCCGGCTCGGGGTGGGCGAGGCCGGCTTTCTGACATCTTCCTCCGCAGGGTCCGAGCTTGACATGGCATCGCCCGGTTTGTCGCTTTCCCCCGCGGCCGAGAATACCACCATCACTCTGGGCAGAGGCAGCGTCCTTCTCTCCTGAATGAACCGCCTCACCCGCGTAGTGGCCGAGGGGAGCGGGCTGAAGGAGGGAGACTGGCGCTCCCTGCTGCAGCCATCAGAACCGTGGGAACCGCTCGAGCCATTCTGCTGCATGCACGCGGCGGGCCAGCTCTCGGCGCGAGAGGATGACAGTACGAGCCACAGCGCGCGGACGTCGGCACGACCAACAACAATAACAACAACGCAGGGTGTCGGGCGGAGGGTGTGGCTGGAGCAGCGGCCGGGGCTCGGCCCACCTCCCAGCGGGACAACAGCGAGAGCCGGGACGGTCCACCTCCACACACGACCGCGCGCGCACCGTAGTAACTACGGGCTAACTATTTAATCCGAACGGTAAACGACGGTGGGCCCGTGCAGTTTTTGGACCGTACGTGCTCTGACGTATGGGGGAGAGATAACGTCATCACGTGGGGTATGGGCAGAATGTCTTCTAGGGAAAAGTTCATAATTTGATTAATGAATTATTCAATACAATTTTTTAAAAAAAAGATGTGGTGAGTTTTTTTTAACCAGATATTCTTTTTTTCTCTTTAAAATATTGAAATGTTTGTAATTGATGGCATTAATTGATAGAATTCAGGGTATCAAACTAATCCCAAGCGGTTGTCTGACTGACAACTTGAGTTATTCATCATTCAGGTTTCAGCACATAGAAATGAACGGGTAAGGTTTTCAGAAGGGAGGATTCACAGAAAAGAAATGCTAACAAATGTTAATTTGAAAAAAGTGTTAGGTCTGCTTTCATTATTTGACTAAGTATGCAGGAAAGTGATCCATTTGTTAAGTTTTATCATTAGAACTCAACATCAACAGTGCCAACTGTATCAGTGAATAGGGAAGCAGAGCTGTGACCAAAATGAGTGGTATTTCATTGATTAATTTACTCTGTATGGCCCTGTTCTGGATTGGTGACCCTTCCAGGGCGTATGCCGCCTCCCGCCCGGGGTAAGCTGGCTGAGCCCACCCCATGACTCCACTGGGAATAAGCAGGAGTGGATGGTGGACATTGAATGGATGGATGTACTGCTTCTTTATCAACACATTTTTTCCCTGAAAGGAAAAATCTGCATGGATACCAATCCTTAAATACAGTCTTTTGTTCTCTGTGTGGTTACAAAAGTCACACAAGTATTAATAAGACAATAAAACTACAAGTATGGGAAAATACTACTCTTTAACCAAGAATGTAGAAGTTTTTTGTTTTTTTTAGAATAAGCGGTTACGATAATGGATGGATAGATATTTTCTTATTAATTGTGGGGGAAGATATGCAGGTAACTAATCAGGATTTGTCCACCAGAACAAATAGCTTAGCTTCCATCTCCTACATGTTACCTCATGGTAAAAAAAAAACAAAAAAAACCCAAACATTTTAAAAATGGCTAGCTTGCACTTTTAAACTTTTCTGAAAGTGATTTAGGAGGTAAAGCAATCCAAGCCTAGGACAATCTTGTGATGTGGTTTTTAATCCGTCATTACATGTAAGACTAATTTACTTTTCTTTTTAAAGTTAAAATAAAGCATATTTTCATTTAAATATTAGACCATATTTTCAAGGTGGGTGGAACGCCTCTCCTCTGCTCCTGTAGCAGAGCTTCTATCTCTGCCTTTTGGTGTTCAGCTCGCCTTTTATCTTGTTTGTGCGTGGTAACCCCCGTGTTTCCTCTACAGAGAAATCTCCCTCATCCATCTGGCCTACGAGCGTGTTTCTCTCAGCACAAGATGAAAGCAGCAGTCTGTTACTCACAAAGAACCCCCCCCCCATAGATGCATTACTGCTGCTTTCAGGCTGAGGCTCATATTCTTTAGAATTAGTAATACTTTTCTAGAACATACATACATTCTTTTGCATCTTTTATACATTTCTACATTTGAAGTAATGGAAATATAGACACATAATTTAACACAGTCATGAGTCAGGATTAAGCTAGTGTGCGTTGAATGAAACCAGAGCCTGGTAGAGAGCTGAGGTCCTTCTTTTGAGGTGAGCCTAGAACCTATTCAGGAAGTGTATATCTTAGAGGAGCCACAAATATTTGTCTTGACCTTAAGCTTTTTTGTTTCCACCTAGGGCAGACGAAGCAGACTGCGCTGGCTGAAATGCGCCGCTCTGAAATGGCACTCCACGCCAGCGTGTAGGAGTTGTTTATAAAGCAGTGAAACCTCAAGCTGCAGTTGTGCTCAGACATGATCAGTGAAGGCAGCACACCTCTGCGAGCCGTGAGTTCTTTGGCCATACCTCAATCCAGAACTGAAGTGAAAAACAGATCAGGGTTATATTCCGTCCTCTGTTATCACGGTCGGGTATCATGATGTTTCCTCTCTTTCCTCTGCTGAGCAAACACAGAACAGCTGCTGTAAATGAGGAAGTGACCTTTGCTTCATTCACTCAACATCTCCTCAGGTCATCGGCTTGAGTTCGGTTTGTGTTTTGCTGATGTTTACAACAAAACTGAACTCTTCGTCTGACTGAAAGACAAAGATGACTGAATTTAAGTTTTGGTGCTACGAACAGCTAATTATTTATGTCATACAAATTGAAGTGAGCAGATTCTGAGGTGCAACCCAGCAAAGGGTGGAAAGATGCCAGGACTTACACCTTTGACCTTTTGCAGGGCTCCATTTTGATTTTTGCAGGTTGGTCAAATGCAACGTTAAGAATTAATGTCCAGCCAAATCCACTGTTGTCCTCCCACACCTCATTAGAACAAAAAGCTATCTGTATTATACACCTGCTCTTTAAACTGTTTTTCATAGCTGTATTTAATCTTTTCAGAAACAGCTTTGGTTTAAATTGCTTTGCCAGTTGTATTCCATGCACATCCCCTGGAACACTATTATTTAAATAATATATAAAATAATATATAATATATAAAAATACCTACAAAACTCAAATACAATGAAAAATATAAATTGAAAACTAGGAAAAAGTCATCACATTCCCATGACAATCCATTTTCCCGGAGCTATGCGGGAACAGATCTATGACTCACGAACGTCGACAATGTCACATTAAGGTCTTGCTCCGTCGTTGTCGTGGCAACCAGTGGCCGACGTAGACGTAAATGTCATGGGGGTGACAGGAAAATGTCCCTTGTTTGTGAATGTGAATATCAAATATAAGATGACTAAAGCAGATAGATCAAAAGACAACAGTGTGAAAACAAAACATTTCATACAGTTCAATTTTACTTTATTTTTTTGCCAGCCTAAAAGCCTGAAGGTTAAGGTCAGCTCCTCACTGGGGGCTGATTTGGATGTTAAAATAGTTCCTCCTAGAACAATATATTGCCCTAAAGCGCTTTGGTTGAAATGTCAATGACTGGAGAAAGTTGAACTACAACTTTCAACTACATCATTAAAATAAGTTTGTGTATGGCTGGTGACCAGGTTTTGGAATTTCTTTTTTCTTCATTACTTTGGTTCTTTGTACAGTAAAATGGGAGCACTAAAAAAACATTAAAGCATCAAATGACTTTTTCTTTTTCACACCACATGAAATGAAAGCACAAGCAAACGTGTTCACTTTACTCCATGTAATTCACCGGGTGACACACTTTTACTGGAACCACTGTGGTAAGTTTTCTCAGCTGTCACAAAAAAGACTTTGAAAAAAGTCAAAATATTTAAATATCAAATAAATATATGTTGTTTTATGTTTGTTTTTTTCCCCCATTTTTTATATGCATGGAGAATAACAACACATAAATGCGATGTGTTTGACTCAAAAGAAGCAAAAAAACAAGTTGCCTGATCAGAAAGGTTTTGCGTCCATTTCAAACCGCACGGGCAGGCAGGCGCTCGACGGATGTGGGGAGGTGGTGAAAGAGGAAGCACGGTGCTGAGTCTAACTGCTGCTGCTCTGTGACCGTGCTGGAGAATGAAGAGAGATGAGCTACTGAAGGTAACACTGCAGAACAGCAGATACGATCATTTCTACTTGTGTGCTAAGGCCACAAATGGCCTTTTGGGTACTGTTTTTTAATAATGTGAAAGCTTTTACTTGAGCTGATGATATGATGAAAATGTAAAAACAAAAAATTCTGAATCCATGAACACATATCTTGGCATCTAATTTTGCTGCACACCGATTTGGGCAACGTGATCGCCTCAAAAACAGGACGGATTAGTGCATTTACTCAAACTTAACTGCGTCTTTAAAGTTACGTTTTCTTTTCTTTTTTTAAACTTAAGATGGTGCACATTTTTCTGATCTAAGATTTTACAAACAAATGACTGCCCATTCAGAAACCTAAATAATGGCATATAAATTTCAGGGCAGAAAATTATGAAATAAAAACCATTCCTGTACACAACAGTTGCCCTGATGAGTTGCAGTGAGGAAATATCGCAAACACATGAGCTGCTTGATGAGTGCTTCTTCCTATTTACCTAATATCAGCTTTTCTTAACCATAATCATGCCATACAACATAGTTTTACTAAAGTAACATTTTCAAGGACAATGTAATATTCTGCATCTCTATGAAACTCAAAAATGATTTGCTTTGTAATTTGATCGTTAGTTAAATTCCCATTACAATAATTTATATGCGCAATGGCATGGTAATGTATGAGCAATAAAATATCCAGTTTAACGTGTGACGGAACACATCAAGCATTCAGAAAATAGGATGAGAAATGCTAGGAAGAAACCATAACCGGAGTCCAATACCTTTCCAGTTTTTCCAAAACTGGGGTGTTTCCAAGATAGAGTTTTTGAAGTTTTAAGTTGACGTTTCACTTCATTGTTGCTCTACAGGAACGCTTCGTAGATCCCAGGTTCATCCAAAAGCATCACACATAGACATGTAGCATCAGCCTTGATATGGAAACCCAGCAGTAACCTGTGACTGTACCACAGTCTGACGAGGACGGAAAACTTTTCGCCCGCTGGACTTACTTTCCAATGACATCATACACCAGAACATGAAACAAGAAATTGTGTCTACCTGTGTCAGTTTATTTTTATATACTCATTACACTTCTTTGCTCTTCTTACGGTCGACTTACGGTGAATTATTTCTCCGTTTACCACTGAAAAGACGTTATTTTGTTTAAAGCCTGGGCACTCATTTGTTTTTCGGTCCCTTTATAAAACCTTTGAAAAATATGAACAGCTTTGTCGAAAACGTAGGACATGACATGTCCATAATAGCAATTAGTCGTGTATGACCTTAGTACAAGTAAAATGAGTCACTTCAGTCTCAACAAAACATTAGAAAGAATTCTACTCCAGTTTGAATTCTTCTGAATATGATTTAAAGAGTTTGTGTACACAATATGCTTAGGTAAAATGATATTATTTCCAAAAGTCTGCTTCTACTGGAAGGTTTACTAACTACTCCCTGCTAATGCGTGGGATCTCCCCAGCTACTCCGGCTTCCTCCCACTGTTCAAAAACACACACACGTGTGTTTCGTTTAAGTCTCTTCATTGCCTATGGTTATAAATGGGAGTGTGGGTGGTTGTGTGTCTCTGTGGGACCCTGTTATGGATTGGTGACCTGGAATAGGCTCCAACCCAACCCCCAACAGCAAAACCTCCAGGATTAAGCAAATTAATGAATGGATGGACCTTTTTCCCAGAAACCTTGGGCTCTGACCATCAGATTTAGTTTTCTTCTTACCATCTTAACTTGAATTTTTTCTTTAGCTTTTCTTGGAGACACCTGTTTTAAAGTTTACAAGTGGAAGCACTTCCCATCTTGTGAAGGGTAATTACTTTTCGCACTCCTGTAAGTAAATCAGGCCGAGCAAGTAGCAGGTTGAACAGAGAAACTGAAGAAACAGTAACTCATGTGCTATCGAGGTAAGAATCTAAGTTACTGAGGCCGTTCCGAGCTTTATTGAGGGCACACAGTGCTCTTTTTCCTCCGCCATTTTACTTTTCGAGGTGAGAAAAATGTCACCGTGTGTTCAGCCTTGTAGGTGAGAGTCCAAAAGCAACGCCACCAAAGGTTTCTGTTTACTGTTAGCCAACCACATCCTCTAGTAGACCTGAGGAGCATATCGTAGGTAACGGTTGACCAGCACTGGCACACATTCTGGTTAGGCGAACGTTGAACCGTACAGTTCAGGGTGACGACAGCCGTGTCTGTGTCTTTCAGGCATGCAGGTGAACTTCGATGTGCAGGCAGCGTTTCTGACTGTCGTGTCAGCGGCGTCCCTGAGTCTGCTCTCACTGCTGTGTCTGCGATGCAGGAGGAAAACCAGTAAGTGGCTCTCTCCGTTATCTCCGTGATGCGATTCCCTCCGGCTGAGCCTCAGCTGTGATGGTGGCTCCTGTGGAGCTCCACAGCCAAACCTCTCACGCCATTTTGTTTGCGATTTGTACGAGCAAGTGGGTCCATTGTAATTTTTCAGTGGTAGTCTCCACAAAAGTGTGCTGCATTCATTCCCCAGGACAATAAAAAAAACTGGGAAAATGGCAACACAGTAAGTTGATTTCCAATGCTTGTGCTCGGTAATTTAGACTGATGGCAAGCTTTGATTTCAAAGAGCACTGCTCAGCTCATGGCGTTTTTTCTCAACTTCTTTCACGCGGCAGCCAACTCCTGCTCCACATTTTTAAAACAGTTAAGCCACAGGCCCAAAGGGCGCCAGTCGTGGCCCCACTGACCCGTTTTGTCTGCAAAAGGCTCTAATCAGGCCAAAACATTTCAAATATGAATTAAAAGCTAAATTTGCCCAAAAACAACACAGCTTGCAAACAACTGCATGAGCTCTTCCACTCAGTCGGAACACAACAGAACACAACCTTTGCATTTAAGTCGATCACCGAGCTTTCATGCCAGCATTGTTTGTTGTATTTGTACAGAGGCAATGTCAAATGTTCCTTCATGTAAAGAATTGGATCCAGAATCAGAAATGCTTTGATGCTAATTCGATGGATTCCTTGACATTTTTTGTCAAACTGTGGCTGAAATACTGTAAATATTTTAGAAAATGAATCCAAACCAAAATCAATTATATCAGAGAAGAAGAACTTTAAAGTTTTAAGAAAATTAAAAATTAAAATAAAATCTAGTACAGTAAAAGAGACACCCACTGTAACTATGTGTCTTCTGTGTTGACATTGAGACAAAAAGACTTTTTCCACATTTATGTGATGTTGCAGACTGACTGCTAACTGCTAAAGATTTGTGTAAAGGAGGGTCAAACGTGAGTCAGGCATTCCATAAGTCTTTTCTGATCGTTAGGAATAGGTAATCTCTGTGTGGTTATTATAGCTAAAACAATGGAGTGTAGACTCCTTGCATGGTGTGTGTTACCTGTTTTTGTAAAAGGGAGGTCAAAAGTTTCTTTATCAGGCCAAAGCCATCAAGGTTAGCTGTGAGGTTTGCACAGTTAGCTGTGCAAGACTAGACGGTGTGTTGGCTCCAGAAGAAAATGTCCGAGTAAACAGTTTGTGTTCCGCCTGTTGACTCGCTAACAAGAGATGTGCAACTCTGAATGTGCTGCTCAGCTGGGCCCACAGTGTCACGCAGGTGTTCCAGGACCCAAACGCAACACGCCAGGAAGTCCAATTCAACAGTCTTTATTATCCGGTGGTCTTCAAAAAAATCCAAACACAAAAACTCTGCCCATCAGGGGCGACGATAACAAAAGCAATGTCCAAAGTAAAACAAAAGGTGGCTGAGGGAAAAAAGGGGAATGGACTGGGAAAAAATGGGCACAACTGTGACACACAGTGTTTCTATTCTCATTTTGATTGCGATGATTTTTGTAAAAGTTGGGAACCCGAGTAAAATATAAATTATACTAATATTCGATGATAAACAAATCTCATAAGTAATTTTTCTTTTGCACAATGGCACATATTAAACATTGGAACTGGGGAAAGTGGTTGCTTGACTTTTTGGGGAGGGAAATATGGACCCGTTAATCGTCTGACAGAGGATTCTAGCAGCCAAACAGTTTTGGGTCTTCTTTGTTGTTTTGGAGTTTGATAATGCTTTTGTTTTGCCGTGAGTCACATGACAGAATCACGCCTGTTTGAAATGCAGTTCTGTCTCACTAAGGAGCTGTTTTTATGCCCCCAACAGGCAAATGAGCACATAATCAGTTATTCTTTGTGACAATCAAATCACGTCTAGAAATATTTAGTGCAAATTGGGAGAAACTACAAAAAAATACACGTATTTTAAGCTAATTCCACGCACTGACCTAATTCCATCTGTTTTTCGCTTATATTGCAGGAATGATTCTCCTATGTAATAATAATTGATTGATTAGTTAGTGTATCTACAGATACAGTAGATGGTGAAACTCTGACTGACCGGTGCTTTGCCTGATCTCATATGTTTCCAATTTATCTTAAAAAAAAATTAAAATGAAAAATCTTTCTTTCATTATTGATAAACTTGAAACCTTCTTACACACATGCCTAGAAAACATTGTCCCTTTATCTAACCTCTTCTTATTTGTTCAATATTGACTCAGATTTGCTGTCATTTTTTCCGGTTCTTGTTATTATAATGTTTACATGTCACGTATTTGAATGAGTTGTTGGAATTTTTACTGTAACCAAAGCAATTGAAGCTGCAGTACATTATTTAACTTTTCTGAAATTCTGCCAAACACTAAACCTTCATATAAGTTTTCTTCTGTTCTGCTGTCTGAAGATCACAGAGATAGACACTCAATGGACAGTAGTGACTCCCACCGATCGTATCAGCAGCACTTGTGAAAAAGTTTCCACATTTTCCTTGAATATTGCCTGACTTTGTTTGTTTTGCAGAGATCATCCAGGAGGAGAATGTCATTTACGACCCACAGACATTGTGAGTGTCCCCCACTGTTGTTTGTGAACCTGTGAGTTCAAGCTCAAGACAAATGTATATGATAGAGAAAAGAAGGAAAACTACAACTTTGTATTGATGTATACGAGAATAAATCTAATAGGTACTGTATATGCATATCAGAGATAACTTGAATGGTCATGTATCGCTCAGTTCTTTATTGTGATTTCCCTTTTTAAGTCACTGATTACTTAAAGCTGAAAAAATGCTGAGATTTGATAAGAAATCATCTTCCTTCTTCTAAAGCCTCAAGGCTTTTTTGCTACGTGAGAATTAGATGTGAATATATATCAGTTGCTTGCTCAAAGTTGTGACCTAAAAATTCTGTTTTCAGTCAGCGGGGAGGAAGTAAATTTGTGGTGATGGGATCAAAAACAGGTAAAGATCAGCCTAACCTCAGTCACCGAGTGCTTTCAAAATGTAAAAAATGGGCACACATATAACGTGACTTTTTTTTGTATTTTCCAGTCACCACAACCAATCAGCTGTCTTCAGCCACAGCGTATGTACGGTGAAAGGCCGTCTCCCCTCATCCCCCCATCACAGAGACGGGTTCACGCCGCTGCTCTGGCGATGTCATCACACTCACGCTCAGATTGATCCGTGTGTGTGGCGGATCAGTCACATGACAGGACTAACACCACTCTAAAAGCTTCACATGTTGAATGTTAATGTGCTCCAGTTTAGTCAAGCAGCCCCATTTTCAGAAATCTGATTTGATTAAGAAACAGGGCTTCTCGGCAGGTTTGTTTAAAGAAATTCTGACTCCTTTCCATCTAGTCGCCATTTTTGTCATATTATTGGTCCCAGAGTAATGCTTTCTGTTAATTACTTTGTGTTTTTGGTTAAAACAAACAACAGAAAACGTCCAAATAAGTGTGAAGTGCTGTTTTTTTATTTAATTCTAAGTGTAATTTTCTATCTTAAGCATCCTAAGGGATGGGACAAAACCTATTGTTGTACAAGGAAAGTATTTTTGCTCAGATTTTCATGGTGCAGTTAGAGGAGGGATGAAAGTAAAAGATTAGGATGAAACAAGATGGAGAACAACAGCATAAAGCAGGATTTCCTTAATGGAGTTAAACAAAAGTTTTTTTTTAACTTTCAGCGAGACTATTCAGGAATCTTCATTTACAGAAGGTAGGCATTTGATTTATTTTGTTTATGAAAAACATGGTTTTGGATTTATATATTAAGCATGTAATCTTGATGTGTTGCAGCTCAAACTGATGGACAGTCAGACTATCAGAACAGTGAGTCCATTTACGGCAAATTGGCACATTGATCTAAATGGTTTTTCTCATTCGTTTTTGATGAATTTGTCATTTAACCACATTACTTGGGGTCTCAGTGGTTCACTCTTTCTCGGTTTCATTCTTTGTTGCTTCAGTTCACAGCATCAGCTCCACTCCAGAACACGACTACGTGTAAGTGTTCACTCACTCGAAAAGCCACAAACACTTCACTGAAGCTCTTAAATACATCTGAATAGAAGTCAACACATCTCATTCTACAGTCCAACCTTAACAACAAAGCAGTCAGTGTAAACAAAAGTGACTCTTCTAATACATTCAAATAGTCAGTTTCCTATATGACAAAGAAACACAAGTACAGGTAATAGGTTAAATATGTCGAAAAAGAGTAAATAGCACCAAAAACGTCTTTCATTCAGTTTATTTAGGACTGCGTTTCAGTTTTATTCTTGTCAGCTTTGTAACTTTGGTGTTTTTGATTCCAAGCATCAGTTTAAATGGAGCCAGTTTAAATCATTTCTGCATAAAAATATATATATTTTTAATTGAGCTTGTATATAAGTGGGGGAAAAAAAGATAACCTATCCAGTCAAAGACAAACAGATGCTGATGCCCGTGTCAGACTCATACAAACATCAGGAGAAAGTCTGTAGGGAGTATGGAGGAAGGCCTTAAATCCAAACACAAAAGATGGAAAAAACAGAAGGAACGCCTACCATGTTCTCTCTACTGCCCCTGCAGTGAAGCACAGTGGAGGTAGCATTATGCTATGGGATGACCTTCCAGCTGTTTTCTGGATTATTGAGAGTAGATTGCTTGGAAAGAAGTACATTTTATCAATTACAATGTGAAAGTAAGCAAAGAAACATGTCCAAAACCCAGAAAGGAAGAACTATTCCAGTCAAACATTGGCGATAACGCCTACAGCTGAATGACCACACCAGAAGATGATGAATAAATGCACCAGAAGATGCTCCAGAAACTGGAGAAAGTAGCAGCAATTAGCTGAAGAACACATTAAAATGTAACAGGACATAATATGAGAGTTAATGAGCAATAGTTAAAGAATTTGAAGTTCTGAAAAAATAAGCTAAATAGCAGTAGAAAAATCACAATAGAAACTGATTCAGAACAAGCACAAGGCTTTATATTTCTATTTCAATTTATTTTAAAAGGCAAAATTGTAATGTATACAGAAGTTTGAGTGCTTTGTTGAAGCACATTATAACAAAACTATTCAACTAGGACTATATAAACAAATTAAGATTTTAAAAAATGTAGAAAATGTGGCAGCGGGATCGATTTCAAAACATCCCGTCCTTCATTTTTCATTCGTTTTTCATTCCTAAAGATGAAATCATTCCTTAATGGCCAAACTTGACCAGTTTTTCTGACTCTGAAGGTTACTGCTCAAATCCTGATGGCTGAGCCGCTCTGATACTTACATTAGCTGAAAGAGGACACAATTCCTTACGCTTTAGGGTATAATTTATGGATAAACGTTGAAAGCTGTGGAAGAGAGCTCGAGGAGATTTTTCTGAATTGGAATATTTGTTGTAGATATTTATGGCTGGAGTGTTTTACGTGACCCTGTGATCTCTCCAACTGCTGCCCATAGAAATGCATTGTAAAATGTAGACGCAGTAAAAATGTTACTCGTTTTCAAACTGTCATCTTTTAAAAACGGCCCAATATTTTGAATAGAAACGGCATTTGGTGAAAGCTTGATGCGTTTCGACCCATTTAAAAGTTAAACGGTGTTTCTAGCTGAACGGATACTGAAGTAGTTAGAGCTGAAAGAGGTCAAAAGGTTTTGATTTGAAGGCTTCTCCCACCATTTCAGCGAGAGCAACAATCCCAAAAAGTTCAGTCATTTAAAAAGTTGAAAAGATTTCAATATTAAGACGGCCGCTTGCACCGAAAAGTTCAATGACTCGATACCTCACCTGTAGAAATCAGTTGAAGTATGTGGAACAAGTTAAGCCCAGAAAAACTACACACTAGAGAAAATGCCTGAAGAAATCCTCAGAATAAGCGGTATAAATAATGGATGGATGCCATAGGCAAAGAAACATGAGCACACATATACTCACATAGTAGAACTAAATCGGAGTGAATGTTTAAATGAAGAGGTTTACATTTGTAAATGTGTGCTTATTGACGTCAGGGCCACTAAAAAAGTGTGTGCTTTCTGTTTTGCAGAGCACCGATCGCAGTGTCTGTGTATGAAAATGGGAAGACGTCGACGGGCGGTGAGAATCTTTACAGGAAAGTTCGTCCCAGAAGGCCTCGTCCGAAACGTTTAATACCTGAAACGTGTTCTTTTAGACGCGGAGGAGGCTCCAGGCATTTACGGAAACGTGTTCCCATCGATGTCGATAACAGACGGTAAGACCTTCCTACAGAAGATCTGTAGGATGAGTTTGTGAGTTGCTGGAGGTGACCTGCTTCTTTCCTCAAACAGACGATGACTACGAAAACTCTGAGTTCCTGGAACACGTGATCGGTAAGTGTAACTAAACTGTGGAATCACTTTGTCTAATAATCTCATTAGAGAAAAAAAATCCACTTAGAAATTGGGCAAAAATAATAAGAAAGAATTAATTCATTAATGAAAATAATAAGTTGACCTTACAGAAACTTAGTATTTTTAAACGTTTTAATTTAAGATAAATGGAACTTTTTATGTTAACTTTTTAAGTTAAGATAAATTGAACTTTTTAGGTTAACTTTTTAAGTTAAGATCTTTTTTTTCAAGTGTTTCAGAAGCTTAGGCTCAGTTTTCTACACCAGCAGACTTTAAAGTGAGTTTCTTTATGTTTATAAATGACTGGATTTGAATTTCCAGTAATTATTGGTTATCAGTAACTTGACTTTAAATTGCCACTTGAGAAATCAGTCAACTACTCAAACAAATGGGTGGCAGGCCTGCACGTGCACTGCCCCGGAGCCGGGTGGAGATAAACTCAGAGGCACATGGGCTTAAGGCCCACAAACCGAACGTCTCCAGTGGGGTGTTATGCATTTTCATTAAGAGGTTGCATTAAGAGCTCGCACATGCTCTGTGTTTTAATCAGAAACAGAATACTTTAATGATCCCAGAGGGACATTATTTAGGTAATAATGTAGGTAACATCAAACCTTTTCAGGGTTCTGCTCCGTTTTGCTTTTATTTGTATGGTTGCTGAGTCCTATCCTAATATTCCATATTTTTTTGTGAGGAGATTAGTGAAGCTTACTTATGGTCTTCAGTGTGAATAGATTTTGTTGATGGTCCGGAAGTCTTGTTTTATATCTCTTGTTTTCCTCACTTAGTCCTTCTGCTCACCCCAAATACCTTGTTGTTCCAATTGTCTAATGTTCATAATACATAATCATTGCATTCATTCTGCGATTAACTCTGGACATTTTTAGTTTTCTATGGTAACTGTTTTCTTTCTTTAGAAATGTCTGAGGAGCCGGATTATGTGAATGAAAATGGAGAATGCTGAGAGCATTGGAGCGACCTGCGGCCGCGTCTCTGTTGTTTAAGTGGGTCATTTGTCTGGCATCACAGCCATTTTGAGTACCAGATGTTGACTGTATAAATGTCAATGCATAAGATCTGTAAAAATGTAAACGTGCCATCTAGTGGTCAAATATATCTACCTTTCTAAACCGGTTGACTCTTGATTCCGTATGTAACTATTTGGCTCATATTTTGGAGCCGTTTGCTCTAAAGGGCAGCAGTTTCTCATGTAAGACTTTCCTCATAAGAGGAGAAAAACAGCCTTAAGTAAGCCTGGGACAATAAAACCAGCATGTCGGAAATCACTTCTGGGGAGAGTTGCTACCATTAAAATGAGATTTATTGGGGTAATAACTTGTTTTCACCAATCCCCCTGAAACAGTCAACAACTTAGTTTAAATCACTAGATTCATGCATCTACATTTCTGTGGAAAGACAAACCTCCACGTATCAGTTTAAAATAATCTTCAAAATACCAAAGACAATACTGGGTCAGATTTACCTGATTTCCATCACTATTTTTTGGCCTATAGGTTACATATCAAAATGGCTAAAATCCAGCTCACAGGATGAACCACGGCTAAATGTAGGGCAGGCGCTTTGTCGAAAACCTGGAAAAATCTCAGAGCTGCCATTAAAAAGTCCAAACATAAAGCATCTCAAGTGTTTTAAAGATGGTGACCTCAGCCCTTGTCTGACTGAATGGTCAGAGCCCAACACGGGTTTAGCGGCAAAAGAACATCAGCTACTTCGGTCTGTAGTAAGAAGTATGTCCTCCACCAGCTGGACTTGAGACCGCCTTTGAAGGTTGCGGAATATTTAAGCGCCTGCACCCCAAAACTACCATCAAAATCACGAAAGTTCTTGTTCAAGAGAGATAACACAATTTCTCCACCATCGTGAAAACGGAAAGCAGATCTATCCATCACCACTGAGGTAACTCACCATTTTGGAGCTTATACTACACAAAGCTCTCCACAGAAAAACAGATAATTTGTCGTTAGACACTGAGGACCTCTGTCCACAAAGGAAAACAGCAGTCCTTACAATGTCCTTACAATGTAAGGGGGGGGGGGGGGGGGGGGGGGGGGGGTGGTGTTGTGTCCGGGGGTGGGGGCTTTTTTTGTTTTGTTTTTTTTCCTCTCATAAACGATTGTTTTTTTAAATTAATTTAAGTACTTGTTCTTTTTGGGGGGTGGGGGCAGTTGATTTAGGTGATGTGTGTCTATAGCATGTTCGCATGGGTCGTTGTGTTTTATTTAAACCGTTATTTCTTCTGTCTGCTTTGGTTGACTGTGGTCCGGTCCAGTTCTGGGGCTGGCCGGCCCGTGCTGCTGGTGGACCAGGTCTGGGAACATCTGTTCCCAGATGTTCAGTTCTGAGGTGTTTGTTGGATGTCCTCGCTTTGTGTAGCGGTTACCCGTTTTGTATTTTCTTTTGCTTGTCGTTTAGTTTTTTTTGTTAAGGCCTCACGAAAAATCGGAAGAGCACGTTTTCTGAGCAACCTCTATTCTGGCAACTGTATAAACTGTATAACTCTAATAATGAGACAATAGGAGGGTTTTTTTTTGTTTATTTTTTTTACACAGACCGTTTTACTAGCTGATCAGCAGAGACGTGTCAGACTCATGCTGCTCAGGAAACCACGATCAGGACAGACGGATGACCAGAGCAGACAATGTTTAACATCTAGGCCCACGCTAAAGTGACAGGTTCTACACATACAAACTCACGCTGGTGCGGTGACAACACTGGGGGGGACCACGCTAGATACAGAGTCCCAGAACACACTGGAGGCGGGTGAACGCACGAATCCACAACTTCCGTTTCGACGGGTCTGTTCTGGCTGACTGCGAGGTCAAAGGTGAGCGGTCTGAGGCCCCCGCTCCCGGCAGTTTGTCTGAAAGCAGCACGTTGACGTAAGGCAGAGCGCTTTTCTGGGTAATGGCGGCTGATCTGAGAGGAGGAGGCTCTCCTGTGAGACACAACTGGGGGGGAGAAAAAAAAAAAAAAAAAAAAAAAAAAAAGGGGCAGCAGGGCTGAAGTGGGACCCGTCGGTCACTTCCGGGGACAGTTGCATCCCCCCATGCGGGTGTTTACACACTGCTGAGGGCGTCCACGCCGGGCAGGACCTTCCCTGCAGGCACAGGAGAG